>CM024599.1:24813747-25197921 GCA_014182555.1 Eucalyptus erythrocorys
TTGTCTACTTACATTTTCGGCGACGTGAAGATCACTTAAATTGATTTAGTCCAACGGGTTGATTGGATGAATTCTTGGAAAGTGCCAACGGGTATGGAGGCACGGAGGCTATTTAAGGTGGATCGGTGTTGCTCGAAGAAAAGAGAGACTTGATAGAAAAATCTCGATGTTAGAACCTCTGAAATCATTTCCGTTTCAAAATCTCTCGTGTTCAATCTCGTATCAAAAGAGAGTTACTTATAGTGCGAAAATAGCAAGAAGCTGTAGGAGAGAGATTGTCTCTGAAGAAGTCTAGTTCGTGGTTGTAACAGACTCTCATTTGTTACATAGTAATTACGGCCAGGTTAGTCGCCCGGCGTGGAGAGTGGATGTAGGCTTGGAATAAAAAGCGGAACCACTATAATCATTGTGTCAATTCTTTTTATCGTACTCTATTTACTTTGTAGAATGCATGATCTATTTATTGTTGATGTTTTTCAATTAAAAGATTCCAAAGAATTCCGTAATAACCTATTCACCCCCTTTAGGTGGAATTTACTAGCCAATATCAATATTGCCAACTAATCAGTGAATGCTTTGACACTTAAGTGTACGTCGTATAAAAGTAATTGAAAAGAAGGGTTATGATACTCTCGTGCACATCTTATACAAGTTATAATACTTAACCTCGTACCATCAATTGAGTAGATTTTATATAGGGAATTTCATATTTCATTTCCAAATTAGATTTTAATGGTGCTACCTATCGTTTAATACATGGATCAACAAACAACTACAATTAATGTTGATGGCTTTATTAGTAGCATATAAACTTTTTTAAAAAACTAGCCTCCAAAGGGGTTGGTGGAGTCATAAGGGCTTGGGCTTGATCCTAAGTTCGAGTCCCTCTACCTTCCATTTTTCAATATCCTTGACTTACATGGAGGTTAGTACGTGCGGTTGGGCTAGTTCTCCATTTGACGCTTTGAGGTCGAACTTTTGTAGTGCGGCCGGTATGGGAGTCCAGGTCATCGAAAAAGAAGAAGAAAAATTAAAAAAAAATACTTAATATCAAGAGTCAAGATTAACCCTTATACTGGTAGCCTCCCCATGGGCAAGTCTTTACAATCGTGGTTATAACAATAAAAATGACGTGCGAGACCTTTGGAGTGCCATGACTTTACACAAGAGATACTTAAATACCATAACTTACGAAAGGTCCACTTAAGTGTCATATTCGGAAAAAAAAAGGAATCACTTAGTGCCAATCCAACAAAAAATCCGGCCAAAATACTCACGTATGGCAATTTTCCGGCGAACGGAGTTCAAAACGCGCCCAGTGGCATCACTGATGTGGCTAAATAATGCAAAAACGGCGTCGTTTTGAGGTTGACATGGTAAAAAATATAAAATTAAATAAATTAAATTTAAACTTAAATTTAGTTAAAATATTTAAAAAATAATAATTTTAAAATTAATTTAGTTAAAATATTAACAAATAATAATTTTAAAATTAAAAATTTTAAAAAATTTTAAAGGGGGGATGCGGCTCGGGGATCAGCCCTCAGCCACCGTTCTGCTGCCCCCGCCGCCGGGAAGGGCCGACGACGGGCGGGGAGGGTCGGCCAAGGTCGCCGACCACAGCCAAAGGCGATTCTCGCGAGGTCTGGGCGAGGCCGTGACCCTCGCCGGGGTGAGGGCTCGCGAGCCTCACCGCCGGCCCTTCGGCGGCCCAAGGGCAGCCGGCGGCGGCGGCTAAGGCTGATCCTCACTTTGCATCCCCCCCTTTTATAAATTTTTTAATATTTTAACTAAATTAATTTTAAATTATTATTTTTAAATATTTTAACTAAATTTAATTTTAAATTTAATTTATTTAATTTTTATATATTTTTTTACCACGTCAGCCCAAAACAACGTTGTTTTTGTATTATTTGGCCACGTGCGCAAAACCCGCCACAAGCTCTGTTCGCCCAGAAAAAATCGCCACGTAGGCATTTTGGCCGGGCCGATTTGCATTCGTGATCTCTTTTTTTTCGAATGTATTTTACACTTAAGTGTACCTTCGCTAAGTTATGACACTTAAGTATCCTTTCGTGCAAAGACTATGGGCACTTCAACCATTCTTATCCCCAATAAAAATCATCTTCTATTTTCTATAAATAGTCATACACAAACTTCTACATGGATCTACATAAAAAATTAGGGAATAAAATAAGTTCTACATCTATATGACATGCCAATTTTATCCTAAATCTTTAATTTGACTAAAGCCACAATTTGCTAGTATAGTCCATCCGGCCAATTTGGATGGAATTAAGTTAATATTGACACCGGCTATTCTACATGGCACTACTAGCATTTACTAATATGGACAATTTATAATTCTATTAAATTTTCTTTCTTTTCCTTTTTTCTTTTTTTTTCTCCTTCTTCCATCGCTTAGTCGCTTAGCCTTGTGGTGATGACTAGTGACCTAATTACAGGTGGGTGGCTCGATGAAGGTCGACCCGCCCTCGCTAAGCGAGGCTCACCACGCCTCGGAGGGGCAAGGTCACTTGAGAGGCTGTGTTGAGCCTTGCCCAAAGTTGGTGAGGCCCACCCTTGTTGGCCTCAGCGAGGCTCGACCTTGCCAAGGTGAGGATGCTTGAGGCTGGTGAGGGGCACCCGCCATGTTTGATGAGTACCTCCTTAAGCCTCGCCCTAGGCTATTGAGGTGAGCTTTGCCCAAGATGTGACATATGGATTTTTTCACTCATCAAAATAGCGAGGCTTGGATGCCCTAACGACCCACGCCACGTTAACAAGCTTATCATCGGGCTACACTGTTTGCATCCTCATTGCGTCATCACCGAGCGATGTCATTTCCACCTCATTCGAGGACACATCTACATCATCGAGGTCATCATTATCTCGTCGTCAATAAACTATTCTGATCTAAATATCCCAATGATTTCAGGAATTTCCAAATAATGGCCCTTCGAAAAAATAACTTAAAAAAAAGAGAATATTATTGTGCTCTTGAATTTCCCTCCATCCAAACATCAAGACTCTTGAATCTTCTCCATGATGCTACTTGTGCCATGACACCACGCCACATCCTAGCTAGCGTGAAGTGATATCGAGTCAACAATCACAGCTAAGAGAGAGTAACTTTGACTGTGGGAATAGAAAAGAATGAGGGAGAGAGAGAGAGAGAGAGAGAGAGAGAGAGAGAGAGTCACTCGTTCTTTCACTTTCACCCCAAAACTCATCTCGTTCCTACACACCACTTTCACTAGATCACCAGCGAAGTGCAGAAGCACCTGCAACAAGGGGACCTTTTGAAGGAGCCAGTACGACACACCTAGATTGAGGGTGAATAGGTGTTTAAAATAAAACATGGACAAATAAATGCGGAATAAAATAAGTTGCAAGAAAAGTCTGAAAAAGGATTAGAGTTTGATTAATCCGAGCCCACGAAAACTTCTGGTGAAAATTCAAAATCGAGATAAAAGATGAAATAGTTTTTGCGATACTTAAAAATGGTGCAATAGATTATACTGAAAAGAATTAAGGGAAGAGAAAATTGCACATGAGATTTATAGTGGTTTGACTTAGATTAAGCCTACATCCACTCTTCTACGGCATAGCCTTAAAGTTGGAATTCACTAAAGCATTAATAGAGAAGTACAAGGTTTGAGTGCAAATACTCAATGGAAGAATTCTTTTCCCTCACTAAAGTTACTCTTCTTGTGATTTTCTCTCTTGAATACACCTTACTAGCCATTGGCATTCTCCGAGGAATTTATTCCAATCAATCCATTGGACAGAATTGATTAAGGAAGCCTTGTAGTCATTTGAAGATTGAGATGAAAATACGTTGATTGTAATCGCTTATACAATCAGAATCTAGGTTTCCATAAATAGATGCTTCCCAAAAGGGAACTAGTTTTCAAGATTGATTTCATCAATTCGTGATTAATTCCGTCAATGCATTTTAAAAGGTAAGTGATTCTTTGTCCGAAAGTCGGATGTTAAATAATAAACTCCCTATTGTGTTCATACTGAATCATTGTCGCAAAATCAATTAAACTGAGTATGATTATATCTTCGTTCTTGGGCTTAATTTTAGTTTGGATTACATTAGAGTGAGAAACACTTTTGACAAGAGTCGTGATATGACTTGAGGAAATCTACTATTCTTTAGAACAAGAACAAGAACAAGAAAGTTTTTGTCAACTTCAAAACTTGGTAGGAGTTTTTCTCAGCAATCTCCCTCTTTTTAATGGTGACAAAATTTTCATGCAAATTTAAGCATAATATGAAAGTTATCTTGCAAAACAATACTTTAGCAGCACATGATAATTGATAGAGATAAGAAATAGTAAGCACACTAAAGTCTGTACTAAGTCTGCTTTTTCAAAATACACATAGTTTGCACTCTCACAACAAAAAAAACATCAAATCCAATAGTCTACATAAAAGAAACACCAATCACACCAGCATAGAAAAACTCAATCATGTACCGCTCAAAACTTCAAATATACAAAACTCTCCCTTTTTTGTCATCAGCAAAAAGAAAATCAAATAAGCACAAGGAAAATAAGAAAAGAGTTTGTGTCGAAAAGGATCAAGGTTGCCTAGGAACACGAATAAGTTAGAAATCCTCCAAAGTCGCATGATCTCCTCAAGCTTAGTCGCACCGATGGAAGATAGTCTCAACTCAAGCAAATTCTCGAGATGCCCTGATTCATGTTCTCAACCTTATCATCTAGAGATTGTACCTTTCCAATGAGAGATTTTGAGGTAGTACCAAGAGCAACATGTAACTTCTGATTTCAAGCCTCATCCCATATTACCGTGCCTTAATTTCAAAAGGAGTTCTACTATCTAAGAATAGTTTGATTCTGGTTCAGTTTGGGTACTAGCTTTTTGCAAATTGTAGTTGTGGAGTATCCAAGTGAAGGAACATCAACCCGAACATGTGAAATTTGGTGCTCCCACTGAACATTAACTTCTTTGTTCTAACCTCTCGTGGAGAAACTTCGGGGAAATGAAATGCATGAATATTTTCAGCATTTGAAGGAGATCGACTAATATCGTCACTTGCAATTTTTGTTCGACGCTTGGTCATTAAGAGGAGTTTTCTCACCTACTCCCCTATCACAGTGCCTTTAGTTTGAGAAGAACTTCTTCTTCCCGCACTCCTTCTCTTCCAATACCGGGTTGTTGACCGGTTCCCTTCTCTCAACATCTCGTTGCACCAATTTCCTTTGTATCTTCTCATTCCTTGTCGAATGCCACCGTCCCTTGTTCAGACTTGCATCTCCTTTTTCATCCGAGTCATTATCCTCACTCTATTTTACTATAGTTTTTCTCTCACTTTCTTCTTACGGATCTTTCTTGCTCTCATCCTCTTCTTCTTCTTTAGAATCAGAGTTTGTGCTGTTAGAGAATCCACGATGGCAATATTTGCCATAATATCATAGATATAGTCTCATCTTCATCATTTTCCTCTTCTTCATCTTGTATAAGAAGAACATGTCGTTTTCTTTTTGGAGTTCGCAAGACAACACTCTTTCCATTTGCGCTTTTTTCTCGGCCGTGATCCTATCTTAGCTTTGCTAGTAGATTCCTTCTTCAAAAGTTTCAAGACTCTAGAGAGATCCGTTAATCTCATTTTTGAGATCATTTGAGTTCAATTTGCATGGGAACAATGGTTCGAGCAAAATTGGATGGCGGTTGAATCTGAAAGTGTTGGAAAAGTCTGTTACCAATGCTGTATATGGAAGTTGTCCCTTTCCTTTCATGACAATTTTGTACATGTGCAATAGGATTGCGTGAGGGGGAGTGAGAAAGCAACTCCATTACAGATGGCCCACATCATTTTTGTTGGAGAAAACTCCTTTACTATTATGAAGTTGACATAATGTTTTAGGAAGTTTAGTCGAAGCACTTGCGAGACTCAAGTGTATAGTACGAAGAACTCCGCATCTTGTCCAAAAGTCCAAGACCACCGACACAAGATTCAAAAGTTTGCCCTCACTGTCAGTTTCAGTTGAAGAATGAAGACTTATCTAGATGACGGATTATCTTTAAGTTCGATCGTATGGTTTTGGATGAACTTATGACTGGATATAACATCTTTTACATGATTGATTATTCTTATTGGAATTTACTTTGATATGAAGATCTTTTTGAAAGGCAAGTAAACTTGGAAGGTTCTACTTATGGAAACCAAAGATCCCGATTGTTTGGGTGAAACGAGGATTGATAGGCTTTCATCACAATCATCTAACGACTCAAGATCACTTTAATTTGATTCCCGTCCAACGGGTTGATTGGGAGGAATTCCTTTGGAAAATGCCAACGGTTGTGAAGGCATGAAAAAGATTTGGACTCTCCCGAGTTGTTTGAAGAAGTGCGTGAAAGAATAATTTCAAAGTCTAAAACTCTCTAGTTCCTCGCTCTTTTCATTCATCGAGCTCAAAGTTTGTATAAAAAGAGAGAAACTCTTAGTAAGACATTGTGAGAGACTAGTAGAGACTTTCACTAAGAAAGTCGAAAATCACACGTTATAAAATCTCTTTGATTCATAGTGGAATCTAGCTAGTGGGTTGCCGATGCGAGAGAGTGATTAGGCTTGATCTAAGCCGAATCACTATTGTTGACGCCAATTTTAGATTTTAATTTTGGGTTTTTAAGTATTTTTTATCATTATTACTATTTTCTTTAGGTTTTTATTTTATTTCGTTTATTTTTGATAAAAAACCAAAAAAACAGGAAATAAAACCAAAAAAAAAAAAAGAAAAAAAAAAAGAAAACGACGGAGGGCCGTGAAGGCCCAAACCCGCGGGTCAGTTCCCGACCAGCCGCGACCCACGGCGTCTTCTTCCGCCCGCTCAGGCGCAAGACGCGCGGCGGGCGCGTCATCGGAGAAGGTAGAGCAGCGGGCGCAATGGAGCACGTGGGGAAGGACGGGCGTAATGGCTTAACCCAGGACGTGTCGAATGGGACGCCGGTTCGGCGGCGGGCCGTGGCGGTCCCCGAGTGAGACCCCGTCGGCCGCCACCTCTGGCCTATAAATACCCCCCTCCCCTTCTCGGTTTCAACACGAGAGCAACGGCAAGGATCTAGGGTTGCAGATCCTCGAATCCTCCCCGGGTGAGAGAGACTTGAGATAGGGGGCCGAGGACGAGCAAAGACTAGGTACGAGGTCACTAAGCCAAGAGCCAGAGAGAGAGAGAGAGAGAGAGAGGAGAAGGGGAGGCCGAAGCCCACCGTCGCCGTCGTGCAAGTAAGCCAAGGTGTAGCCATCGCCGCTGCAGCCTTCGCCGTGATCTTCTCCTTCACCGTTATCGTCGCAGCCGCCGCCGCCCTCGCCGTCACCGTTGCCTTAGTCGCTAAATTGGAACCCTAGGGTTCCCTGGTTTTCCCGGAGTCGCGATCTTGGATAACCGGGTTGGACCCGAGCCCGGGAACCTGGTAGGGTTCCATGAATAAAAAGGAGTCGAGGCGGGTCGGGTCGTCGTTGGGTCGGGTCCTGGTGAGCCGGAGAACGGCACCGTATCGCCCGACAAACCTGGGTCGTGGAGTGGGTCGGAACGCATGACCCGCGGGTTGCGCCGACCCGTCCTCTCCACGGCGTCGTTCGCGAGGGCCGAACGGCGTCGCTTCGTGTATCTACGGCGTCGTTTCACGCCGAATGGGAGTCGGGATCGTGAGAACGTCGTCGGGCGGGTCGGGCATCCACACCGGCACGACGCCGTTTTTTGGCTTCTCGCCCCAAACGCGGCTCCCGTCCGCGTTTCGGGTCGGCTTGGGCGGATCCGACCCGCGAGATCCGACCTAACTATTTTATAATTAAAAAAAAATCATTTTAAATTTCAAAAATGTTTTAAAAAAATGTTTTTAATTTCAAAAAAAAAATCGTAAAAATGTTTTAAAAATGTTTTATTTTCCAAAAAATCAAAAATCAAAACAAAAATTATTAATTTTCGAAAATATTTAGAAAAATCAAAAAGATTATTATTTTCAAAATATACAAAAAATATTAAATATTTTTAATATTTTCCAAAAAAAATGTCAAAAATCCCAAAATGTCAAAATTCATAAAAGCCCAAAATTTTTATAAAATGTCAAAGACTTGTATTTTTCCCAGAAAATACCTCAAAAATCCAAAAATCCCTTTATGTCCAAAAAATGAGGAAAATACCCAAAAATGTGATTTTCCAAAAATGCATGAAAAATCCCCAAACATCCAAAACCTTAGAGTTTAAACAAGATTAGGTACCGAAAGGGCATTAGTGATTAACCTGGTATAATCAAGTCCCCGATCCTACTGGGTTTTGCGCAGAGCAAGTATTTCTCCCGATACTTTGCTTGTTTCTAATCAACCTACCCCAATTGATTAGTGGCGACTCCGTTTTTTAAAAATCAATTTACAAGCCAAATATTTTAAAGTCGTGAATTGGCGGACTTGGGAGAAGTCCAGGGCTTTAATTAAATCCAGCCGAGCCATTAGCCTCCTTAGGCGCTCGAACTGAGGCGGCCAGGCGCCCCCAAAAGAGAGGGTCGCGTGACCTGGCGACTGGGACTTTGAGGACTTAGGCCATATTTATCTTGTTTAAATTCTTTACTAACTTAGGTTTTTTTTTTTCTTTTTCTGTGTCAATTGCTTATAAGTTTATTTTAAGCTTGCTTAAATTAAATTGTCTGTAATTATAAACCGTCAGGCATGCTTTTCTTGTTTTGAAACACTACACATGGCACACACAACCCCGACATGGGACCCGGGCCGCCATAGATTTTAGGATTTGTTAAGAAGGATACACCCGAAAGCGAGACCTGCCATGTGGAGGTTGCCCTTCTTTTCCCAATTTCTTAGCCGAGTTAAGAGGGTACGCGCTAACGCGAGATCGCGACCTGCGGAATGCCCTTAATTTCAACAAACCTTCGAGTTAGAAATCGAGCCGCACGTCTCATGTGCATGTTCGTGTGCTTGTCATTTTACTTAAAAGCAAAGTAATTTGTTACTTTTCACTCGGTCTTTGGCCCATGGCAATTTAGGATAAACTTTTCAAAATCCCGGTTCATATGCGATGGGGAAGACGACATCTAGTTTATTTCTACTCCCGAGGCGGAACTCTTCGGATGGTGGGGTCAATTGGATCGGCACCCGCCGGGAGCGTGTAAAGTACAAGTCGGCCATCTCCTTTCGTTGATCCGAATCGTCCGCCTGAAGTCATACAAGCCATTGCACATTTATGGTGCCAGGACGCTCACCTTCATGTTCGGTAGGTTTGAGCTAACCCCGACCTTGGAAGAATACAAAGATCATCACTGAATGCCCCTTGGGGAAGAGCTGGTCAAACCTTCGATAGTGTCCTCCCATGGCGTAGGGGCTAGCACGATTCTTGGAAATTCAATTCTATGTCATGGAGCAAATCCTTGATGATAACGATAATACTTGCCCTTTGGAATTCTTGAATCAATGTTTTCAAAACCAATCCATGACCAAAAGAAATGAAATTTTCCTCCTAGCATTTTTTCGGGCTCATCATTTTCCCCCACCAAAGAAATGCCATAAGTCCTAAAATGGTTTGGATTGTCAATCAAATTTTGGGAGGGGCCAATTATGTCAACATGATTTTAGCCAAAACCTTCCTGTCCTTTAACCGTTTTAAAGACAACACAGAAAAGATCATGCGAGCTTCCCCCGAAATCTTGCAAATTTGGTTATTTTCTCATTTAAGCAAATACCAAGGCAGCATGCGAACATTTGAAGCAAATACTTCTGAGCATCCATTACAAAAATTCATGGTTTTAGGACCTCACATTCCTAATCAAACCAGTTTGCATTGGGTCGATTTCCTGAGAAATCCAGCTCCTGAGACATTCCGGTGGTGCTGGGTTGGTTCCATGAAAGAGGGCTCGCTTTGCCTACAGACGCACTCCACCCTAGGGTAGCACGGACACGTTGTCCGTGCTCGTGTCGTGTCCGACACGTGTCGGAGCGTGCACGGACACGCCGACACGCTGGACACGGCCGGACACGCGGTCAACGCGTGTCGGAAATCCGACACGTGGTCAACCTTTGCCCGACACGTTTCGACACGCGTGTCCGGGAGGGAGAAAACCGCGAGTGACGGCGAGAGACGGCCGAGCAGCGAGAAGTGGGTCCGGCGAGAGCAGCGAGCGGTGAGGAAGTGGGTCCGGCGAGGGAGCGGCGAGCGGCAAGGAAGGGGGCGTGTGCGGCGAGCGCGAGCGGCGAGAAGGGGGCGGGCGAGGAGCGGCGAGCGGCGAGGAAGTGGGTCCGGCGAGGAGCGGCGGCGGCGAAAGTGGATCCGTGCAGCGGCCGGGGAAGGGGGTCAAGTGCGTGCGGCAAGGAGGGAGGAGGAAAAGAGGAAATGTTGCGAGCGGTGCGGAAGAGTAAAAGAAATTAGGGTTTCTGAGAAACCTAAAAATAATTAAAAAATGGGAGTCTGATGGGGAGGAAAAAAGTGTCGGACAGGTGGGGCGGGGGTGGGGAAATGGACGGGTGGAAGGGAAAGATTAAAAATTAATTTGGGAGTGGGGGAATCACCCATTGGGCTGTCGAGTGGTGGGAGGGAAAAAAAGTGAAAATTTGAGGGAGAAAAGGACGAGGGAAGTTTGGGCACGGGTAAATTTGAACGAGGGAAGTGAAAAATTTGGGGAGTTTTTCGAAAATAAAAGTAAATTTGAGAGGAGGGGGGATTTCGAAAAATAAATACAAATTTGGAATAATGAAATAAAAAAAAGTGTAAGATTTATTAATATTATTAGTATAAATTCATTGTAAAATATTTATTTATTTATTTATGAATTTGAATCAAATTAATTAAAAATAAAAAATATTTATTTAATATTTAACGTGTCGGAACGTGTCGAAATTCTCTACTTTTTGAGAACCGACGCGTGTTGCTTGTCGTGTCGTGTCGTGTCGCGTATCGTGTCCCCGTGTCCGTGCTACCTAGCACCCACCCAATCCCATTGCTTGGCTGGGATCGGCGCGCTAGTTCTCTATTACCCATTTCGAGTGGCACGACAATTTGGAGCCCCGCAAGAAGTCCCACCACGTTCCAGGTGGAAAGTCCCCGGCCCTCTTCAATACAAACCATAATTACGCATTTGAAATCTCCACTTGCGAAGAGACTGGGACAAATGTCATCGCAAAAGTATTGTGGCACTCGAAGGACTCGAAGGAGAAGAGAAAGCCCATCACGCCCGCAGCCTACATCCACCATTATCACATCTCAAAAAGGCACAAGCCATCACCCTCGATCTATCGAGAGATCGGCCCTCACGAGCAAATTGACCTTATGCAAACGATACGGGGAGTAAGCCGGATACTCACTCAGAGACAATCCAAGGAAGCAAGCGATCGTCACAAGACCCCACATCGCATATGTAGTCGTGTCCCTTTAGTTTTTGAGAAAACCTTGTCCCATTGTCTCGGGACTTTTTTTCTTTAAATGTCTAGCACTTTGTTACTCATTTCAATTCCTAAACATTAAGAGTCAATCAAAGCCTCTTTTGATAAATGAAAAATAGACCATTGCCATGGGTCAATCTTTGCTTACTCTATGCTTATTCACCGTTTTCACCACAACAGGTAAATCATGAATCATCAACCGTCACCACTCGCGATTGGCCCCTCATGATAGGGTCCGATCGTAAGGAAGTGCGAAATCGCCTTGCCCACATTGAAGATGGCGTAGGGCAAATGTCCATCGCCCTTCAACGGCTCTCGGCCGATGAAGTCCACTCAAGATGAACCCAACTCGTAATTAGCACCGTCGTAATCCCGCAAATGTGCTAAGAACTAGCCAATACTATGATCAATTCGAAAAGATCATGAAAAGTTAGGCCAGCTACGAGAGGGGCGTAATCCCGTCGACTTATCTCGACTACTCCTATTTCGAGATCACCGAAGAATTCAAAACACCCGAATGTGAAAAGTATGCCGATACCTCCCACCCGGAAGATTACCTACGAGGCCTCCGGTGCAAAGAATGATTCAATCATATCATTCGGACTGACCGGCCCCGCGCCTACGATGGTACATTAGAAAGATCAGGCTCCTTAAAACCTCGGAAAGAGTTAATCCGTCTTTTACGCCAAGAATACGACGCGCCGACATAACCCTCGCCCTACAAAGAGCTAATGACCGTGAACAAGAAATGCCGCTAGTTGCCAAGATTTAAGAGAAGTGTAGTGATAAAGCCTTGCATAATGAATGGACAGTTGAACAACATCCAAATACCGAAAAGTTTCCACTAGGAAAGGCAAGGAACCTTTGTACGAGATCACAAATTGAGCTCGAGACTGGGCATGACAAAACAGCTCCCTGACTTACCCCCAAGAGCCAGGGTCCAAAATACCAACCCCTATCAACTTTGGAAAGTGACTTAGACAATGAAACTTTTTTTAACAAAATGGAGATAGCCAAGCACGGGGCCTTACTCAAAAGATCCGGCCGGGAACCAAGAAAAGAAAGCCTCGCGATTGATACATCATCCGATGACGAGCTACGCACCAAAGCTCCGAGCATTCCTCAGAATACAACCTTTGAAGGCAACCATCCCCCGGAATAGGATCCTCGAAGACTTCCGTCCCTAGAATACCATCCCAAGGACTTCCAAAGACTATTTCAATGGCGAGACCGACACATCCTACAATCAACCGTTTCTCGCTCTCATCCGAAGATGAAGGCCCGTCGTAAGGGGGAATACATCTTTATTCGCTACGATCCCGACGAAGCGCTAAGCTCGTCGCCCGACCGTGAGAATAGCTTAAATGCCCCATCCTCCCTCGCTGATTTTAACTCCGAAGAAAGCAATTGAGTAATCTCGGTAGAATCCAATGTTCTTGAAGAAGAAGAATTCGACGCTACAATGGGTATGCGGTGGGAAAATCAAAGTGGTCTAACTAAGACCTATCAAGCCTGTCTCACCCTGCGTAGGATCTTGACCCCCATAGAGATGTGGGTACCCAACCTCTACAAGTATAATGGCACGACTTGCCCCGTGGTTCACTTGCAGTATCTTTACGAAGAAATGAGTCGGTATTATGGCCCAACAATGCTCACAACTCAGGCGTTTCAAGAAACCCTCATGTGGTTTGCATTGCGGTGGTTCTTCACAGCAAATATTCATCTCATAGAAGATTGGAGCGAGCTGACTTCCACATTCTTGCATCGGTACAAAGCCGATCGGAACCGAGCTGCGGCAGGCGAGACTCGGCCCACTTCGAAAGAAGACCGATGGAGGATTTCCAAACATATGCCGAGAGATGGAGGGCTTTCATAATGCAGATCCACCCCGAGTCGACCAAGAAGAGTTGATAAAACAGTTTGTAGAAGCCTTGTCCTACGACACTTTGTTGGTCGCACGGTTACACTCCGTAGCTTCAACGAAGTGGTCATCGCATGCGAACATTTCGAGTCGCTGAAGACGAGGAATCCAAGGATGCTTAGCTCCAACACTCGGCACTACCAAAGCGCTCCTTTACACGGGAGTCGTCATGGTTTTACTTGTTTTTATAATTTCGTGTTCCTTATTATGTCTAGTGTGCTAATGTTGTATTTTTTCCTTTCCAAGAACTCGATGTAATCCTAGTATTTTGTTTTGGAAAACATGAGGAAGTATTCCAAACCGGCCTAGCGATGTTATCCAACCATGAAAAGAAAACTTCATCCAAGGAGAATACGGAGGGCCGGGCTTCCTCATGCTTTTTCTCCCGAAAAAATGCATTTTGAAAATAAAAATATTTCATCGCCAAAAACCTTTGTCTAAATAAAATGATGAATTTTAGCATGTTTGTCTCCCACTTTATGTCTCAAAATATCATGTGATAGAAAAAGCATCTGAAATCAACACATCATGTGGACAGGTCAAAACACGAAGACATTGTTCCAAGAAAATGGGGGCAAACAGATACAAAGAATGAAGCATAATAGGTACAGGCATAGAGTTGAAACTGCATCCGTAACATGTCTCGCTCCCGCCCGGTTCCCTCCTAAACCGAGGGACTATTTTGCCACACGGCATGTCCAATCGGCGACGTCACAGCTTTGACAAATCCGTAAGCATGAGGAAGAAACTCCTTTAAAGCCCTACGTCAACCTAGAGAAAGAATCTAGGCGCCAAGGCGATCGTAGCCCGCGCCCGGACAATGACCCTAAAATCTAGAAGCTGCACCCTAGATGCATATTTTCCCCAAGGAGGAGTTGCCATCAGATAGCTTGAGATTTTTGATTACCCATCTCAAGTTCCGTAAAAGCTTGAGGAGCATGGCTTTGCCCGATTCTTGCCGCTACAATCCAAGACGAAGGAAAAGTTTTCAAAAAGGAAACAATGAAAAGAATCCTCAGCAAAGATACGGAAAATGAAACGTAATAGGTACAATTATAGAGTTGAAATCAAAGCATCCATGACGTACCTCACTCCCCCTAAGCGAAAGGACTATCTCGTCACGCGATTACGCCCAGTGCCACGGCTTCGACGTACTCAAGAGCATGAGGAAGAAATTCCTTCTCTACCTTTAAAAGTGATTACCGTCAGGGAGAAAATCCAGGATGCTTAAGGCAATTTATGACCCCACACGTTAGACAATGACTATGAAATCGGGAAGCTTCACTCGAGTGCAATCTCTTCCAAAGAGAAGTTGCCACCAGAATTAGAGGTTTTTGATTTGTCCATCTCAAATTCCATAGAAGCTTGAGGTACATGACTTTTGCTCAATAATGCTATAGCCAAAGACAAAAGGAGAAATTCCACAGAAGGAAGGTGTCAAGGATGACCAGCAATCGCACATACGTGACCACAAATGAGGAAGGCCAACGGGAGGAAGCATTGAACCGTGCCGAGATAAAGAGCTGGCATCAACATTCAGCATCCTTAAGAGCCAGTACCGGACAAGCTCGTGAACGGTAACTGGGTATCGTTTCCAATACCCCTTACTATTTGAATCCCGTTTTGACATGTTTTCCCTATTTGACAGAAACTTCACAACTCAAGAACCAAACTCAAAGGTTAGATAAATCAAGACTAGCTAAGCTAATGTACGGAAAGGACTTGCATCAAATACACTCGACTTTGTGTAAAGGAATGTGTCATCCACAAGTCGATAATCGACCGGACAAAGTGGGAAGCACGAGACTTCATGTCCCCCTCGTCCACCCGATCATCTCAAAACCCGGTGAAGAGTAATGTTGTATTGCTCCCAATCGTCCGGAATTTTTAAAAAAGAGTTCGTGACTAACATACCCCCTCTTGTCTTTTACAGATCACCTAACCGTCTAAGATACGGAAAATAGATCAATGAAAGTTTTGTCGACTACGATAAACTTTCCAAATGTAATGGCATCCAAATGTCACCAAAGCAAATGACAGAGAGATCCTTCAAAGCCTCAAAACACTTACAATCTAAGCCCTATTGTTTGAGCCACTTCCCAGCCTTCTCTTCTAGAAAAAGCAAGAGCGTAAATTCTTGGTCGATCCCAATCCCGGCTGATCATGCATGTGTCATGTCCCTAACCAATAGGAACGTTTTTATTGACACCCATTTGTAAATAACCCTTTGTAAATAGCCTCTTTGATGTTCAAGTTTCAACGCATTTGTAAATACCATTTCACCGAGTAAACTCTCTTGAAGCTGTTAAAAGTTTTTTTCTTGAAAACACAAAACTCTTTCACATCATACCGCATGCCTTTTCCATGTGAAATGTGCATAAATGATTTTGTTCTGCCCTAAATCTTTGATTCCATTGAGGATTATCGAGAATAGACAACCAAGTAAAGAATACAAGAATAATTGAGCATGCTTGATGAGGTACGTTAGAATGATGACAGGCAAGCCATATCCCACACACAGTCCCTCCATCTATACACTTGTGAGATGAGTGCAGAAAATTCCATGACTACGGGTAAAGAGTTCTCTCGCGAATGGTACGATGATCAAAACAGTGGAGGCATTCCAAGACCCACCTTATGCCCCATACACCGGCCAAATTTCCATCTTATCCCCCTCAAAAGAACCACCCCACACCGGGGCAAGCCAAAAAAAAGCAAGTCGGTCACGAGGTGAGAAAAGGGATAGAAATTCTCTTGTTTGCACTTGTATCAATCTTCAAGTAATCTTTATTTGCATATGAACACTCGCGTTGATTTAAGTGCCCTAGAGTCATGAAGAGCAATCCTTTCTTTGCGCACTTGTAATCATTGTACAACTCGATTGAGTTCAGAAATCACCCTCACAAGGAGGCAAATTAGAAGAGCCAGCAAAAGATGAAGACTCAATGTGTCTAGTGAAGGCATTTGCTCAACTTGTCAAGACCCGCCCTCAAGCAACAAGAACAAAAACCTAGGGCATAAAAAAGTAGTGTACCTAGTAAAAGCAAGGTCTATGCCAACAAATGAAAAGATTAAAAAGAAATGGGGGCATAAAAGCAATGTGCCCGGTAAAAGCAAGATCGATGCCCCAAAACAAAAAAAAATCTGCTATTCTCGGTTCGATCAATAGAGCCTTCATCTGACCGTGAGAAGAAAGATCGGTGACAAAACGCCAAGGCGACCACCAGCTCTCACCTTCACACATGAGTCAAGCCTACATGGTGTCCTATTGTAAAAAGTCTCTTCTAATTAGGGCACTTCAATTAACGTAGATTTCATATGTTTATAAACATCGCTCAAAGAAGTACGAGCAAGATTATTCTATCTCTTTTGCGATCCTCGACTTACAAAACCCGAGATAACAAAGTGCAACATCTTCCTACAAAGCCATGACCTTATTGGTCCCCCTTGATGAGCCGTTGACTAAGCCTTCATCACAACTCTAAAAGACCTCACATTGGTAAAGTCGTATCATTTGCGAGAATACTGACCCCGCGACATGATGACAAAGTGAGATAGTGTGGTCCTTATAAACCCCGCATCAATGGTCAGATAAAAACAAACTTTTCCCATGAGAGTGAGTGGAAAGTCCTTTCGGACTGAAAATCCTCATCCGGCATGCTCAAGACATCTTCATTCTAAACAAAGGTTGTCTTTCAAAATCTTCCCCTGAATTCAAATGATGCAAAACCGACAAGGTCATCATGCATGAATCACATCTTATTTACAAATTTACAGACATACAATCATTGCATACACATGTGCACATTGTACAAATGACAAGCATGCTCATAAAAATGAAAAATGTCACCAAAAGAAGCATATCCCCATTCCCTGCTCCCGCAGCCTTATGTTTGATAATCTTCGAGTACCCCCACTCACCGAGTACTCCTTTTATTGACACTTAGCCTCGTGCGAGTTGTCCCCAGAGCATTGATATTTGTGATCCCCAAGATCCTCTATCTTTAAGTACCTACCACCGTTCTAGGTACCCATGCTTAGTTTGATTTGTCATTCGTATATTGATATCCGTAATTGCCCAAAGCATCTCCCCGTTTCCGAGTGTTGGCCACTACCAAGTGCCCTTTGTTAAACATTCGACCTATTCATGCCGCCATTAAAGTTCGATGCTTATGGCTGTCCAAGTATCCTCCCATCTTAAAGTACAGACCACTTACTGAGTACCCTTTTTATGACACTGACTGCTAGAGTTGTCCTCAAAATCATGACATTGGATGCTAGCAAGCTCTCAAGCATTCCCCCACATCATGCATCCGCAATTACCCGGTATGTTTTCTTTGCTTGAGTCGCTGAGTGGTCCCCCGACCATATTGTCAAATATCCGTGTCCATCCAAATATTCCTCTACTTTGTACGTTTGTGTACCTATAACTATCCGAGGTAAGCCTCGCGCTACACCTAAATTGCAAGAGAATGAGAAACCTCCATAAGTATCTCGTATGCCTTTGATAGCCCCAATCCGTATAGGCGCGAGGCCTTCACGAATACCCAAGGTATTTCCTCGGTATTCCCCATATTCCAGAGGCAGAAGCTCATGAACATCTCGGGTACGTCCGATGTTCCCAATTTCCGTGAGGCGGGAGGCCTTCATGAACATCTCGTGTACGTCCTCGATGTTCCCAATTACTGTGAGGTGAGAGACCTTCATGAATATCCAAGGTACGTCCTCGATATTCCCCTTTACCAGAGGTGAGAGACCTTCATGAATATCCAAGGTACGTCCTCGATATTCCCCTTACCAGAGGTGAGAGACCTTCATGAATATCCAAAGTACGCCCTCGATATTCCCTTTACTAGGAGGTGAGAGACCTTCATGAATATGCGAGGCATGTCCTTGGTATTCCCAAATTCCAGGAGGCGGGAGGCCTTCATGAACATCTCAGGTACGTCCTCGATGTTCCCCTTTACCAGGAGGCGAGAGACCTTCATGAATATGCGAGGCATGTCCTCGGTATTCCCAAATTCCGAGAGGCGGGAGGCCTTCATGAACATCTCGGTATGTCCTCGATGTTCCCTTTACCGTGAGGTGAGAGACCTTCATGAATATGCGAGGCATGTCCTCGGTATTCCTAATTACTAGAGGTGAGAGACCTTCATGAATATCCGATGTCGTCCTCGACATTCCCTTTACCGTGAGGTGAGAGACCTTCATGAATACCCAAGGCATGTCCTCGGTATTCCCATTACCAGAGGTGAGAGACCTTCATGAATGTCCAAGGTAATGTCCTCAACATTCCCTTTACCAAGAGGTGAGAGACCTTCATGAATACCCAAGGCATGTCCTCGGTATTCCCAAATTCTAGAGGCGGAGGCCTTCATGAACATCTCGAGTCGTCCTCGATGTTCCCTTTACCGAGAGGTGAGAGACCTTCATGAATATGCGAGGCATGTCCCTCGGTATTCCCAAATTCCGTGAGGCGGGAGGCCTTCATGAACATCTCGGTACGTCCTCGATGTTCCCTTTACCAGAGGTGAGAAACCTTCATGAATATCCAAGGCATGTCCTCGGTATTTCCAATTACCAGAGGTGAGAGACTCATGAATATGCGAGGCGCGCCCTCGATATTCCCAACTCCCAAGAGGTAAGAAGCTTCCACGAATATTCGTATGTCCTCGATATTCCCTACTCCTAGAAAGAAAGAAGCCTTCACAAATACTTAAGGTATGCTTTTATGTTTTCAATTATCAAATACCCCTTTCGATACTCGCGAATGTCCAGTATCCCTAAAACTCGTACTTGTAATCATCCAAGTACCCTTTAATGCTTATGACGCCTGCCAAGGCCCAAATATCCGTCGGTCAAGTATTGTGAATATCCATGTACTTTTTAATATCTCGTGAATGTCTAGATATCTTCCTGCAGCGCATCTCCCGAGAATGGTCGTATCAACTGGGTGTCCCCGATGTAAGTCAAACACCCCCCAAAGCGAGATGCCCCGAGAAAGGTTGGCGCATCTCCGAGAATGGTCGTTTTCAACCGTGTCCCCGATGTGTCAAACACCCCCAAAACAAGATGTCCCCGAGAAAGGTTGGCGCATCTCCGAGAATGGTCGGTTTCAGCGGTGTCCCCGACAAAGTCAAACACCCCAAAACAAATGCCCCGAGAAAGGCCGGTGTATCTCCCGAGAATGGTCGGGTTTCACTGGTGTCCCCCGAAAGTCAAACACCCCAAAACAGATGCCCGAGAAAGGTCGGCGCATCTCCCGAGAATGGTCGGGTACCAATTGGTGTTCTCGATACAAATCGACACCCCAAATGAGATGCCCGAGAAAGTTGGCGCATCTCCCGTCAAGGCGACAGGAAGAATGGTTCGGTCCCGGAGAAGTAATTTCCCGTCTCGCGATCAAGAATGGTTGGTCCTCGGGAGAATTTCCGTCACGGCGATCAAGAATGGTTCGGGTCCGAGACAACCCCCGATTGCCCGACGGGCATCCGAAGAATGGTTCGGGTCCTGAGAAGTAATTTCCCGTCACGACGACCGAAGAATGGTTCGGGTCCGAGACAACCCCCGATTGCTCCGACGGGCGATCAAGAATGGTTCGGGTCCTAGACAAATTACCTACCGTTTTTAACAGAGATCAAGAATGTTTGAGTCCCTGGAAAAGACGTCCTCATATCACTGTGTAAGATGACACCTTGATACTTGCCAAAACCCGGGTTCACACCCTATCTCACTCTCTCCCTGTAACCCGTATATCTTCTTATCTCGCCTTTATATGTTATATTGCACTCTTTTGGCATAGGGTAGTATGTCTCAAATAAGATATAATTTGCTACCACGCTGGGTAAAAATTAGGCATCGGTTTGTCTTTGAATGCAACCTCCGCAAGCTCACCTTCAAAGAGGGGCAACCGTTGATGCCTAATTTTTAGATTTTAATTTTGGGTTTTTAAGTATTTTTTTATCATTATTACTATTTTCTTTAGGTTTTATTTTATTTCGTTTTATTTTGATAAAAAACCAGAAAACCGAAAAGAAAACCAAAAAAAGAAGAAAAAAAAAACGGCCCGAGGGCCGCGAAGGCAAAACCCGCGGTCGCCGACCTGGCGCGACCCGCAGGTAGTCTTCTTCCTCGCCGGCTCCGTGCGCAAGACGCACAAAGGTGGGCGCGTCATCGGGAGAAGGCGAGCAAAGTGGGCGCGGCGGAGCACGTGGGGGAAGGATTTCTGGGCGAGATGGCCGACGGGACGCGCCGGATGGGAAGCCGGTTCGGCCGCCGGGGCGCGCGGTCCCCTCCCGGTCGAACCCCCCGTCGGCCGCCACCCTTGGCCTATAAATACCCCCTCCCCTTCGGTTTCAACACAGAAGCAACGGCAGGATCCGGGGTTGCGGATCCGAATCCTCCCAACAGAGACTTCGGGGGATAGGGGGCCGAGGATGAGCAAAGACTGTTCGAGGTCTCGCTCGCCGAGAGAGAGAGAGAGAGAGAAGGGGAGGCCGGCCTCCGTCGCCGCCGCCGTGCGGAGGTAAGCCACTTGTAGCCTTCGCCGCCGCAGCCTTTCGCGGTGATCTTCTCCCTTCACCGAGCCGTCGTCCACCCGGCGCCGCCGCCCTCGCTGTCGCCGTTGCCCCCTTCGTCGCCCCCCAAATTGGAACCCTAGGGTTCTCAGGTTTCCGGGTCGCGATCCTGGTAACCGGGGTCGGACTGGGCCGGGAACCGGGTAGGGTTCCATGAATAAAAGGGGAGTCGAGGCGGGTTGGGTCGTCGTCGGGTCGGGTCCGGTAGAGCAGCCGGAGAAACGGCGCCGTATCGCTTCGACGAACCGGGTCGTGGAGCGGGTCGAACGTGTGACCCGTGGGTTGTGCACGACCCATCCTCTCCACGGCCGTTTCATGAGGGAGTCGAACGGCGTCGCTTCGTGTATCGCTACGGCGTCGTTTCACGCCGAATGGGAGTCGGGTCGTCCGAACGGGTCGTCGGCCGGGTCGGGCATCCACACCCTAAGACGACACCGTTTTGGCTTCGCCCCAAAACGCGGCTCCCGTCCGCGTTTGGGTCGGCCGGGGCGGATCCGACCCGGGATTCGACCCCCGAAACGGTTTTATAATTAAAAAATCATTTTAAATTTCAAAAAATGTTTTAAAAATGTTTTTAATTTAAAGAAAATCGTAAAAATGTTTTAAAAATGTTTTATTCTTCGAAAAAATCAAAAATAAAAAAAATTATTAATTTTCGAAAATATTTAGAAAAATCAAAAAGATTATTATTTTTCCAAAATATCCAAAAATATTAAATATTTTAATATTTTCCAAAAATGTCAAAAAATCCCAAAAAAATGTCAAAATTCATAAAAAGCCCAAAATTTTTATAAAAATGTCAAAAAGACTTGTATTTTCCTAGAAAATACCTCAAAATCAAAAAATCCTTTTATGTCCAAAAATGAGGAAAATACCCAAAAAATGTGATTTTTCCAAAAATGTATGAAAAATCCCCAAACATCCAAAAACCTTAGAGTTTAAACAAGATTAGGTATCGAAGGGCATTAGTGATTAACTAGTGTAATCAAGTCCCCGATCCTAATTTTTCTCTAACCTGCGAGAGCAAGTATTTCTCCCTATACTTTGCTTGGGTTTCTAATCAACCTACCCCAAATTGATTAGTGGCGACTCCATTTTAAAATCAATTTACACGCCAAATATTTTAAAGTCGTGAATTGGCGGACTTGGGAGAGTCCAAGCTTTAATTAAATCCAGCCAAGCCATTAGCCTCCTTAGGCGCTCGAACCCGACCGCGGGGCGCCCCGAAAAGGGGGGTCGCGACAACTATAAACCATGTGTTTCAATTCTCTTTCCTTGAACTAATTACTTTTATTCGTAGCTTTATATGATTGTTTAAAGTTGTTTACGTCCTTAGTTTATTATCTTCAAAAGGCAATTTACTTTTACTAAGACTTGCGAAAATTTTTATTACACTTATTCACCCTCCTTTAGGTGATTACACTAGCATTTTCAATTGATATCAGAGCCTATGTGCTTATTTATTGAAGTGTTTTTACTTCTTAAGCTAAAGATCTATGGTTAGTATTTTGGCTCCAGGTATTGTTGAAGGCCAAAGCAACACTAGACCTCCCTACTTTGATGGGAAGGAATATAATGTTTGGAAAAACAAGATGAAGGCATTCATGAAATCAAAACATCCCTCGAATGGGATGTGATAGAGAAATGGATTATTTCCAAAGCTGCATCAACCTCGGGAAGGAAGTTGCGAGATGCCGGAGAACCGACACAAGTAGAGATAACCAAGAGACAAGCTCTTTGATGCTAAAGCCATCTATTCTTTATATTGTGATTTATCTCCTGCTGAGTATAACATAATTTCTTCTTGTAAAACAGCTAAAGAAGTTTGAGATAGGTTACACGTTACCTATGAAAGAACCGATCGAGTTAAAGAAACAAAAATCAATATCCTACTCGAACAAAGTATGAAGCCTTCAAGATGAAGTCAGGAGAATCCATTACCGACATGTTTAGTCGTTTTACAAAAATTGTAAATAGTTTAATGTATCAAGGATATCTAATCTCAGGACCAATGAAGGTCAATAAATTGCTGCAAGGACTCTCCAAAGAGTGGAATCACGTGAATACCTCTATAAGAGAAACCTGCAGAGGATCATGCCTCTTTCGATTGATGAATTGGTTGGCACACTTCAATCATATGAAGTAGAGCAAATCAATGAGGAAGAAAATCCCAAAGGTAAGAGGTCAATTGCCTTAAAATCTAATGATGATTCTGATATTACGTTCAAGATGACTTGAACGATGAAGAACTAGCACTTATGATAAGGAGGTTCAGAAAGTTGAACAGAAAGGAAGAAGGTTTAATTGAAGAAGTAGGGCACTCAAAGATTTTAGAAGAAATCAATTGAGGACATGAGATCAACAAAGATGTGATCTACTTTGAATGTAATAAAAAGGGTCACATCGGATCTAACCGCCCTCCGTTAAAGAAAAGAAAGGAAAAATAGAGAAATTTAAAAGGCTTTCAAAGTTGAGACATGGAGCGATATTGAATGCGAGGAAAGTGATGAAGAATACGCCAATATATGTTTAATAGCAACTTCCGAATCGACTCGTGATTCTGAAATAGACTTAGACTCGGACTTAGATAAAGAAGTCGAGGTAAGTAATTTTAAAATTCCCTTAAAGTCTCAAAGTATATATGAACTCGTCTTATTCTCAAAACATCTCTTAAAAGGATTTTCAAGCTGAAGAGGGAGAATCCTAAACTCAAACAACAGAAACTTCTTGGAAGGAAAAGTTTGAAAATCTAGACAAAGTTTTGTTGATTTAAAAGAAAATGAAGATTCTCTTTCAAAAGAAAATACTTTCTTGCAGGAAGACATTTCAAATATCACAAAGAGGTTTTCATTAGGATTTGAGAAGTTGGAAAAGATTCTTTCAAGTACAAAGACCTTATTTCAACAAATCTAGTTTGGGAATGACATTAGAAACCATTCCTTTAATTGATTTTCTGAAAGTGAATGAAAGAATCAAACAAAGACCTACAAAACGTTTACAGGGAACCATTTTCAAAAGGCTTTTGGAAAACTTATTGGTTGAAGTGCTCAAATGTTCAAAGTGTAATAGCTCGGAACATTTTGAGAGAGAATGTCCCAAGGTTTGGAAACTTGTTAAGAAATATTGGGCAAATAATACCGTATTTCACACTAACTCCCTTGGACCCAAGAAAATGTGGATACCAAAGAAAACTTGAGTTCTTTTTATAATTACAAGTTACTATCAAGAAGAAGATGATATTTGGATAGTGGTTGCTCGAGACACATGACAGGAGATTCAAGTTGTTTTATAAAATCATGCAAATAAATAGTGGAAAAGTTTCTTTTGGTGAAAACAGTAAATGAAGAATTGTTGGATGCGGAACTATAAAGATTGGAAGTCTCACAATCAACAATGTCTCCTTGGTGGAATGTTTGAATTACAATCTACTCAGCATCGTTAATTGTGTGACATTGGATTAAAGATTACTTTCCAGAAGGCACTTGTTCGAGAACTAGTAAAGATTTCTATCAATCTTTCACTGAACGAAGACATGTGAATATTTATCTTCTGGACATAAAACCAGAAAGTTCTCAGTGTCTAATATTCATTCAAGATGACGCAAATCTTTGGCATAGAAAGCTTGGCTATGTTAACATGAAGCATATTGCCAAGATCTCCTCCAAGAAGCTTGTTCGTGGACTGCCCATCAAGACTTATCAAAAGTCTGAATTATGCACACCATGTGTTTTGGGAAAACAGAACTCAAAGCATTGGTGGAAAGAAATATTGCCTAATAATCGTGGATGACTACTCTCGCTTTACATGGGTATACTTCCTGGCAAGTAAGTCTAAAGCATCCTCTCACTTTTCAAAATTTGCCAAGGTTTAGAATGAAAAGGATATGCTATTTCAAGTATACGGATAACCATGGAGGTGAGTTTGAAAATCAAGACTTTGCAAAATTCTGTGATAAATCTGGTTTTCAGCATGTACTCTAAAGCAACATGGGGTTGTGGAAAGAAAGAATAGATCTTTACGAAGATGGCAAGAACACTATTAATTGAGAGTAATATTTCCTCTCGATTTTGGCTTGAAACGATCTTTACGGCTTGCTACATTATTAACAGTATTCTTGAGGCCTATTCTAGAGAAAACTCCTTATGAGGTATTTAAAGGAAAAAGCCAAATGTTTTTTATTTTCTTATGTTTGGTTACAAGTGTTTTGTTTTCAAAAATGCAAATGATCGAATTGGTAAGTTTGAAGAAAAATTAGACGAATGAATTTTCTTGGTTACTAAACCTCAAGCAAAGCTTAGGGAGTATTCAACAAGAAGACTCAATCTGTGTAAGAATCTACGAATGTCAAGTTTCAAGACTCTATGCAAAATCAACTCAACTGACTCAAGTTGAAGAATCTGAACTTGCTCTAGACGTTATAAAGTCTACTTCCTCGAAGTGGTTCAGACTTCTAAAGGTTAACAACAAGATAATTCAAAGATTCAATTGAAGTAGAGGATCAACAAACTCACAAACCAATTAGTAATCGAAGCATAAGTTGAGTCATCCCAAGGAACTCAACATTGGTAACATTGATGAAGGAATTCGCACTGATCCAAAAGGCAAGAAGAGTCTAGTGCTTTAGCACTTGTAACTGAGATTGAACCCAAAAGTATAGAAGAAGCCTTGATTGATGAAAGCTGGATTGAAGCCATGCAAGAAGAGCTCAGACAGTTCAGCATCAATGATGTTTGGGAATTGATTCCTAAACCTAAAGGTAAATCTATTATTGGAACTAAATGGGTTTTTAGGAAAAAGGTGGATGAGAAAGGAAAAGTGGTCGGAACAAAGTAAGACTTGTGGCTAAAGGATACACGCAAGAAGAAGGGATAGATTATGACGAGATCTATGCACCAGAGCGAGGTTAAAAACAATAAGATTATTACTTACTTTTGCTTGCTATAAAAATTTTAGGTTATTCCAAATGGATGTAAAAGTGCATTCCTAAATGGATTCATTCAAGAAGAAGTCTATGTGGAACAACCACCTGGTTTTGAAGATCCAAGAAAGCTAGACTTAGTCGACAGACTGAAAAAGGCCCTATATGAATTGAAGCAAGTATCTCGAGTCTGGTATGAAAGATTAAGTAATTTCCTAACTTAAAATGGTTTTTTAAAGGAAAGGTAGATACTACTTTGTTTATTGAAAGAGAAGGTATAGATTTTCTACTTGTTCAGATTTATGTTGATGATATTATTTTTGGATTAACTAATGAAAATCTATGCAAAGAAGTTCTCTAGATGCATGCGGGATGAATTCGAGATGAGCATGATGGGTGAATTAACTTTTTTTTTTTTTTTCTGGGATTACAAGTTAAACAAACAAAGAAAAGTATCTTCATTCACCACGAGAAGTATGCAAAAGATCTCATCAAGAAGTTTGGATTGGAGATTGCAAAAAGACAGAGACACTTATGTCAAGTTCTTCAAAGTGGGACAAAGATGAAGGAGGAAAGAGTGTAGACCAAAAGCTTTGCTGAGCATTATTGGTTCGCTTCTTTACCTTTTTGCATCTAGACTTGACATTTTGTTTAGTGTTTGTATCTGTGCTAGATTCCAATCAAATCCCAAAGAATCTCATTTAAATGCCGCAAAGCGCATCATCAAATACATTGCAATTACTCCAAAGTTAGGTCTATGATATCCCAAACAAGGAGACTTTATTCTCCTTGGATATTCAAACGCAGATTTAGCGGGATGCAAAGTTGACAAAAAGAGTATTTCTGGTACATGTAAATTGTTTGGTAACAAGCTTGTATCCTGGTTTTTAAGAAAATAGAGTACCATAGCTCTTTCAATAGCTGAAGCAAAACATGTGACTCTTGAAAGTTGCTGCTCTCAAATCTTATGGATAAGGCAACAGCTAAGAGACTTTGGTATTGAGGAATCGTGCACCGAGATCAAATGTGACAACACCAACACCATCAATCTAACAAAGAATCCAATACTTCATTTAAGGGCAAAGTATATAGAGATTCAACATCACTTCATTAGAGATTATGTTCAAAATAGAGATATAATGATTCAGTTCATTGACTTGAAGAATTAGTTAGCATATTTACAAAGCCACCGGACAAAAGCTTATTTGAGTCTATTCGCACTGGGTCAACATTATATATTCTACCGGGAAAGGTACGTTGGTTGTTTGAATCGTTATTTGCTTATTTTAATTTTAGAATTTAGCTTTTCGAGGTTTGAATTTATGACAGTTTTTCAGTTTTGAAAAAGACAGTTTTTACTTTTTCCTTTGTGACATTTCATATACCCCGTTTCACCTACTATATATACCGTTGATTTTCATCTTCTCCATTTACACTCACTCAAACCCTAGAATACAAAATTATACTTTTTCTCATTTTCTCACTAGTTTAATCCAAAAAGCTCTCACCTTTTTCACAAGCGAGTTCGAGAATCTCCCCAATAAAGTGACAATGTCTTCTCAAAGGAAGTCTTCTAGATCGCAAGCAGGGGGACCGCGGTGTATGCGAGATGGTCCTACCCTATTTGATCTAATCGAGGAAGAAGATTCTCCTCAGCAGCAGTAGTCAACACCATTCTTAACCACGTCAATCTTCTTAACACAGGACTCAAGGTCCTCCACAGCAACATCTAGAAGAAGAAGTTGTGGAAGATGTGCAACCTGTAAGAATGCTGAAACCCGAAATTCTTTTGAAACTTTATTCTAAGTTGAAAGAAGGTGGTATTGCAATGAACTCTCATAGATGATTTCTTAAGAGAGAGGGGTTACAAGAATGAAACTTTATTCTTGCAATTTATGGAAAGGATGGGCATTGCACCTGAAAGTTTGGTGGCAAGGACATTTGCCAACTTTCCAAATGATCCATGGTTCGGGTACGTTCAATCAGCCTAAAGGGAAAGACGAGGATGAAAGGATGTTCATGAATTTTCAACCTAGGATGGGCGTTGCTGCAAGTATTAGTGGTGAGGGAGCGAGTCTATTCTTCTCTAAGGACCATAGGAAGACATACTCGAAATTGCTGAAGAGAGGGGTTATGAACCATAGAAGTGTGGATTTCGAGTTTCTTGATTCGTTGGAAGTAAAATTGAGGGAGAAGTTTGCACTCCTTCAACTCGAACGTTTTGCTTTGAGACAATTGTCGCCTACCCATAAGTCACAACTTATTTCTATTCAAATCTATCTTTTTTGAATGTGAATAGATTTTCTTTTACTATTAGGGACAAAGATTTTGTGGTTGATGTGGACACATTGGCTAATGTGATTGGTGTGGAAAGAGGAAGTTTCCAACCAATCAGTGTGTCTATTGGTTATGCTCTTCTGGAACTTGTTTGGGACAGATTTGCTGAAGGCAAAATTTCCTACTTTAGGATGAATGCCTCCAATATCTTACTTCACAAGATTGTGATCAACTGCATTAGGCCCAAATCAACGTCAAAGACTGATGTCTTTCACTTGGAAGCGAAGTTGATGTACGCCATCAACATTGGCTACAAGTTCTCATTGCCTCACACTATCCTCATGCACATATATAGGACAAAGCTTGAAGGACAAAGGTCAATTCCCTTACTCTATGCTGATCACTCGACTCTTCAGACACTTCAAAATTCACATTCCCACATCTCTGTGTGTCAGAACCATTGCTCCAATGGTAATTAGGTTGAAAATGGTTTCAAAGATGTGTTTGAAGGAGTTGAACAATGTTTTGGAGCGCATGAAGAAGAAGTCCCCTCGTCAAGGCAAAATAAGACTCTTCAGAACAAAGAGAAAAGGCAAGGAGCCCATTAGCGCTCTAGTTAAGAATATGAGAGCCCTTATCTTGAAGGACGAAGAAGATGAGAACGAGATCACTCTCTCCGCTTTTGCTTTAAGGAATTCACGGAGTTTTGTTAGCTTTCGGAGCCGAGGAGGACGAGAGACAAGAGAAAGAGAAGAGATAGAGAAGAAAGAAGAAGAAAGAGAAGGAAGGAGAATAGAGGAAGAAGAGAGGAGAATAGAGGAAGAAGAGAGAGGAAGAGAAGAAGAAGAAGAAGAAGAAGAAGAAGAAGAAGAAGAAGAGGGTCGAGATGACTCTTTTGAACCGACATTTACTGTATCCTTGTCCGATGACTCGGAGAAGACAAGGAGTGGAACTGCAGGAAAAGGAAGAAAAAAAAAATCGCTCGGGTGCTGAAGTAAAGCACGAGTAGGAAGAAGAATTATTTTCTCCACCTAAAGGCATAGAAACAAGGGGAGCTGTTGACAAAAGAGGTACTTCTTTTTGCCTGTCTTTACTAGTGATGTTAGTAGATCTCCAACAGATCCAGAGGATGTATATGCCTCTCAATTCCCCGAAGAAGATATTGAGGCATCCACTCCTAGTCCCGGTGATCGAACTACTAATGTTCCCTTACATCTCAAGACTTCGAACCCATTCGGCCGGACCTAGTGTTACACTTGAACCAACAAACAGACTTTTCAAGACTCATTAGATATTCTTTGGATTTGAGGAAACAAAAGAATATGTAATGGAGTTTGAGATAAAGGACCTCAAGAAAGCCTTCCAGTCCACTTCAGTCTTTTTGCAAGAATAGCTATAAGCCTTGAAGACTCAAATGCAAGACACTGTCAAGGGTTGATTTGGAGAAACTGAAGGAAACTATAAAGAAGTTTGAGGAGACTGTCAAGTCTATGGGAGAGTTCTAGCTTGATATTGGCTAGTGAATCCACCTAGGGGGTGAATAGGTGATCGCGGAATTCTCTTTCGAATCTTTAATCAAAGAACAATTTAATATAGCTAATGTATCACAATAGATAGATCATGCAATTATAAAATAAATGAGATAGGGTAAGAGAGAATTGACACGAGGTTTATAGTAGTTCGGCTTATTCCAAGCGTACGTCCACTCTCCACGCCGGCAGCCAAGTGGCCGTAATCACTATGTAGTAAATTGAGAGTTGTTACAGCTTCACGAACTAGATTTCTTCAATAGATGGTCTCTCCTACAGCTTTCGCTGTTTTTGCACTATATCTCACTCTCTTTGATACACAATATGAATATGAAAGATTTTAGAAATCAAGTGATTTCAGAGATTCTAACATCGAGATTTTTCTGCTCAGTCTCTCCTTGTTTCCGAGCAATACCGATCCACTTTAAATAGCTTCCGTGCCTCCATACTTGTTGGCACTTACCAAAAATTCATCCAATCAACCCGTTGGATTGAATCAATTTAAGTGATCTCCTTGTCGTCGAAAATGTAAGTAGACAGCGGCTCGTCAATCCTATTCGCCCATACAATCAGGGATCTTGAGTTCCCAAAATTAGATTATTCCAAAATAAGCTTGATCTTCGACGGATAAAATCCGAAGAATAAATCTTCCAAACTTGCGATCACAGCCAGATATTCCATGGTTAAGATTAGGAAATATAGAATCTAATATCTTACTTTCCTTAGCTATAAGAATAACATGTAGCCAGCCCGTCAAAATGCAAACTGTCTTAAAGGTCTTAAAGGTCTTCGACGGAAATTGGGTCTTGATAATCTTCGGACGGAAAAACTTTTAGACCGAACTTTTGGGTCCGACTGTCTTCTTTGACGGAAAACCTTTAGACTTTGAAATCTTCAGACGTAATCGACGGGCGAGTTTTGGAATCTTCATACATACCGTAGAGGCTGTTTTGTCAATTTCAAAACTCCAAGGGATTTTTCTTCAACATAGCTCATTCATATCCCAAAGTAGCCACGATTTTTACCTAACTCTTTTTATGGTTATTCTCTACTTTTTACTATTGACAAAAAAGGGGAGAGGTTGTGCATATTTGACTGACTTAACTTTCTGGCACTTTTTGTTTAGTTTGGACTTTAGTGTTTTTGGTTTTGGCTTTAGACTGTTATATTTGGACTTTTGATTGTTGCTTGATTTTGAATTCTTTTGACGTCTGCAGTAACTAAGCTTGTGATATTGATTATGGATGGATAGTTATCTTATCTTACAGGATTAACATATTTTCTGTGGTTGCAGAATCGATGCTATTTAGGTCCTAAATCAACTTATTTTTATAAGATATCATGTATTGCTTAAGCGTTACTTTGCAGTCAAAGGTTTTAAAATCTGCGAAAAGTTTTGTCATTATCAAAAAGAGGAGATTGTTGGAGAAAACTCCTTTACTATTTTGAAGTTGACATAACGTTTCCCGAAGTTTAGTTTGAAAACTTGTAGACTCAAGTGTTATAGTCTGAAGAACTTTAGACCCTTCTATCAAAGTCCAAAGACCGTCGGACACAAGATTCAAAGTCTGCACTCACTGACAGTTTTCAAACCGAAGAATGAAGACTTATCTAGATGATGGATTATCTTTAAGGATTCGATTCATATGGTTTTGGATGATCTCATGGCTGGATATAGCATCTACATGATTGCTTATTCTTATTGGAATTTACTCCAGTATGAAGATCCTTTGAAAGGCGAGTAAACTCAGAAGGTTCTACTTATGGAAACCAAAAATCCTGATTGTATGAGCGAACAGGAATGACGGACTTTCATCACAATCATTTAACGACTCGAGATCACCTTAATTGATTCTGTCCAAAGGGTTGATTGGAGGAATTCTTTTGGAAAGTGCCAACGGTCGTGAAGGCATGAATGAGTATTTAAGGCGGATTCCACAGTTGTTCAAAGAAGTGCGTGAAAGAATAATTTCAAAGTTTGAAGCTTTCTAGTTCCTTGCTCTTTCATTCATTGAGCTCAAAGTTTGTATACAAAAGAGAGAAACTCTTAGTGAGACTTCGTGATAGACCAGTAAAGACTCTTCACTGAGAAAGTCGAAGATCACAAGTTGTAAAATCTCTTTTGATTTATAGTGGAATCTAGCTAGTGGACTATCAGAGTGAGAGAGTGAACATAGGCTTGATCTAAACCGAACCACTATAAACCTTGTGTTCCAAATCTATTTCTTTGAACTCCTTACTTTTATTCGTAGCTTTATATGATTGTTTAAAGCTGTTTACGTCCTTAGTTTATTATCTCCAAAAGGCAATTTACTTTTAATAAGACTTGCAAAATTTTTATTACACCTATTCACCCCTTCTAGGTGATTACACTAGCCCTTTCAATTTTTACCTCGAATCTAGAGACATCAGTTTTGGAAGTAGGCTTAGGTCTGATACAATTGATGATGATCTTGTGGAGTAAAATATTAGAAGTAGACATCCTAGAGTAAGTAATGCTTCCTCTAGGAATCCCGTCCTTCACCGAAACTTGGTGACCTTTTCGTTGGACACATTGATGGGGAAAAATCCACTTCTTTCTACTCATGGAATATTAGCTAACAAATTACATCAACATAAAAACTTTATCACTCACAAGAAATTGAACATGAGTGGGATCCAAAGCAGATGAGTTTGAATAGAATTAGCAAGTCAATTTAGGATAAGTATCAGATGACTCCACACAGAATCTCTCCAACTGAAGCTTGGCAAATTTTTCTTGCAAATTCACCTAAATGGAATCCAGGAAATAAAAATCTATCGTTCGAGGGTTGATGACCCCTCTGTTCAGCATATGTGCATAGACTTTCTTATGGTCCTTTGACAGAAACAACTTCCCTTTAATTCCAATGATTTTTGTAGCAACAACCATTTTGGGTTGGAAATTTTTGAACACCCTCTTATCATCATCTTCCTTTTTACTCTCAATCTGACTCTCTCGTACCAAAACGAGGATCAACTGGAAAGTTTGAAAATTCATTTTCGCTCTTCCAACTTCTACCAACCTAAGTTTTCCATGTCTCTCAAGAACAAGGTTTTGTTCTCATAGCCATTTTCTTTCAAGGACGAACTTATGCAATCCATGGGACTCCCTCCATTTTTTTAGAAACTCATAATGTTTGAGAAGTGCCTCGGGCTTTCTCATCGAAATAGGAGTCACTTCCTGAGTAATCTCTTCTTCCACCAATTGTCGATTCGTGCTTCGAGGTGATTCATCCCTGGTGAGATCAAAATGCGTTGGACCTTCGGGACAAACCGAGGCCCACGACTAGCAATGCAAGAGGATTTCCTCTAATTAGACATCAAAATGGACTTGGAGGATTTCGATGACATGTTCGAGAGTGATCGAGTGAGAAATTTTGCAAAGAATGTGAGAGTAGACCAAAAGAAGTAAGGGTTTTAGAGAAAGATTAGGGTTTATAAAGAGTCTTGATATCGAGAAAAAGGTTGAAGATTTTGTTTAAAGAAAATGAACCAGGGTAACCGAACAAGCACAAAAAAACCTTATGTTTCTAAAAATTTAAAAAGTAATCAATAATTTTTGAAATATTAATTCTGAAAAATCAATAGAGATATAACAATTTCAAAATATAAAAGCAAGTAATAATTCGAGAATAATCATACATGTTCAAGAAGAAAAAATAACAAGCCAAAATTCGAAATATAACTACCTAAGTTTGGAAGGACTTTCGGAAGGATGTTTTTACCATAGGTTGAATCGATGAGTCCGCACGTCCATAGACTTTAACTAGATGCAAGAGTAATATTAATCTTTTCATGAATGAACTTGAATGATCTTTTCTCCAATGGCTTAGTGAAGATATTTGCCGCTGATTCTTCAAATCAAATAATTGAACATTGATTTCGCCATTTTGCACATGGTTTCTTATGAAATAATGGCGAATTTCAATATGCTTTGTGCTTGAATGAAGAGTAGGATTTTTGGCGAGGTTAATCGCACTTGTGTTGTCACATCTGATTTTTGTGCAATGTTCTTCTATCCAAAAGTCCCTAAGTTATTGCCTTATCTAAAGAATTTGTGAACAGCAATTTCCAAGAGCAACATATTCTGCATCCGCGTTGAGAGTGCCATAGTGTTCTCGCTTCTTTGAGAACTAGGACACTAACATTTGTCCCAAGAGTTGGCATGTTCTGGAAGTACTTTTCTTGTCAACTTTATAACTAGCTAGATCAACATATGAGTATCGAAGTAATGTAAAGTCTCCTCCTTTTGGATACCACGGACCGAACTTTGGATTTGTTGCAATATATTTGATAATACGTTCGACAAAGACCGAGATGAGATTCCGTAGGATTAGCTTGGAATCTAGCACACATATATACACCGAATAAAATATCAGGTCAAGAAGCAAGTAAGGTAGAGAAGAGAATCAATCATGCTTCTGTATGTCTTTTGGCCTACTTTCTTTTCATCTTTATCCTTGTCAAGTTTGGAAGAACTTAACATGGGAGTCTCAGTCTTCTTGTAGTTTTCTATCCCAAACTTCTTAATAACACCTCTGGCATATTTCTCTTGATAAATGAAAGTTCATTCCTTTGGTTGTCGACTTGTAGACCCGGAAATAATATTAATCGGCCCATCATGCTTATTTCGAATTTTTCCTGCATAGACCTTGAAAATTTCTTGCACAAACTTTCATTAGAAGGCCCAAAGGTTATATTATCTACATATATCTAAACAAGTAGAAAGTCTTTTCTTCCATTTTGATAAACAAACTTGTGTCAACTATTCATTTGTTGAAACCATTCCTTACCAAAACTTACTTAGTCTCTCATACCAAGCTCGAGGTGCCTGTTTAAGACCGTACAACTCTTTTTTAGTCTGTAGACAAAGTCTGGTTTTCTGGGATCTTCGAAATTTGGTGGTTGTTCCACATAGACTTCTTTTTGTATGAACCCATTTAGGAATGCACTCCTAACATCCGTATGGAATAACCTGAAATTATGGAAACATGCATATGCTAACAATAATCTTATGGCTTCTAACCTATCTACATGTACATATGTCTTATCATAATCTATTCATTATTCTTGCTTATAACCTTTTGTAACAAGCCTTGCTTTGTTTCTAGTTACTTTACCATTTTCATCCATCTTGTTTCTAAACACCCACTTTATTCTAATCATAGATTTTCCTTTTGGTTTTGGAACGAACTCCTAGACATCATTAATTCTCAATTGTTTGAGTTCTTCTTGCATCGCTTCTATTAAGCTTTCATCGGATAAAGTTTCTTCTACTCCCTTTGGTTCTATTTCAAAATAAGAGTGAAAGCACTTGACTCTCCCTTTGCTTTGGATCTGGTACGAATCCCTTCTTCTATATTGCCAATAATGAGCTCTTTAGGATAACTCGATTCATGCTTCCGGTTACTGTTAGATTTGTCACTTTTTGCAAGGGTTTACTAAATGTCTTTTTTCTTTAATTTTTCTAACTTTTCTTCTGCTTGACTTTGATCACCAGAAGATTGAGGTTCCCGAGGGGCATAAGACTTCATTAAGTCTCGAAACTATTTCAAACTCTTCAAGTTGAGTACGATCTTGTTGGTTCTGAACACTTTCTTGAAATCGACATTCATGGATTCTTTGACAATCGTGTATTCTTGTTGAAGACCTTGTAAGCTTTGCTTAAAGTATAATAGCCAAAAATATTCCTTCATCTAATATTTCTTCAAATTTCCCAGGCCGATCATGTAACACCCCTATAACCCCTTGAGGTCGTTACAATCATCCTTTGAATCCTTTGAATTCAACTTTAAGCTGTAAACCCTTAGGCACTTTTTTTTTTTTTTTATAATTATAAACAAACGAATGGTCCCAGCGCACTCGACTTTTGTGGAAGCGAAAATCATCTCCCTTCAATTCTCCTTTCATAAAAATTCAAGATGGGCAATGCACACACTAAAAGAAATCATAGAATAGTAAAATCGGACCTCTTTTATTTATATAACTATAAGATGGATTTTATTGGGGTAGGTACATATTAACGTAGAAAGCCAACTCATACCGACATGGCTTAAACTCAAAAAAAAAAAGAGTAAACTCCTCTACCCCTAAAAAAACCCTAAAAAACGGCTCAATCCATCTCTTGGTCCTGGTTTGTCAAAAAATATTAGTCCCGGCTCTCCCAACTCCTCTCTCCCCCGGCCCTACCTCCTCCTCCCCGGTCCGCTAGACGGTGGTGGTGGCAGCCACCTCTCATGACTCCGTCTCGCCGCACAAAGACAGATGAACTCCCGAAATACGGGGCCATCCTCAAGCCCTACCTCAAATCGTACAATCACTTGTACTCGGAAAAATATCAGTCCAGGGACGATCGGGCTGTCTATCTGGGTTATCCCCACCTCCACATCCGAAGGGATCCCGTAGAAAGTACCCGAAAAGACTGGAACGAGCGGCATAACTAGTCTGAAAGTATTTCCCCAAAAAGGGGTGAGTATATCAACACAGCAAAGACATAATCTCTATGGCTACTCATACAACACACAAGACAGTTAAACAAGTCACATCATCACATAACAGTAACAGATATAACATAACATCAAACAGCATCAACAGGTAAAGTCATGCATATGCCGACCATTAAGCCATAGATACTCAATCATTCATGCACTCTTTATTCAGTAGTCATGCTTGTACCATGTATATAAATCATCAGCACTCGTGGCATACATCTCATCACATGCACATACATATATCATCCAATGCCATGCATATATTTCACCATGTGCACATATACCATTTAATGTCCATGCATACCAAATTTTCACCCAGATGCACATCACATTTTCAATTTTCACAATATTAGTGAGCTTTTAATGCATTCCCGCACACACCATCCGGGCTTCCGGCCCCCACATTCCGGGCATCTCGCACCCCAACCGGCATCACAAGGAATTCACGGCACACACCATCCGTGCTTCCGCATTTACACTCCCCGGCCGGGCATCTCGCACCCAACCGGCATCACGAGGAATTCACGGCACACACCATCCGTGCTTCCGGCATCCCCTACGCTCCGGCATCTCAACTCCGAGGCCATCTAGATTTACGCACACGGGCTACCGGGCATCCGGCATTTTCATTCCCCCCGGCATCCCGACAACTCCCGGCATCATCGGCTCACACCATCCGATGGCCTTCTCACATGCATGGTTCATGAACATACAACAAGATGCTCATCACTAATAATAAGATGCGAATGCCAACCATCTTCACTCATATAGCATGAAATTCACATAAACAATTCTATCTAATAAATTTCCCATCCTTTCCTTATAAAGGCATAAAATTCAGCATGTATAATTTCAGAAAAACGATTTAATTAAATATCAAATGGCTCTAAAAAATTACGAAACTCACACACATGATAGTCAAGACAATATAGCACACTTTTCATGAAGAAAGTATGTTCTGGATGTCAACATACAAAAGATATTATTCAGCCATTACAACACAGCAAATTCCAAGTAATACAGCTTGCACAATCGCAGAAGAAAACTAAATTGACCATCCAATTGGCCACTAAAAATCATCAAATTTCACCACATCATCATTGAGACGTTAAGACACAACTTTCATTAAGAAACTACATTCAAACAGTCCTCACATAAAAGATATAAGCTCGGCAAGACAGATTAGAATTTAGGACTTCCCAGTTTACAGAGTTCTCGAATTTCATTAAATTAAATACTCAAATCTCATTCAAAAATTACGAAATTTCACTATGTTATAGCCAAGAGTCTAAATTACATTTCTCATGAAGACATCAACATCAAATTCATCCTACATAATTTGTTATAAAAATCACAAGCTCCTGTTCACAATCACCGAACCGTACAGAAACAACCATCAACGAAATCTCATCAATTGAGCAACTTAGCCTTCTTTTTTTTCCCCTGATTTTTGGATATGTCCTAGTTTAACATGTTTTTTTCAACTTTCCTTTATAGGTCGAAGCAAGATTCTCAAGAAAAAGTCATCTTATGACCCACACGACCTACTGACCTTCCACAGGAACAATCCAGAATCCACGTTCTTGAGAAAATATGAATTTCACTAGGTTACACCGGTTAGATTTGTCTCAAATTTTGATATGTTGTTCATCATAATGTTCTCAACATTTCATATGAAGAAGTTGAAGAGAAATATTCAACAAAAAATCACATTCAACAACCCACAAGCAACAAAGGTCGACATGCAAGCTGATTTTCACCCGGTTCCTTAGAAAATTGATTTCACCCCTCAAATCTTGTTCAATTTACTTCAATTTTGAGTATATTACACTTTAAGACCTGCTCTACAACTTTTGTTTAGAAAGTGAAGTCAGATTCTAACCCTAAGATTACCTACAAGCTCACACAATTTTCGGATGCATGCATGTTCACTCGGGCAGAATGACATCCACAGCAAGAACAGTTTCAAAACCTCAATTTCTACCCAATAATTCCACAATTTCATCCAGCAAACAACTCAACAACAAGACCACAGCATGCATGAGCAGTTGAGAGACCAATCTTGCCTTAGAATTGAGCTAAATGTGTGAAGAAAACAGCAGCAACCACGGCACAGCTCTCTCGGACGGCGCTGCTTCTCCTTCTTCTTCCTTTCCCTCGCGTCTCTCTCTCTCTCTCTCTTAGCCCCGTCGAAGACCCTTCTCAATAACCGGCCACTCCCTTTTATACTCTTAATTAACATTATTAGAGGTAATGATGAAATGGCATGCAATTGGACACTTGGCAAGGAGCAAATGCCACATGGACTCTCTCTCTCTCTCTCTCTCTCTCTCTCTCTCTCTCTCTCTCTCTCTCGGCCACCCTTGGCTTGCACAAGAAGCCTTGGCCGGCCACTCTCCATGGGCTTGGCCGAAGTCTTCATGGGCTTGGCTTGGCCCAAGTCCATCCCCCTTGACCCAATTTCATTCGGCCCAATCCAATCCCCTTAGGGTCCATGCCGTCGGCCCAAATTCTTAAGCCATCCTAAACTAATTTCTAATCCAAATTTAATTTTCTAATCCTAACTTATAAATAGTTAACTACAAATATTAACTTAGCCACATAACATGGCTACAATGTCGATCAAGGATAGTCCATTTGTAGCTCATTAGTCCTCATGGTCTCACAGTTCATCAATTTATTCTCTAGTACACATCGTGGTCATAAGTGAGCATACAAGTCTATAGTTCGTCAATTGCTCGGCCTTTGGCTCAATTATAACTTATTAAACCACTGACTAAAGTCTATCAGTGTCTCTATCGATCGGCCACAATCATCACATCCTCGAGGGTTGTCGAAATTCTTGGATGCCACAGATCATTTCCATTCTTCAAAATAAAACACTTGCAACCAAACACATGAAAATAGAAGATATTTGGCTTTTTTGCCTTTGTAAACTTCATTTGGAGTTTTCTCTAGGACGGGCTTTAAAAGTACTTTGTATAATATGCAGTAGAAACTGCTTCTACCCAAAAACAAGAAGAGACTCCACTTTCTATTAGCGAGTTCTAGCCATCTCTTGTAAAGACCTATTTTTCCTTTCTACAATTCCATTTTGTTCTAGAGTGTATGAAGAGGAGAAAACATGTTGTAGACCATTCTCATCACAAAATTTACAAAATTTTGATTTTCAAATTCTCCCCATGATCAGTCTTTATACTCGAATGGCATAACCTTTCTCATTCTGAACCTTCTTAGCAAATTTTGAAAAATATGAGAAGGTTTCTGTTTCAAACTAAAGATATTAAGCATAACAAACATTTTTTTTTCTTGAACTTGGAGATAATTGTATTTTGATTGAGTTATTGTTATTGATAATTGATAATTGATATCCCTTAAAAATGAAAAAAAAAAAAAAAGGTAAGGGATACCAAATAATCCTTCTTTGAACTCACCCAATAAAAAATCCTTCAATTCTAAAAAAGAACAGAAGAAATCATACTTTTATACAATATCTTAATTGAATTATATGTAATGATCAATAAATTCAGCTTCATTGTATATCTACACGTGTTGTAAATTTCACCTCGACCATCAATAAGTTTGGCTAGGGCATTTATAACACGACTCAAATAAGCCTCACTCATCGGTATCTCGAGCAATTCTTCCCGTTGCTTTTATAGAACTTCCCTCTCGTATCATCAAACCGTCACCCATTAATACAACACCAACATTATTCGATTCCAAATTCAGAGCAGAAGAAAACCCATGTGAATCTTGACTAATCATCCACAACTACCAAATAGTATTTCTTACCACCAACTTTTTGTGTTGTAGTTGGTCCAAAAAGATCCATATGAAGAAGTTGCAAGACGCGATTAGTGGAAACTTGATTTATAGGTTTAAATGAGTTTTTGACCTCTTTCCCTAAGATACATGGAGTATACAACTTAGACTTCTAGTACATCATTTTGGGAAGATCACGAACCGGCTACTTAGATGATAGTTTAGCAATTGTTTTATACTTACATGTCCAAGCTTGTGATGCCGAGATATGCTTCATCTTGAATTGAGATAAGACATTGAGAGCTTTTTGGACTTATATCCAAAAATAAATATTGCCATGTCTTCACCTAGTGAAAGTTTGAGAGAAGTCTTGACTAACTTCAGATTCAACATCTTCTTGGAAATTGATTCTGAATCATGTATCACATAGTTGACTTATGCTAATAAGATTGTAATTCAGACTTTTCACCAAGGAAACATTGTCGATGATCAAACTTCCAATCTTCATTATTCCATGTCCAATAATTTTTCCTTTGTTATTCTTACCAAACAAAACATTTCCTCCTTTTGTTTTTCTAGTTTTACGAAATTGCTTGAATCTCCAATCATATGTCTAGAACAGCCACTTTGTCCAAGTACCATTTGCTTTTCTTTTAACAAGTAACCTGCAGTAAAAAGAAATCTCAAACTTTCTTTGGTACCCAAATTTTCTTGGGTCCTTCGAGTTAGTTTTAAAAATAGTCTTTGTTTAATCTTTCTTAACAGCTCTCCAAACTTTAGAACATTCATTCTTAAAATATTCTGAGCTATTATGCTTTGAATATTTAAGAGCACTCTAACCAAAAGGTTTTACAAAAAATTTTCGAAAATGATTTTTGTAAGAAGATTTTGGAGGTCTTTGTCTAAGTTTCTCATCGACTTTAGTAAAATCAATCAAAATGGTACTTTCTTTACTTAGACCCAAGCTAGGTTTGTTATAATAAGGTATTTGAGTTGAAAGGATTTTCTCTAAAGTTTTTGATCCTTTGGAGAACTTTGTAGAAATATCTGAAATCTCATTTTTTAAATATTTATTTCTTTTGAACGAGAATCGCATTTCTTTCAAATCATCAAAATCATTTTTCAAATTCTCAAACTTTTCTCTCCAAGAATTTTCCTCTTGCCTAAGTTTTGAATTTTCCATCTTTGATTCAGAGATCCTTTTAAGTGAATATTTGAGGTTCAAGCAAAGTTCATCTATATACTTAAAAACTTTCACTCAATTTCCTTGTCAGATTCTGAGTCTGTGTTAGAGTTTGACTCTGATTCTAAGTAAACCATCATACATATATTTGCAAACTCCCTCACATTTTGAGTCACTCCAGGTTTATGCTTTTAGAGCTTCCTTGTATTTTTCATACTTTCCTTTCTTCTTTTTCACACAGTTAGGCTTGAGGTGTTCCTTCTTCTTGCACTCAAAGCATATTACATCCTTGTAGATTCAACATCTTCCATTGATATTTTTTGGAAATTTTGCTTGCTTTGCTTTTTACAATTCAATCTTCTTCATTTCCTATTTAGTTTCCTAAATTTCTTTATCATGAGAGCTAGCTCCTCGTCGTCCATACTATCGTTTGTATCTCGTATCATTAGAATCATCATTAAACTTAAGCGCAATTGACTTCTTATCTTTTGGATCATTTTCATCATCGATCTATTCCACTTCATACGATTGAAGAGTGCCCATCAGCTTATCAATCGAAATGGCATGATTCTTTGTGTTTCTCAGATTGATTTTTCACATGGTTCCAGTCCTTTGAAAGTCCTCGCAAAAGTTTGTTGACATTCATTGAAGCAAAAATTGGTTGACCTTGATATGCCAACCCATTTACAATTTCTATAAATCAACTGAACATATCTCGAATAGACTCTCCAGGCTTCATTCTGAAGGATTCATATTAGCCAAGTAAGATATTTATTTTTGTCCCTTACATGATCTATTCCTTCATAGGTGACATGAAGTCTATCCCAGACTTCTTTAGTTGTTTCACGCAAGGAAATTTTCTTATATTCAATAGGAGAGAAGGCACAAAGATAAAGAATATATGGCTTTTGCATCAAGAGCCTATCTCTTGGTAATTTCTACTTAGTTTGAATCCTCAGCATCTTTATCTAAAGAATATATGGCTTTTGCATCAAGAGCCTATCTCTTGGTAATTTCTACTTAGTTTGAATCCACAGCATCTTTATCAGAGTTCTTTTCTCTTGTCAGATGTTGAAGTTACCTTTGGGTTAATTCCTTTTTCTACAACATCCCATTCTAGAGGATCTCTAGATCTCAGGAATGCTTTCATTTTATTCTTCCACACACTGTATTCTTTTCCATCAAAATAAGGCGGCCTGGTATTGCTCTGCCCCTCCATAAGTCCTAGTGCTAAACAACTAGCCATAAAAGATCTTTAGCTCAAAAGTATAAACACTTCAACAGAAGAGCACATGGCTTTGATACTAATTGAAAGAGCTGTTATGGACACCTAGAGGGGCGGTGAATAGGTGTTTAAAATAAACATTGACAAATAAATACAGAATAAAATAAGTTATGAGCAAATTCTGAAAAAGGATCAGAGTCTAATTAAACGAACCACCATACTTTTGGTGAAAATTTAGAATTAGATAAGAGATGAAATAGTTTTTGCAATACTTAAAAAATGGTGCAACAGATAATACAGAAAAGAGTTAAGGGAAGAGAAAATTATAAATGAGATTTATCGTGGTTCGGCTTAGATCATGTCTATGTCCACTTTGTCCCATGCTAGCAACCTTCGGCTGGAATTCATTAAAGTATCAACATAGAAGTACAAGGTTTTGAGTGCAAACACTTAATGGAAGAATTCTTTTCCCTCACTAAATCACTCTTCTTGTGATTTTCTCTCTTAAATACAAAGTGGTTAGAAAGGTTTCAAATTTTGGAATTTCAATTTTCATGCACTCTCTTGAATAGACTGAATGACCTCCTTAAATACTCCTCCACACCTTATTAGTGGCATTCTCCAAAGGAATTTCTTCCAATCAATCCGTTAGACATAACTGAGAGGAAAGAACACCTGGAGTGCCATAACTTGGCACGGGAGGACACTTAAGTGCCATAACTTTAAAATGGTACACTTAAGTGCCACTTTTTTTTTCTAGTGGGACACTTAAGTGCCACCTCCGGCGACCCTTGCCGGAAATCCTACGTGGCACTATTTTATTATTATTTTTGCTTGCATGGCTTGCCGGAGAGTTGAGTCGACTCTAACTCACCAAAACGACGTCGTCTGCATAATAAAAAAATTAATTAAATTAAATTAAAAATTAATTTTAATTAAAATATTAAAAAATTAAAAAAAATTAAAAAATTTTAATAAAAGGGGGGTTGAAGGGGCGGGCGGCTGAGGGCTGAGCCCTCACCGCGCCGCCTCCCGCCGTCGCCGGAAAGGGCGGCGATGGAGGGGGAGGGTCGGCGGGGTTGCCGGCCCCGGCCGACCGGCGGCGAGGGACCGCGAGCCCTTGTCCCCCTCCGTCGCCGGCCCTTCCCAGCCGAGGGCTCACCCTCACCCGCCCGCCCTTTCGACGGCCTTTTTTTTTTTTAAATAATTTTTTTAAATTTTTAATATTTTAATTAAAATTAATTTTTAATTTAATTTAATTAATTTTTATTATTTTTACACGTCAAATGCGAAACAGCGTCGTTTTTGCATTTTTTCGCCACGCGCCGTGCAAAACAACGCCGTTTTGGACCTTCATCACCGGAAAATTGCCACGTTAGCCATTTGGCCGGATTTTCGCCGGAGTGGCACTTAAGTGTTCCATTTAACTCCGATATTGGCACTTAAGTGTACCATTTTGAAGTTATGGCACTTAAGTGTCCCCCTCGTGCCAAGCCATGGCACTCCAGTGTCCCAAACTCACATAATTGATTAAGGAAATCTTGTAGCCTTTTGAATATTGAGATGAAAATCCATTGATTCTAGTCGCCCATACAATTAGAATCTAGGTTTCCATAAGTAGATGCTTTCCAAAAAGGAACTTGTCTTCAAGATTGATTCTATCAATTCATGATTGATTCCATCAATGGATTTATAAAAGATAAGTGAGATTCTTTACTAGAAAGCCAGATATTAAAGAATAAATCCCTATTGTGTTCATACTAAATCCTTGTCGCAAGATCAATTAATTTGAGTATGATTATATCTTCCTTTTGGACTTGGTTTCAGTTTGGATTGCATCGAATGGGAAAGACTGAACAAATAGATTCTCGACAAGAGTTTATGTTATGACTTTAGAAGTCTACTATTCTTCAGAATAAGAACAAGAACAAGAAAGTTTTGTCAACGTCAAAAGTTTTCTCAACACCCTCCTTAACACAAGAAGATTGGGTTTTTTCTTAATTCAACATTTGTGTCATCACTGCCAACTTGCCTTCATCCCGCCAACTTGCGACTGCCATCCGTGAGCAACAGAGGCAAGTAGATATCCTCCATTCTATTTTGTATCGAGTCATTTGTCAAGCGATGATAATAGTTTCCTAGAAAATTCCTAAAGGTTGTTTAGATTTTCGTTTAGACGGAAGTTTCAATTATGTTACCTAGTTGCATTGTCGAGTTCGAACTAGTCGAACCCGTGGTTAGGTTGTAGGAGCATGGTGGGTCAATATCTAGCATGTGCGAGGGCTGAGTTAGTTGAAATTCTAAATTAAATCCGTGCTGGGACTAAGGGTAGGTTAGGTTCTAGCCCGAACCCAAAATTTGCTAATTTTATACCGACTTATGTGGTATAAATTTCATAGGGCATTCTACATGAAAGTCGTCTCTTATTGGCTATTCTACGACATATTTTAATTTCATAATATTTGGACTTCATGCAACAAAAATATTTTGAAAAGCTACTGGATTCAAAATCTATTTTTGGACTCACCGCACCGACCTCTCCTCTTTTCCATTTTCCACATATTTTTTTGTCCAGAATTCTAACATGTTCTTTCATGAAAGTTGTAGAGTACATCCTGGACTACTACATATTAAATTTTCATAATTTTTTGATCTCATTTGGCCGGCGAAATATTTATTTCCTACTCAATTATGTTTGAAAATTTTAATTGTTTTAGCCTTGGTTTGCAAATAAATGAGCTGAATCAGACTTCGAATCCTCATGAAAAATGTCCATATAGGTCTTGTCTACATCATATTAAAGTTTCATAATTTTGAAAACCATTTACCTAGACAACAACCATCATTTTTAAAGGCGTGCAGGATGCCCTATAAGGCTAGTTTAGGCCTAGGATGTGAAACCTTCCTAACAGTTCACTTATTATCCATATGGATAAGTTTATATTAGTCTAGGGGATATGTGTAGTACCTCTAATCCAACTGAGGTCGCCACAGTTACCTAACTTCATGAAATTAAGCCATAAATTCTTAGGCATTTTTTTTTTTTATTATGGTCCTAGCGCAGTTTAATTGCGGAAGCATAATCATATCTCTCCAATTCTCCCTTCAAACAAACATGAGGCATTGCACACCAACTAAAACATCATAGGATAAAAACCGAACCATTTTTATTTACATATTTACAGGATGGATTAACTAGGTAGGTACAAGCAAAAGATAAGCCAACACATAACTAGCTTGGCTTAAGCTAAAAAGAAACACCTCTACCCTCTTCACGATCACGAAAAGCACAATCCATCCATCCATCGGTATTGGCTATGTCAAAAATATCAGCTCCTAGCTCCTCACGCAGTATCTACACCCATCCCGGCGCATCAGTGGTGGCGATGGTAACATTCCCCGCATCATCCCATCCCGGCGAACATGGACGGAGATGAACTCCCGAATAACGGACCATCAGCCAGGCCCACCTCATAGGACACGATCGCACGAACTCGAAGGAAAGTCGGACCCGGAATAAGAGGACAATCAATCTCCATCACTTCGACCTCTACATCGGTCGGAATGCCAAAATAGGTGCCCCGCGTGACAGGTAAGAGCGGCATCTCTAAGCTGAAATGTTAGTCTCCAAAAGGGGTGAGTACAACTACTCAGCAGATAAATGATTCCCTATAGCTACTCAAGCATCATATAAGCCAATCAAGACATCACAATGTAGCACATATCGTCTCATGTATGCAATGCACTACTTACCTTGCAGCCATTTACATGTAATTGCACCATACGTGAGTACATCATCGAATATCCATGCATATGCCAACATTAAGCCATAGGTATTCATCCACCCAAGCACTTACAATCAAATGCCCATGCATACACCATGCATACATATCATTCAATATCCAGGCATACACCATGCATACATATATTTCAATGCCCATGCATACATATCTTTCAATGCCCATGCATACATATCACCATATGCATAACTCATTTCCAATTTTCACAATTTTAATTGGCCTTTAATACATCCCCGGCACACACATCCGGGCTTCCGGCACCCCCACATTCCGGGCATCTCGCACCCCAACTGGCATCACGAGGAATCTCCCGGCACACACCATCCGGGCTTCGGCACCCCTAACGCTTCGGGCATCTCAACTCCGAGGCCATCCAGATTTACACCCCTAGGGCCACCGGGCACCCGTCATTTACACTCCCTAGCCGGGCATCCCGACACTCCCGGGGCATCGTTGGCTCACACCATCCGACGGCCTTCTCATTTATCATGAGTTATATTCACATGCATGGTCCAATTTCATATGGCATATGACATGATGTACACTTCTAATATCTATATGATATGCCAAATACCATCACTCTTGCAACATGATAAAACACTTGAGACAATGCCAATCATTTGATTGATGCAATCTAGAATAGCTCACATATCTTCTTCTTTGAAATTTTACAAATTTCAGCATGCATAATTTATGAAAATGTCTAAATTGAATACCTAAATGACTCTCAAAATTATGGGATTTGCACACGTGATAGTCGAGACATAACAACACATTTTTCATGAAGAATGCAAGTTCTGAAAATCATCACATAAAAAGATACAACTTCAACTCCACAGCAAATAAATCTCGAGTACAACAATTTACACGGTTTCAGAATTTTCCACAATTAAATATCCAAATGACCTCTAAAAATCGTGAAATTTTACCACAAAACAGTCAAGACATAAAGGTGCAACTTTCATGGAGAACTCATGTCCAAAATATCCCCACACAAAAAGATATAACTTAGGTAACACAGCTAACAGTTCTCGGACACACAGATTGCACAACTTTATAATCACTTCAAATTAAATATCCAAACAATATTAAAAAATTATGAAATTTTACCACGTGATAGTCAAGATTCTAAAGTAGATTTTTCATGAAGACATCAAAATCAATTTCGTTATAGATAATTAATTACAGTAGACGAAAACTTCTGTTTATGGCACCGTTGCATCCAGATCAATACTTAATCTTAAATTCGCCATTTTTCAAAATTAAATACCCAAACGACCTTCAAAAATTAATTTTACCACATGATAGTCAAGACTCTAAGGTAGATTTTTCATGAAGACATCTAGGCCAAATTCGTCCTAGATAATTTATTATAGTTGAGGAAAGCCTCTGTTCACTGTACCATAACTTCCAGACCATCCTATTACCAAAAAATCTCCATCTCACCTACTTATTCTCCTTATTTTCTTCTGTATTTTTGATATGTTCTAGCTTAAAGTGTCCAATTCAACTTTCATTAAGAAACCAAGGTGAAATATCCAAAGGAAAGTTGTCTTCTGGTCCCTCGAAGTCGCTGGTGTTCAACACGGTTCGTCCAGATTCCACGTCTTCAAGAAAATTACATTTCACTAAGCTATACTTGTTAGTTTTGTCTCAATTTTGAGTATGTTGATCCTCTTGATGTTCTCTACAATTCTTATGAAGAAATCAAAGAAAGATTCCCAGTAAAAAGTCGAGTACAACAGCTAAAATCATCAGAACTCCACATGCAACTCCAGTTTCGACCGTCTTCTTAGAAAATGAGTTTCACCCTTCAAAACTCGTCCATTTTACCTCAATTTTAAGTATGTTGTAGTTCAAGATGTGATCTACAACCCTCATGAAGAAGTCGAAGTCAGATTCCAGCTCTAAAGTCACATGCAAGACCTCACAAACTTCTGGCGCACACGGGTCTACTCGGAACAGAACACACCTTCAAACAAGAACACCTCAAAACCTTACTTTCTACCCTCAAAACCCACGGATTCAACCACTACACAACACTACACTCACAACACAGCAAGCAAGAGTAGATAAGGGATCAAATCTTGCCTTAAATCTCAGCAAAACAAAGACAAAGACGAACGGGCAGAGTGGGCAACGACGGCTCCTTCCTCCTTCTTCTTCTCCTCCTTCTTCTTTCTCTTCTTTCTTTCTCTCTTTCTCTCACCCTCACCGTCGACTAGCCCTTCTAGAACCAGCCACTCTCATTTTTATACCCCTAATTTCTCATCATTAGATGTAATGATGAGTTTTCGCATGCATTTTGACACATCATCAAGCTATTGACACTTGGAAAAATCCATGCAAGAACCGGCCATCCTCTCCTCCTCCTTGCTTGGTCGACCATGGCTTGTCTTTATGGGCTTGTGGGGTGGCCCATTTAGCTTGAGGCAAGCCCATGCCTATCGGCCCAAAGTTCTCAAGCCCAACTAATTAAATTTTAATCCTTAAAATAACTAAGTCTTAGTTAGGTTAATTAAAAGATTAAATGATCTATACACTTGAGTCTATGGATGTATAAATTCTAGCTTTGTACTTCACATGACCAAAGTCTTTTTCCTTCAAATTACATTCCTTACAAACTCGGCCATGAGTCTCGTCACGAATCATGGATAAAAAGGCCACTAATTACAATCACAGAAGTTTTCCCTTGCCTATTCATGTCTCAAGGATTTTTTTTTTTTTTTTAAATTCTGGGATGCCACAATATGATGCATGTATGGACGAGTGATTTCGAGAACGGGACTTGTAGGGTTAAATGTATGGAAAGAGATGTATATGGGGAAGATGTCAAAGGGTGAAATGCAAAAAATGCAAGGATAGATAATGATCTCCACCAAGGTATAAAGGACATGCCACCAACCAAGGATGAGGATAGGGATCAACAAAGTTCACCACCAAGCCTTAAAGGACGAACCACCCGTTAAGGATAAGGGACTTCGGAATAGTAGAAGCTCACCAATAAGGCCTAAAGAAAAATCCAACAGCTGAGAATAGAGAGCTTCTTCGCTCACCACCGTGGAGTAATCTACTCTCCAAGGATAAAGAGACCGAAATATGAGTTATCCACTTTTCGAAGATATTCACTCACATAGAGGAAATGTCAAGTATTCACTCACCATAAGCAAATGCAGCATGCACAAGCTTCAAGTCCCAATCTGTTTTATGACATGACACAAAATGAGCCATTTTAGAAAATTGATTGACAACTACCATGATGGCATCTTTATCCCTTTGAGTTCTTGGAAGAGCCACAACAAAATTCATACTAACATCTTCCCAAGGTTGCAAATGAATTGGAAGTGGAGTATACAACCCTTGATAGAAATGACTTTTGGCTCTCTAGCAAGTTGCACACCTCGAGGTGATAGCATGTACATCTCCATTCATCTTTGGCCAATAGAAGTGCTCTTGAAGAACTTCAAGAGTTTTGTTGACACCGAAGTGACTAGCCAATCCATCTCCATGTGCTTCTCAAATCAAGAACTCTTGAAAAGAACTTTTTGGTACACATAATCGATTTCCTTTAAAAAGAAACCCATCTTGCAAAGGATAAGTACATTGAACTCCTTGCTTACAGTTATCGATGATCGATGAGAACTCAGAATCTTTAGAATAAAGTTCTTTCATCGATTAGAAACCAAGAATTCTAGAATCCAGAACAACAAGCATGGAATATCTTCTTGATAAAGCATTTGCTACAATATTAGTGTGGCTAGGTTCATAGTTCGAAACAAAAGAAAAGTATTGAAGAAACTTTACCCATTTAGCATGTCTTGAATTGAGCTTGCGTTGACTGCTAGTGAACTTGAGAACCTCATGGTCAGAATGAAGGACAAATTGCTTTGGCCTCAAATAGTGGCTCTAATGATCAAGAGCCCTAACAATGGCTTAGAACTCCTTGTCATAAGTTGAATGATTCTTCTTTGAATCTATCAACTTTTCACCGAAGTACACCTAAGGTTTTTGGGCCTGTACAACAACAACTCCAATGCTAATTTCGCTTGCATCACACTCGACTTCAAATACTTTATCAAAGTCAGGAAGGGCAAGAATAAAGGACTCACAAAGTTTTTGCTTGATTACCTTGAAGGCATTTTGAGCAGCCTTTATCCATTTGAAAGAACCCTTCCTCATGCATTTGGTAATTGGAGTCATGATGGTACTGAAATCCTTAATGAATCACTGATAAAAAGAAACAAGTCCATGGAAGCTCATCACATTAGAAATAGACTTCAAAGCCGGCCAAGTCTTCATAGGTTCCACCTTGGATTGATTGATGGGAATTTCATCTTTTGAAACCACATAACTAAAGAATACGATGCTTGGAAAGAAGAACTCACATTTCTCCATTTAAGCATAGAGTTTTTGTTTTCTCAAGACTTTGAAAACTTGCATCAAATGAGATACACCCTTCTCCTTATTCTTGCTATAAACAAGAATATCGTCTAAATATACAACCACAAATCGGCCAATAAAGGAATGATGAACCTTGTTCATAAGCCTCATGAAGGTACTTAGAGCATTCAATAACCCAAATGGCATAACCAACCATTCATAGAGGTCTCTTTTAGTTTTGAAAGTTGTCTTCCACTCATCACCTTCTTGCATCCTGATTTGGTGATAGCCACTCTGCAAATCTACTTTTGAGAACATTGTAGAACCATATAGTTCATCAGGCATATCATTAAGTCTAGGTATGGGGTATCCATACTTAATGGTGATGTTATTGATGGCTCGACTATTGACACACATTTTGAAAAAACCATCCTTCTTTGGCATGAGCAGAGATGGAATGGAACATGGGCTCATGCTTTCTTGGACATACTCTCTATCGATAAGCTCATTGACTTGTCATTGCGACTCCTTTGTTTCCTCCTGATTGCATACCGGGTAGCAAATCAATGTGATGCTCAATGCCTCTTATTGGAGGTGGTCCATTTGGCAACTTCTCGAGAAATACATTTGCAAATTCTTTCAAAAGGAATGCATTTTGGGATATATGAGTCACTCTACCTCACTTTTCTTTTCTACCATAAGGAAAGCAAATACATTTTTCAGTTTGTTAATGGTTCTCTCAACTTGTGTTTCACTCAAGAACATATTTTCCTTACTTGTGCTTCTCTCCCCCAGGTTGATGTTTATGTATCAAAGAAGGATTCAAGGGCACAAGAGTAAGGTATTTTTGTTCCTTGCTAAATGAGTATGTGATCTTATGGCCATCATACATAGCATTTCTATCATATTGCTACGGTCTTCCTAATAATAAATGACATGCATCCATGGGAATCACATTAAACAAAACTTGATCTCGATAATTTTTCCCAATCGAAAATTATATGAGAGCTTGTTTGGTTACCTTAACATCATTCCCTTGATTGAGCCATTGGAGCTTGTATAATTGAGGATGTTTACTTGTCGAAAGCTTTAGTTTGTTTACCAAGGTTGTTGAATTGACATTGGTGCAACTCTCGTTGTCGATGATTACCGAACAAACCTTCCCATTAATAGTGCAATGTTCTCCCTTTGTTCATTCTCATTAGCTTTCTCCATGATTTCATCTTCTTTTTCAAATTCGAATTGATGAAATCAATCTTGAAAACAAGTTCATTTTTGGGAAGCATCTACTTATGAAAACCCAGATTCTGATTGTATGGACGACCATAATCAATGGATTTTCATCTCAATTTTCAAATGACTACAAGATTTCCTTAATCAATTTTGTCTAACGGATTGATTGGAAGATTCCTCTAGAGAATGCCAACGGCTATTAAGGCGTAAAGGAGTATCTAAGGAGGTCATTCAGTCTATTTGAGATAGGGTGCGAAAATTGAAATTCCAAAGTCTGAAGCCTTTCCAACCACTTGTTCTTCAACAATAGCTCTTACAAATTGTACTCAAGAGAGAAAATCACAAGAAGAGTGACTTAGTGAGGGAAAAAGAAATCTTCCACTGAGTGTTTGCACTTGAAACATTGTACTTCTCTGTTGATACTTTAGTGAATTTAAGTTAGAAGGTTGTCAGTGTGGGAGAGTAGACGTAGGCTTGATCTAAGCCGAATCACTATAAATCTTGTGTGCAATTTTCTCTTCCCTTAACTCTTTTCAGCTTTATCCGTTACAATTTTCTTTTAAATTTCTCAAAAGTCTATTTCATCTCCTATTTGAGTCTGAATTTTCTTCAGGAGTCTGGTAGTGCTTTTAATTAGAATCCAACTTATTCACGACTTTGCTCACAACATAACATATTTTGCATTTAATTGTTATTTTTTTAACACTTATTCACCTCCCCTCTAGGTGGTAATACTAGCATTTTCAATTAGTATCAGAGCTGAGTGCTCGTTTTATTAAAATGTTTTTACTTCTAAGCTAAAGATCTTCTATGGCTAGTATCTTAGCACCAAGGCTGGTTGAAGGGCATAGTAATACTAGGCCACCTTATTTTGATGGAAAAGAACACAAAGTGTGTGGAAGAATATAATGAAGGCGTTCCTAAGATCCAAAGATCCTCTAGAATGGGATGTTGTAGAAAGAGGAATCAACCCAAAGGGAACTTCAGCTTTAGATAAGGGAAAAGAAGTCTTAGATAAAGACGCTGAGGAATTGAACCAAGCATAAATTACCAAGGGACAAGCTTTTGATGCAAAAGCTATTCATTCTTTATACTGCGCTTTGTCTCTTACTGAATATAACAGAATTTCTTCATGTGAAACAGTTAAAGAAGTCTGGGATAGACTTCATGTCATTTATGAAGGAACATATCGTGTAAAGGAGACAAAAATAAATATCTTACTTGGCCAATATGAATCTTTCAGAATGAAGCTTGGAGAGTCCATTGGAGATATGTTTAGCCGATTTACAAAAATTGTAAATTGATTGGCATATTAAGTCAATCAATTTATGCTTCAATGAAGGTTAACAAACTTCTGATGGGACTTTCAATGGACTATAACCATGTGAAAACATCAATTTGGGAGACACAAACAATCATGCCTCTTGCTATTAATGAGCTGATAGGCACTCTTCAATTGTATGAAGTGGAACAGATTAATGATGAGGATGATCCGAAAGGTAAGAAGTCAATTACGCTTAAGTCTAATGTTGATTCTGATGATACAGAGACAAACGATAACATGGACGAGGAGGAGCCGGCTCTTGTAATAAAGAAATTCAGAAAACTAAATAGGAAAGGAAGAAGATGTTGGATGTATGCCCTAAAGTTACTATGTAATAGTTACATGTTAGGGAATTCAGTTGTACTATCATTATTATTTAATTGATGGTAATGACGTATTCATTCATTTGTCCAATTATTTTATATTTATGAATGATTCTATAAGATCAGTTGCAACTAGACCTATTCTTGAGATGTTAAGAATATATGTGACTGGTTCATAGTTAGGCTGAATCTTTAAACCATTCCTGGTCAATGGATTATTGAGTGGATATTTATAATCCCGTTGAGACCGGTGTGTTCTTAACTTCACCATTAAATATTGGATAGTTAAGGGAATGATGAGTCACATGTCATTGGGCATTATGATGCCTGAGTTAGAATACATGTGTTTGTATTAGACAAATTCACTGAATGTGACGCATATGGAACAATTAGCGACATGGAAGCTTTTAGTGTGGTCAATGTCTAATTGTTCATGCTTTGGTCTTGTGTAAATAGTCCTTAGACCTGAGACATAGTGTTAATTTGTGTGTCAAACAACTATGGTTCACAGGTGCATGTAATACTGGGTCGTTGATCCGTCTTTATACCTAATGGTCATAGTTTGTTCATATCGAAGTTGCACATGTGCGCAATATGGAATCTGTCTCCTTGTTACATGTAAGGTATAATAATGATGTCATATGCGATCTAATTATGACACTTTGCATTGAAATACTCAGCAGGAGTTATAACCGAGAATAAATTGTTCATGTCTCAAATAAAATGCATGTCAATTAGATTTGTACATATGATCGAATTAGTGACTTGACAAATATTCCATGGTCTTTATTTGATCGGGACATAGTAAGATAGAGAGATTAAATTACATTGTAGCCAAAGCTGACAGATTCATTATGTTCTTAAAGCATTCACACTATTTGGATAGTCATGACATATTGCTAGATGTCAATCATGGCTTATAGGACCCAAAGATTAATCGGGACAATTAATTCTTTTGGGAGTACTAATGTGTTTGTATAAATCTTACTACCAGTTTAGTGATGAACCTAGAGATGTCACACATCATAAATAATTAGAATAACGTGGAACAAGAGAGAAATAATGTTGCAAATGTGTTTGCAATTACTGCAATCAAATTGTGTCGACTTGAAATTAAATTAAATGAGATTTAATTTAATTTGTATTAAAGTCATGAGCCCACGTGCATATGATGCACATGCATGCCCAAAGTGAATATATGTTAATGTATTCCAAGTGCACACATAAAGATTATGTGTGTGTGTGTATATATATATATATATTATATGGATTGATTAATTATTTTTTAATTAATTAATTAATCAATGTGTGTTTCTTTTAATAATAAATAAATAAATAAATAAATAAATAAAGGGGGTGCATCGTGCATGAGCAAACAATCAGCAACGGTTGCTAATCGTCCCTCGATCAACAACTGTTGCTGATTCAAGTATATGTATTATTTAAAATGTTGGATTGAGGACATAAAAAATGGTTTGCCTATAGAGAAACATGTGTGTGTTCTTTTGTTTTTCGAGACATGAGAAAGAAGAGGGATTCTCTCTTGTTCGGGCCGTGACTAGAAACATCAAGGATATGGCGGATTGTCTCCATGAGATTGCTAGCACGATTATAGTGGTGATTATCCGAAAGTTCTCTCTTCTATTCGATGTCCGTTGTTAGTGTGTCTAAACTAGAGGTTCGACATTTGTGGGACTCGAACTGAAGAACATTTGAACCAATTCGTTTAAAACGCGTTTCGAGAGGTAATTTGTTTAACTCTCTTTTTATATTCAAATTTTTGATTAAAAAGCACGAACAACTTCTTTGAAGAATCATGTATAAAATATATCATCTTTGTTTTTGCTATATATATATATATATATATTTTAAAATTTTACCCGTGCATGATTCATGAAACCCCAACATAAGATTGAACTGGAAAAAGCAAAGCAAGCAAAATTCCCATAAAAGATCGATGAAAGATGTTGAAACAAGCAAGGATGTGATATACTGACCAAAAAAAAAAAAAGCAAGGATGTGATATACTTTGAGTGCAACAAGAACGACACATCAAGCCTAACCGTCCCTTGCTAAAAAGAAGAAATGAAAGTACGAAAAATACAAGAAAGCTCTTAAATAAGAAACCCGAAGTGATATAAAATGTGAGGAAAGTGAAGAGGAGTTTGCAAATATCTATCTGATGGCTCACTTAGAGTCAAACTCAAAATTAAAGTCGACTCGACACAAACTCATAATCGACAAGGAAATTGAGGTAAGTCATTCAAAAATTCCTATTAAAGTTTCTAAGTATATAGATGAACTTTACTTTAATTAAAGAAGGAAAATTTAAAACTTAGGCAACAGGATAATTCTTGAAGAGAAAAGTTTGAGAATTTGAAAAATGATTATGATGATTTGAAAAAAAAAATGCTTATTCCCTCTCAAAAGAAAACAAATGTTTGAAAAATAAGATTTCAGATATTCCTACAAAGTTCTCCAAAGGATAAAAAACTTCAGAGAAAATCATTTCTACTCAAATACCCTATTATAACAAATTTGGTTTGGGTCTAAGCAAGGAAAGTACTCTTTTGATCGATTTTCCTAAAGTCAATGAGAGACTTAGACAAAGATGTCAAAAATCTTCTTACAAAAATCATTTTCAAAAAGTTTTTGTAAAACTTGTTAGTCGGAGTGGTCTTAAATGTTCTAAGTGTAACAATTCATAACATTTTGAGAATGAATGTCCTAAAGTTTGGAGACCTTTAAGAAAGATGGAGTAAAGGCCGTCTTTAAAACTAACTCACTAGGACTGAAGAAAATTTGGGTACCAAAGACAGTTTGAGATTTCTTTTTGACTGGTAGGTTACTGTTAAAAAACAGAGTAAATGGCACTTGAACAATGGCTATTCTATACATATTACTAGAGATTCAAACAGTTTCGTAAAACTAGAAAAACAGAAAGGAGAAAATGTTTCATTTGGTGGGAACAACAAAGGAAAGATTATTGGACATGGAACAGTGAGGATTAGAAGTTTAATCATCAACAATGTCTCTCTGGTCAAAGGTTTGAATTACAATCTTCTGAGCATAAGCCAGCTATGTGATATAGGATTCATAATCAATTTCCAAGAATATGCATGTTTTGGAGTTAGTCAAGGCTTATCTCAATCTTTCATTGGGTGAAGACATCGCAATATTTATCTTCGGACATAAGTCCAAAGAGCTCTTAATGTCTCTATTCAATTCAAGATGAAGCATATCTTTGGCATCACAAGCTTGGACATGTGAGTATGAAACAGATTGCTAAACTTTTGTCTAAGAAGCTTGTTTCAAGGTCTTCCCAAAATGGTGTACTAGAAGTCTGAGTCGTGTACTCCATATATCTTGGGAAAATAGGTCATAAGTTCATTTAAACCTATAAATCAAGTTTTCACTAATCGCGTCTTGTGGCTTCTTCACATGGATCTTTTTGGACCGACTAGAACTCAAAGCATTGGTGGTAAGAAATACTGCTTGGCGGTTGTGGATGATTATTCAAGATTCACTTGGGTTTTCTTCTTGGCAAATAAAATCGAATTCTTCTCATATTTTTCAAAGTTTGTTTCTGAACGAGAAAGGTTATGCCATTTCAAGCATAAGATTGATCATGGGGGAGAATTTGAAAATCAAGATTTTGTAAATTTTTGTGACGAGAATTGTCTTCAACATGTTTTCTCCTCTCCGTACACTCCAAAACAAAATGGAGTTGCAGAAAGAAAAAACAGGTTGCTATAGGAGATGGCAAGAACTCTACTAATAGAAAGTAAAATCTCTTCTCGTTTTTGGGTAGAAGCAATCTCTACTGCCTGTTATATAATTAATAGGATATTTTTAAGGCTCACCCTAGAGAAAACTCCCTATGAAGTGTATAAAGGAAAAAAGCCAAATATCTCCTGTTTTCATGTGTTTGGTTGCAAGTGATTCATTTTGAAGAATGGAAATGATTGGCTTGGAAATTTTGAAGAAAGATCGGATAAAGGTATATTTCTTAGCTACTCTACATTAAGCAAAGCTTATAGGGTCTTCAACAAGAATACAAAAATTGTTGAAGAATCCATGAATGTCATATTTCAGGAAAGTATTTAGAACTAACAAGATCAGACTCAACTTGAAGAGTCTGAACTAGTTTCAGACTTAATAAAATCCGATTCCTCCAAGGAACCTCAGTCTTCTGGTGATCAAAGTCAAGCAGAACAAAAGTCAGAAGAATTAAAGAAAATTGACGATCAGCAAATCCTTGTAGGAAATGACAAATCTAACAGTAATTGGAAGGACAAATCAGGCCATCCTTAATAACTCATCATTCGCAATATAGAAGAAGAAATTTGTACCATATCCAAAGCAAAAGGAGACTCAAGTGCACTAGCACTTATTTTTGAAATAGAACCAAAAGGAGTAGAAGAAGCTTTATTTGACGAAAGCTAAATAGAAGCAATGTAGGAAGAACTCAGAGAATTAAGTATTAATGATGTCTAGAAGTTAGTTCCAAAATCAAAAGGAAAATTTGTGATTGAAACAAAGTGGATATTCAGAAACAAGATGGATGAAAAGGGTAAAGTAACTAGGAACAAAACAAGGCTTGTTGCAAAAGGTTATATACAAGAGGATGGAATAGACTATGATGAGACATATGCACCTATAGCCAAGTTAGAAGCCATTAGACTATTGCTTGCATATGCATGTTTCCATAATTTCAGGTTATTCTAAATGGATGTCAAGAGTGCTTTCCTAAATGGGTTCATACAAGAAAAAGTCTATGTGGAACAATCATTAAGATTCTAAGATTCCAGAAAATCAAACTTTGTCTACAGACTAAAGAAGGTTTTGTATGGTCTACAACATGCACCTTGAGCTTGATATGAGAGATTGAGTAAGTTTTTGGTAAGCAATGGTTTCAGGAAAAGAATGGTTGATACACCATTCTTTATCAAAAGGAAAGAAAAAGACTTTCTACTTGTTCAAATATAAATAGATGATATAATCTTTGGGTCTTCTAACGAAAGTTTGTGCAAGAAATTTTCAAAGTCTATATAGGAAGAATTTGAAATGAGCATAATGGGTAAGTTACTGGCTCTACAAGTTAGACAATCAAAGAAATGAACTTTCATTTATCAAGAGAAATATGCTAGAGATGTTATCGAGAAGTTGTAATGGAAAATTGCAAGAAGATTGAAACTCCCATACAAGTTCTTCCAAACTTGACAAGGATGAAGATGGATAGAAAGTTGACCAAAAGATATACAAAAGCATGATTGGTTCTCTTCTCTACCTCACTGCTTCCCGACCTAATATTCTATTCAGTGTGTGTATGTGTGCTAGATTCCAAGTTGACCATAGAGAGTTTTATTTTAGTGCTGTCAAACGTATTATCAAATATATTGCAACTTATCCAAAGTTAGGTTTATGGTATCCAAAAGGTGGAGACTTTGCATTACTTGGTTACTTAGATGCTGATCTGGCTAGTTGTAAAGTTGACAGGAAAGGTACTTTAGGAACATGCCAACTCTTAGAACAAATGTTAGTGTCTTGGTTCTTAAAGAAGCAAAACACTGTGGCACACTCAATAGCAAAAGCAGAATATGTTGCTCTTGGAAGTTGCTGTTTTCAGATTCTTTAGATCAGGCAACAACTAAGGGATTTTGGAATAGAAGAACCTTGCATTGAAATTTGATGTGACAACACAAGTGCGATTAATCTTACCAAAAATCCTATTCTTTATTCAAGGGCAAAGCATATTGAAATTCGCCATCATTTCATAAGAGACAATGTGCAAAATGGCGAAATCAATGTTTAATTCATTGAATCGAAGAATCAACCGGTAGATATCTTCACCAAGCCATTGGAGAAAGGCTTATTCGAGTTCATTCGTAAAAAGTTGAATATTATTCTTGCATCTAGCTAAAGTCTATAAATGAACTCATTAGTTCAACCTATGGAAGAAACATCATTCTAAAAGCCTTCTAGACTCAAGTAGTTATAATTCAAATTTTAGCGCGTAAGTTTCCTTCCTTCTTAAACAAGTATGACTATTCTTGAATTATTACTTGCCTTTTATATTTCAAAAATTGTTGACAATTATATTTTTAAATTTTTAAAAACGGAATTTTTTTTTGTGCTTGTTCGGTTGGCTTGCTTCATTTTCTTTAAAAAAAAATCTTCAACTCTTTTTCCCAATAACCAGACTCTTTACAAACCCTAATCTTTCTCTCAAACCCTTGCTTCTCTTGACTTACTCTCACATTCTTTGCAAAATTTCTCACTCAATCACTCACGAACATGTCATCAAAGTCCTCCAAGTCTGTTTCGATGTCTTATCAAAGGAAATCCTCTCATATTGCTAGTTGCGGGCCTCGGTTTGTCCGTGAATGTCTGACGCATTTTGATCTCACCAGGGATGAATTGCCTCGAAGCACGACTCGACAATTAGTGGGGAAGAAGTTACTTAGGAAGCAACTCCTATTTCGGTAAGAAAGCCTGAGGTACTTCTAAAACATTATTAATTTTTGAAAAAGGGAGGAAGTTCCATAGATTTCATAAGTTCATTCTTGAAAGAAAATGGCTATGGGAACGAAACCTTGTTTTTGAGAGCCATGGAAAATTTAGGGCTGGTAGAGGCTATAAGAGCAGAAAAGGAATTTTCAAATTTTCCTATTGATCCTCGCTTTGGCATAAAAGTTTAGACTAAGAGTAAAAAGCAAGATGATGATGAGAGGGTGTTCAAAAATTTCAAACCCGAAGTGGGTGTTGTTGTAGAAAATCGTTGGAACAAAAGAGAAGTTGTTTCGGTCAAAGGACAAAAAGAAAGTCTACTCATAGATGCTAAAGAGGGGGCATCAACTCTCGAACCGTAGATTTTGATTTCTTAAATTCCATCAAGGTGAATTTGAGAGAAAAGTTTACCCAGCTTCATATGGAGAGGTTATGTGTGGAGTCATCTGACGCTTACCCCGAATTAATCGCCATCCAAGTTTTGCTCTAGAGCCATTGTCCCCATGCAAATTGGACTTAAAATGATCTAAAAAATGAGATTAAAGGATCCCTTTGGAGCTCTAAAACTTTTGAAGAAAGAATTTGCTAGCAAAGCTAAGTTAGGATTTGCTGTTGAGAAGAAGCACGAAAGGAAAAGCGTTGTCTCGCAAACTCCAAAAAGAAAACGACATATTCTTTTTTTCCAAGATGAAGAAGAGAAAGATGATGAAGACAAGACAATCTCTGATATTTCCATGCATGATCCTCTTGGAGGTATAGCTGATTTGGAGGAAGAAGAAAAGGATGAAAGCGAGAAAGAACCAAAAGAAGAAAGTGATAGAGAAGAAACTGGAGTAAAAGAGAGTGAGGCTGATGACTCAGATCATGATGAGGGAGATGCTAATATGAACAAGGGATAGGATGACATTGACAAGGAAAGAGAAGACACAAGGGAAATTGATGCACGAGATGTTGGAGAGATAGGAACTGGTAAACAAACCAATGCTGGAAGAGAAGGAGTTTAGGAATGAGAAGTTATTTATCAGACTGAAGCCAAGACAAGGGGAGTAGGTGAGATAACTCCTCTTATCGAACCAACTACTAGTGATGGTAGCAGGCGATCTCCTCCAGATGCTGAAGATATTTATGCATCTCATTTCCCTAAAATTTCACCTGAGGGTTAGGACAAAGAAGCTAATGTTTTAGGGGAGCAACAAATTTCACATGTTTAGGTCGATACTCCTTCACTTTTGGATACTCCACCGATACATTTTGCAAAAGCTAGAGCCCAAACTGAACCAGAATCAAACTATCCTCGGACAGTAGAGCTCCTTTTGGAGATTAAGGCACATCAATACGTGATGGAGGTTAAAATCCAAAAGTTACATGCTGCTCTGAGTACTACTACCTTAGAGTCTTTCACCGAAAAGGTACAATCTCTTGATGATAAAGTTTAGACTGTGAATCAGCAGGCATTGCAGAATTTGGTGAAAGTTAAGACTATTTTTCATCAGTGCCTGACTAAGCTTGAGGAGATCGTGCAGACTTTGGAGGATTTCTGACTTGTTCGTGCTCCTAGACAACCCTGATCCTTTTCGAAAGAAACTCTTTTTTTTTTTTTTTTGTGCTCGTTTGATTTTCTCTATTTGCTGTTGACAAAAAAAGGGAGAGTTTTTGTAGATTGAAGCTATGAATTGGTGCATGATTGAGTTTTTCTATACTAGTGTGGTTTCTTTTATATAGACTCTTCATTGGTGTGTTTTGTTGATGCAAACTGTGTGTATTTTGTGTAGACTTTATTGTGTTTACCTGTCCGTTATCTCTATCAATTATCATGTGCTGCTAAAGTGTTGTTTTATGGGATAACTTTTATATTATGCTTAAATTTGCATGAAAGCTTTGTCACCATATTGAGAAAACTCCTGTTAGGTTTTGAAGTTGACAAAACTTTCTTATTCTTGTTCTTATTGTGAAGAGTAGTAGACTTCTAAAGTCATATCGTAAACTATTGTTAAAGTCTATTCATTCGAGAAATCTTTCCCATTCTGATGCAATCCAGACTAAAATCAAGTCTAGAACGAAGATTTAATCAGACTCAAAATTATTGATCATACGACAAGGATTTAGTATGAAGGTTATAGAGATTTATTCTTTAATATTTGGCTTTCTGGCGAAAAATCTCACTTACCCTTTACAAATACATTGATGTAATCAATCATAAATTGATGAAATCAATCTTGAAGACAAGTTCTTTTTTGGGAAGCATCTACTTATGAAAATCTAGATTTCGATTGTATGGGCGACTATAATCAACGGATTTTCATCTTAATCTTCAAATGGTTATAAGATTTCCTTAATCAATTCTATCCAACGGATTGATTGGAAGAAATTTTTCTAAAGAATGCTAATGACTAGTAAGGCGTAGAGGAGTATTTAAGGAGGTCATTCAGTCTATTTGAGATAGGGTGTGAAAATTGAAATTCCAAAATCGGAGGCCTCTCCAATCACTTGTTCTTCAACAATAGCTCTCACGAATTGTACCTAAGAGAGAAAATCACAAGAAGAGTGAGTTAGTGAGGGAAAAAGAAATCTTCCACTGAGTGTTTGTACTCAAAACATTGTACTTCTCTGTTGATACTTTAGTGAATTTTAGCCAGAAGGCTGTCAGTGTGAGAGCGGATGTAGGCTTGGTCTAAGCTGAACCACTATAAATCTAGTGTGCAATTTTCTCTTCCTTTAACTCTTTTCAACTTTATCCGTTGCAATTTTCTTTTAAATTTCTCAAAAATCTATTCCATCCCCTATTTGAGTCTGAATTTTCTTCAAAAGTTCGGTGGCATTTTTAATTAGACTCTGACTTATTCATAGACTTTGCTCGCAACATAATATATTTTGCATTTAATTGTTCAATTTTTTTAACACCTATTCATCTCTCTCTAGGTGGTAGCACTAGCATTTTCACCAAATCGATCTCCTTAATTTCTTAAAGAGTCATAACTCTCTAATTAGGACAATTGGCTTGAAAATGCCCATAATCATGGCTCTTAAAATATTTTCTCACGTTTCCTTCAGGTTTCTTTTGGATGTCTTCAAAAGGCTTGGCAAACTTCTCCTTGCCTTTGTCTTTTGTTGATGCACTCTCAATTTTGCTTGAGGAAGCACCCTTAAAGTAAGTTGTCCCTTTTGATAAGATTCTGGCAGAAAACCTCTTGCTCTTCAATTGCTTTTCGACTTTCATGGCCAACTTACATACATCTTTAAAGGACCAATAAGGTTGAGGTTCAACCAAATCAACAATATCCTAATTCATTCCACCAAGAAATCAAGTGATGGTTTGCTCTGGAACTTTGCACATCATGTGGGTTGTTCAAACTTCCGGATATATTCTTCAATACTCATCCCTTGTTACCTTAGGAAATTGAGTTTGAGGAATCGGTCTTGCTTATAATTGTCGGGCAAGAACCTCTTCTTCATCAACTTCTTGAGGTTTTCCTAAGAATTGATTTAGTCTTTCCCTTCTCTTGCTCGTTGATGCTTAAGATTCTCCCACCAAAGAGAAGCATCTTTCATCAATTTCAAGATGGCAACCTTACATCTCTTGTCTTCCGAGGAGGACTTGAAGTTAAAGACTCATTTGATTGTATGCAATCAATCAACAAAATCGTCAAGATTCAGACTTCCTTAAAATTCAGGAACCTTTATTGTGATGTCACATTTATTCTCCTTATGCCTCCCTTTTTGTCTTGGGATTTGATATTCAGAATCACTAGAGTCACCTCAAGTGGAATCAAAATCACCGTTAGAACTTCAATGATAATTTGAATTGTTGCGTTGATGTCAATCATCAGGACGCCTTGATGGTTGTCCTTGTCTCACTGAATCCTCGAGAAGACTGAGGACTCATTCCATTTGTTGCTAGAGATTTTGGATAGCACGATATTGCCTTTCGTTATATGCATGCTCCAAAGTCAAACCTCTTGGAATCGAATCATTCATTTTTTTAACAGAAATAATAGATGAGATATGAGTTAGGTAACAAAAAGAATCACTCAAAACAAGTTCAACCTTGAGCTCCGATTCCAACTTGATGCGTGCGTGGACGAGTGATTTCGAGAACGGGCAATTGTAGGGTTACGTGTATAGAAAGATATGTGTATGGGGAAGATGTTGAAGGGTGAAATGCAAAAATGTAGGGATAGATAACAATCTCCACCAAGGTATAAAGGATACGCCATCAACCAAGGATGATGATCGGGATCAACAAAGTTCACCATCAAGGCTTAAAGGACGAACCACATGCCAAGGATAAAAGACTTCGAGATAGGAGAAGCTCACCACCAAGGCCTAAAGAAAAATCCACCAACCAAGTATAAAAGGCTTCTTGGTTCACCACCGATGAGTAATCCACTCTCCAATGATAAAGAGACAAAAATAGGAGTTATCCACTCTTCAAGGATATTCACTCACACAAAGGAAATCTCAAGCATTTTCATTTATCAAAATCGTTTGCCTTACAATGGATAGGTTTCCTCTATCTATAGGAGGAGTACAACTTAGGCAATAGAAAAGTAATAAATAGACTTGGGAACTAGCCTAACATTAAAGACCTAGGAACTCAGAACTTTGGCTCTTGAAAAAGACATAACATTAAAGGCTCCTAGAAAAATGGAAGTGCAATAGATGAATTGGGAACTTGTAAGGACCCGGGCCCCCACTGTGTGATATTGTCCGCTTTGGGTCACCCGCACTGGCGCGGACGAACCGCCATCCCAGCCACGGTCTTTTCCCTCACGGTTTTAAAACGCGTCACACATACTTAGGAACCCAAGCCTTATAAAGGCTCCCAAGGCTCCCTCCCTAAGCGATATGGGACAGGGAAATGCCCTTAGCCTCGCCCGCGTCACGCCGAGGCGATCTTAGTCCGTCCCTCCGTCTTGTCCCGGTCCGGATCGTCACATTCTCCCCCTTAAGGCACAAAGACACTCGCTGTGGCCCCACACGCTGCAGGAGTCGGCTCTGATACCATTTGTAACGACCCGGGCCCCACTGTATAATATTGTCCGCTTTGGGTGGGATTGCACGAAGCCATTTCCCTTCCTCGCGGCTTTAAAACGCGTTATACAGATTAAAGGGACCCAAGCCATTATAAACTAGCCCAGAACTCCCTCCTTAGGCGATGTGGGACAGGAGAAATGCCCTTAGCCTCGCCCGCGTACTGCCGAGGCGATCTTAGTCCGTCCCTCCGTCTTGTCCCAGTGCCGGGTCGTCACATTCTCCCCCTTAAGGCACAGCGCCCTCGTTGTGGCCCCACACGCCGCGGGGAGTCGGCTCGATACCATTTGTAAGGATCCGGGCCCCCACTGTGTGATATTGTCCGCTTTGGGTCACCCGCCCTGGCGCGGACGAACCGCCATCCCAGCCACGGTCTTTTCCCTTATGGTTTTAAAACGCGTCACACGTACTTAGGAACCCAAGCCTTATAAAGGCTCCCAAGGCTCCCTCCCTAAGCGATGTGGGACAGGAGAAACGCCCTTAGCCTCGCCCGCGTCTGCGCCGAGGCGATCTTAGTCCGTCCCTCCGTCACGTCCCGGTGCGGATCGTCACATTCTCCCCCTTAAGGCACAGCACCCTCGGTGTGGCCCCACACGCTGCGAGAGTCGACTCTGATACCATTTGTAACGACCCGGGCCCCACTATATAATATTGTCCGCTTTGGGTGGGATTGCACGAAGCCATTTCCCTCCCTCACGGCTTTAAAACGCGTTATACAGATTAAAGGGACCCAAGCCATTATAAACTAGCCCAGAACTCCCTCCCTAGGCGATGTGGGACAGGAGAAATGCCCTTAGCCTCGCCCGCGTACTGTCGAGGCGATCTTAGTTCGTCCCTCCGTCTTGTCCCCGGGTCCGAGTCGTTACATTCTCCCCCTTAAGGCACAAAGCACCCTTGCCGTGGCCCCACACGCCGCGGAGTCGGCTCGATACCATTTGTAAGGATCCGAGCCCCCACTGTGTGATATTGTCTGCTTTGGGTCACCCGCCCTAGCGCGGACGAACCGCCATCCCAGCCACGGTCTTTTCCCTCACGGTTTTAAAACGCGTCACACGTACTTAGGAACCCAAGCCTTATAAAGGCTCCCAAGGCTCCATCTCTAAGCAATGTGGGACAGGAGAAATGCCCTTAGCCTCGCCCGCGTACTGCCGAGGCGATCTTAGTCCGTCCCTCCGTACTGTCCCGGGTCTGGGTCATCACATTCTCCCCTCTTAAGGCACAGCACCCTCATTGTGGCCCCACACGCTGCGGGAGTCGGCTCTGATACCATTTGTAAGGACCCGGGCCCCCACTGTGTGATATTGTCCGCTTTGGGTCACCCACACTGGCGCGGACGAACCGCCATCCCAGCCACGGTCTTTTCCCTCACGGTTTTAAAACGCGTCACACATACTTAGGAACCCAAGCCTTATAAAGGCACCCAAGGCTCCCTCCCTAAGCAATGTGGGACAGGAGAAATGCCCTTAGCCTCGCCCGCGTACTGCCGAGGCGATCTTAGTCCGTCCTTCCTTATTGTCCCGGGTCTGGGTCGTCACATTTTTGTAAGGACCCGGGTCCCCACTGTGTGATATTGTCCGCTTTGGGTCACCCGCACCGGCACGGACGAACCGCCATCCCAGCCATGGTCTTTTCCCTCACGGTTTTAAAACGCGTTACACATACTTAGGAACCCAAGCCTTATAAAGGCTCCCAAGGCTCCCTCCCTAAGCGATGTGGGACAGGAGAAATGCCCTTAGCCTCGCCCGCGCACGCCGAGGCGATCTTAGTCCGTCCCTCCGTCGTCCCGGTGCAGGTCGTCACATTCTCCCCTTAAGGCACAAGCACCCTCGCCGTGGCCCCACATGCTGCGGGAGTCGGCTCCGATACCATTTGTAACGACCCGGGCCCCACTGTATAATATTGTCCGCTTTGGGTGGGATTGCACGAAGCCATTTCCCTCCCTCACGGCTTTAAAACGCGTTATACAGATTAAAGGGACCCAAGCCATTATAAAGGCTCCCAAGGCTCCCTCCCTAAGCGATGTGGGACAGGAGAAATGCCCTTAACCTCGCCCGCGTACTGCCGAGGCGATCTTAGTCCGTCCCTCCGTCGCATCCCCGTGCAGGTCGTCACATTCTCCCCCCCTTAAGGCACAGCGCCCTCGCTGTGGCCCCACACGTGGTCGGGAGTCGGCTCTGATACCATTTGTAAGGACCTGGGCCCCCACTGTGTGATATTGTCCACTTTGGGTCACCCGCCATGGCGCGGACGAACCGCCATCCCAGCCACGGTCTTTTCCCTCACGATTTTAAAACGCGTTATGCAGGGGCAGAGGGCCATCCCTCGGGCCATCCCTCTCCCAAGCCATAATATTGTCCTCTTTGGACGGGATTGCACGAAGCCATTTCCCTCCCTCAAGGCTTTGTTTTCAGCGCAGCGGAAGCATACGTGAAACACGTTATACAGATTAAAGGGACTCAAGTCATTATAAACTAGCCCAGAACTGCCTCCGTAGGCGATGTGGGACAGAGACTCCTTCCTTGCGCACGTCCGGGGACTGAGGCGCGGACGCACCACCATCCCTCCTCCCCGCGCACTGCCGCTCGGGCTGTCACACTCTCCCCTCCTTGGGAGCACAGCGCCCTCGCTGTGGCCCCACACGCGGTCGGGAGTCGGCTCTGATACCATTTGTAATGACCCGGGCCCCACTGTATAATATTGTCCGCTTTGGACACTGAGTCCTCACGGCTTTAAAACGCGTTATGCAGGGGCAGAGGGCCATCCCTCGGGCCTTCCCTCTCCCAAGCCATAATATTGTCCTCTTTGGACGGGATTGCACGAAGCCATTTCCCTTCCTCAAAGCTTTGTTTTTAGTGCAGCGGAAGCGTACGTGAAACGCGTTATACAGGTTAAAGGGACCCAAGCCATTATAAACTAGCCCAGGACTCCCTCCCTAGGCGATGTGGGACAGAGAAATGGCTTGGGCCCCCCTCTAACCTGTATAACGCGTTTTAAAGTCGTGAGGGAGGGAAATGGCTTTGTGCAATCCCATCCAAAGCGGACAATATTATACAGTGGGGCCCGGGTCGTTACAAATGGTATCAGAGCCGACTCCCGACTGCGTGTGGGGCCACAGCGAGGGCACTGTGCTCCCAAGGAGGGGAGAGTGTGACGGCTCGAGTGGCGGTGCGCGGGGAGGAGGGATGGCGGTGCGTCCGTGCGGCGGTGCGCGGGGAAGAGGGATGGCGGTGCGTCCGCGCCTCAGTCTCTGGACGTGCGCAAGGAAGGGGTCTCTGTCCCACATCGCCTAGGGAGAGAGTTCTGGGCTAGTTTATAATGGCTTGGGTTCCTTTAATCTGTATAACGCGTTTTAAAGCCGTGAGGGAGGGAAATGGCTTCGTGCAATCCCGTCCAAAGAGGACAATATCATGGCTTGGGAGAGGGAAGGCCCGAGGGATGGCCCTCTGCCCTTGCATGACGCATTTTAAAGCCATGAGGGAGGGAAATGGCTTCGTGCAATCCCATCCAAAGCGGACAATATTATACAGTGGGGCTCGGGTCGTTATAAATGGTATCAGAGCCGACTCCCGACCGCGTGTGGGGCCACAGCGAGGGCGCTGTGCTCCCAAGGAGGGGAGAGTGTGACAGCCCGAGCGGCGGTGCGCGGGGAAGAGGGATGGCGGTGCGTCCGCGCCTCAGTCTCTGGACGTGCGCAAGGAATGGGTCTCTGTCCCACATCGCTTAGTGAGGGAAATGGCTTCGTGCAATCCCATCCAAAGCGGACAATATTATACAGTGGGGCCCGGGTCGTTACAAATGGTATCGAGCCGACTCCCGACCGCGTGTGGGGCCACAACGGGGGCGCCGTGCTCCCAAGGAGGGGAGAGTGTGACGGCCCGAGCGGCGGTGCGCGGGGAGGAGGGATGGCGGTGCGTCCGCGCCTCGCCTCCCGGACGTGTGCAAGGAAGGAGTCCCCGTCCCACATCGCCTAAGGAGGAAGTCTTGGGCCGCATATAATGGCTTGGGCCCCTCTTAACCCGTATGACGCGTTTTAAAGCCGTGAGGGAGGGAAATGGCTTCGTGCAATCCCATCCAAAGCGGACAATATTATACGGTGGGGCCCGGGTCGTTACAATTGGTATCGAGTCGACTCCCGATCCGCGTGTGGGGCCACAGCGAGGGCGCTGTGCTCCCAAGGAGGGGAGAGTGTGAAGGCCCGAGCGGCGGTGCGCGGGGAGGAGGGATGGCGGTGCGTCCGCGCCTCAGTCCCCGAACGTGCTTTGTAAGGACCCGAGCCCCCACTGTGTGATATTGTCCGCTTTGGGTCACCCGCCCTGGCGCGGACGAACCGCCATCCCAGCCACGGTCTTTTCCCTTACGGTTTTAAAACGCGTCACACATACTTAGGAACCTAAGCCTTATAAAGGCTCCCAAGGCTCCCTCCCTAAGCGATGTGGGACAAGAAATGCCCTTAGCCTTGCCCGCGTCGCCGAGGCGATCTTAGTCCGTCCCTCCGTCTTGTCCGGTGCGGGTCGTCACATTCTCCCCCCCTTAAGGCACAGCGCCCTCGCTGTGGGAGTCGGCTCTGATACCATTTATAAGGACCCGGGCCCCCACTGTGTGATATTGTCCGCTTTGGGTCACCCGCACTGGCGCGGACGAACCGCCATCCCAGCCACGGTCTTTTCCCTCACGGTTTTAAAACGCGTCACACATACTTAGGAACCCAAGCCTTATAAAGGCTCCCAAGGCTCCCACCCTAAGCAATGTGGGACAGGAGAAATGCCCTTAGCCTCGCCCACGTACTACCGAGGCGATCTTAGTCCGTCCCTCCGTACTGTCCCGGGTCTGGGTCGTCACATTCTCCCCCCCTTAAGGCACGGCGCGCCCTCGGCCGTGGCCCCACACGCTACGGGAGTCGGCTCGATACCATTTGTAAGGACTCGGGCCCCCACCGTGTGATATTGTCCGCTTTGGGTCACCCGCCCGGCACGGACGAACCGCCATCCCAGTCCACGGTCTTTTCCCTCACGGTTTTAAAACGCGTCACACATACTTAGGAACCCAAGCCCGATAAAGGCTCCCAAGGCTCCCACCCTAAGCGATGTGGGACAGGGAGAAATGCCCTTAGCCTCGCCCCCGCGCACGCCGGGCGATCTTAGTCCGTCCCTCCGTCTTGTCCCGTGCAGGTCGTCACATTTTGGCGGTTCGTCCGCGCCGGGCGGGTGACCCAAAGCGACAATATCACACGTGGGGGCTCGGGTCCTTACAAATGGTATCGAGCCGACTCCCGCAGCGTGTGGGGCCACGGCGAGGGCGCCGTGCCTTAAGGGGGGAGAATGTGACGACCCAAACCCGGGACAGTACGGAGGGACGGACTAAGATCGCCTCGGCAGTACACGGGCAAGGCTAAGGGCATTTCTCCTGTCTCACATCGCTTAGGGAGGGAGCCTTGGGAGCCTTTATAAGGCTTGAGTTCCTAAGTATGTGTGTCGTGTTTTAAAACCGTGAGGGAAAAGACCGTGGCTGGGATGGCGGTTCGTCCGTGCCAGGGCGGGTGACCCAAAGCGGACAATATCACACAGTGGGGGTCGGGTCATTTGTAAGGACTCGAGCCCCCACTGTGTGATATTGTTCGATTTGGGTCACCCGCCCTGGCGCGGACGAACCGCCATCCCAGCCACGGTCTTTTCCCTCACGGTTTTAAAACGCGTCATACAGGTTAAGAGGGGCCCAAGCCATTATATACTGGCCCAAGACTTCCTCCCTAGGCGATGTGGGACAGGGACTCCTTCCTTGCGCACGTCCAGAGACTGAGGCGCGGACGCACCGCCATCCCTCCTCCCCGCACACCGCCACTCGGGCCGTTAAATTCGAGTATGTTATATTAGAAGTCGTGAGGAACAACTTTCATGAAGGAACCAATTGGAAATTCGACCTCTAAAGGTAGGTAACAACCCTTGGAATCATGGCAGGTCACGGGTTACTGGACTGTCCGAAATACTGTTCCGAGGATGACGTCATTAAAATCATCACCTTTTTAATTTCTAAAAATTCTGATAAAAATATATGTTATTATTTAGGATGTCCAAAACATTTCTTCAGAAGGAAATTTCTTCAAAATCACATCACAAAGTTGTCCACGAAATTAGCAAAACATACATTTCCTGGAAACTGTTTCAGAAAACAGCCTCTGTTCTATTCCGAATCTCTCTCCACGACTTTTATTTTGCTCCATAAATCCTATCTAAACTTTTCTATGGCCATTATAACATCCCTAAGTAATATTCATCCACATATAGCTTCATCTACATAGTTCCTCCACATAAAAATCCCTAAAGAATGTATTCAGCCCCTAATCTACGTTTAGGAGACGACTTACGAAGGGACGGACTAAGATCGCCTCGGCAGTACGCGGGCGAGGCTAAGGGCATTTCTCCTGTCCCACATCGCTTAGGGAGGGAGCCTTGAGAGCCTTTATAAGGCTTGGGTTCCTAAGTATGTGTGACGCGTTTTAAAACCGTGAGGGAAAAGACCGTGGCTGGGATGGCGGTTCGCCCGCGCCAGTGCGGGTGACCCAAAGCGGACAATATCACACAGTGGGGGCCCGGGTTGTTACAAATGGTATCAGAGCCGACTCCCGCAGCGTGTAGGGCCACAGCGAGGGTGTTGTGCCTTAAGGGGGGGAGAATGTGACGACCCAGACCCGGGACAGTACGGAGGGACGGACTAAGATCACCTCGGCAGTACGCGGGCGAGGCTAAGGGCATTTCTCCTGTCCCACATCGCTTAGGGAGGGAGCCTTGGGAGCCTTTATAAGGCTTGGGTTCCTTAATACGTGTGACGCGTTTTAAAACCGTGAGGGAAAAGACCGTGGCTGGGATGGCGGTTCGTCCGCGCCAGGGCGGGTGACCCAAAGCGGACAATATCACACAGTGGGGGCCTGGGTCCTTACAGAACTTGCATTTTTCATTCTTCCACCTTGCAAAATTCGTTCTACTTCCTTCACTAGAAAATAAACACCCCAAGACAGCAACAAATATTCAAGAAAGCTATTTAGTTGGAAATTTCAATCTTGACCCATTGGAGCACGTTATGCCCAAATTCTATCTTGGCTTGAGTGAGCAATGATGGTGCTGAGTAGGCTAATGGAGCTAAATCAGATGCTCCCATATCTAGATGAAAATGACTGATGATTCATTAGATGCCTTGAATCCTTGAATTGTAGTGACGTTGACGTACTTTTAAGTGAATTATGGGTTTGCTGCATCATGGTATGAATGTGTGGCTGAGGATGTCGTTGTTGTAGGGATGCTTGGAGGGACAACTGGATTCCTCCAAATGCCTGGGGAGTGTAATGTGGTTTCCTCCATATGCCCTAGTGATGTTGGATGAGTGCGAAACTGTAACATCCTTGATTCCGACCTCTATTTTGAACTCGACTAGTGGGCTAAAGCCCAGTACGTCAAGGGTGAGAATAGGCCATGAGTCGACCCAAGGGTCAGTCATGGGCTGATTAGCCCATTCGAGAATTGGCAACCAATGGATTGGTCCTAGAGTGTTCGACCATGGAAAGGTTATTCAATCATAAAGATCGATCATGGGACGATCATGTACCATCACGAATTGACGAACGGTCATGGCTCGATTCCACCGATCATTGCACTGATTGTTAGTGATTCCGTCCAGTCGTTATGCTGGTCATAGACGACCATGAATTAATCACATGTGACTGTGAGTTGATATGAATCGATCGATTCCACACGATTACATGAAAATCAATAATCGACCATGGATTGAATAAACTCAACGTGATTCAATTTTGGATCGACTAGGACTTATGGTGTAAAACCTCGGACTAGTCACAAGTTCGACTACAAGATTGGTCGATTGGCCTAAGGATTGACCATAGGATTGGTCAAGTAAAATTGACCCATGGGCTAGCCCACAAACCGACCAAAGGACCGACCGATTGGGTCAGGACCTAGCTAGTAAACCCGGCTGTGACCCCTTTTCTCGATAAAGGGGATTTTGAACTCGGTTTAGCCAATCAAGCTGGGTTGCGTCTGGCTTTGTTTGGGCATGGCTTAAGCATGAATTTCGGGCCAAATAAGGTTGTCAATAGCAATTAAACTCGATTAATTCCTACCCAATGACAAGGCTTTCAAAACTTAGATATTTTCCAAGATGCATTATGCCTTTGGCTTGTAGTTAATTAGTGCACATTGACTAAGGGTGGACATTTGGCATGAAAGACTCTTGTCTTGGAAGACGAGTTTGAAACTTTGACTTTGGCTCATTAATGAGAAGGACGCCTAAGCCTAATTAGGAGATCTTGAAGGCCAAGAAAGAGACTACAAAACCATTCGAAGAACTAGCAAGCAAAGTCAAGCCTTCTTGGACAAGATAAGAGTGAATTAAACACATTTGACTTCTAGATATTTAATGCCAAGATGAAGTGTCCAAGCTAACCTAGGACTTAGTTGGAAACTTAGGAGATAAGAATGCCTGACAATTAATGCTTCTTGACTAAGTGGGACGCTTCATTTTCCCAACTAAGATTGCCATCTTTGATTTTTGAAATTATTGAATCTCCATTATTTGTCAATTTTACACAGATTTTTGTGGTGCGAATTTAGAGAAACTTCCTTCATGAAAGTTGTTCTAAACATCTTGACATAAAACATACTTAAATTTCATATTTTTTTTGAGGTGAAATGGTAAGGACAAAAGCCCAATCATTCACCGTCTGGAGCTTGTCCTGTATAGTGAAAACGGTGATCAGGTTGCATTATCAAATTTTTATAAAATTTTTCCTTTCAAATTTAACCATACTTCCTTCATGAAAGTTTTAAAGGACATATATTTCCACAACATATAAAAAGTTTAAAGATTTTTATGAAATTTGAATTTCAAAATGAGTCTCCCTCCCCGATTGTTGAATCTGCTTGATGGACAAATATTTGGGTTGTGTTCAATGATCTTTTGCTCTTTGCACAGCATGAATTTGACTTGGCTTCCTTCATAAAAAATGTTATTTAAGGTCTTCTCTACAATCTATTAAGATGTCATAATTTTTTTGATTCCATTTGATAAGATAAGGACATTAATTTCAGAAATTATTCAAAACTATTTTTTCTCACTCAGGAAATGTGAGTCATGCTCAAGCTTGGACTCAAGTCCTAAAATGGCATGTTGAGGTGTCTCAAGCTACCAAGCTAAAGCCCTATCCTACCTTGAAACTTGGTGACCAAGTTACCTTGCATTTAATGCTTCTTGACTTAGAGAGGAATTCTTGACTTTTAAGGCTTGGAGAACAAGTTAGGATTGCCTATAAATAGGGGAGAGGTATCCCTCCCTCATTCCCACAACACACCACCTTCTCTCCCTCTCTTCCTATTAAAGTTTGGCCCTTCTTCCCTAGGAATTCTTCTTGACGCCCTTGTTGCCATGCTTGTCATCATCGCCAATTCAAGGCCACCAACTTAGAAAGGTAAGTAAAACTTATTAATATTTGGCTAGGACGTTGTGTTACGCTATTCCGAGTGTGTGACAAGTCCTTGGCTGAAGTCGATTGACTTGTTGTTGCTTGAAGTTCAGTTGTATTTGCTTGGATTAGTTTAGACCTTGTTCCTTGATTGAATTCGATCCTTGTTTGATGAGCTAGCTCATGCTTTGGTTTGAGTTGCTTGGAAGAAGCTCAGTTTGTGTGTTTATTTGATATGTTTTGGTTTTTGCTTTGACTTAAATTGATTTGAAAAGCGTTTTTGTGAAAGTTTACTATTTCCTTACAAAACTATTTCCAGTTGCTTTCATAAGTGTATGTTCTAGTTCATGTCCCGAGTATCGAAAAAGGGTTTTGTCGACCTTGACGTATGTGGGATCACGACGGATTAGTCATCTCTTAGTCTTGGTGTGATATCAAGGCGTATTGTTCCTGAGCCACCTTTGGTACTAGGTCGGTGAACATATCATGACAAGCTAGTCCTTTCATGGTCTCGGTGTGGTATTAAGGCATATTGCTTCTGAGCCAAGTTTGGTACTAAGTTGGTGAACATGTCACGACGGGACAATCCTATCATGGTCTTGGTGTGATATCGAGATATATCGTTCTCGAGCCAAGTTGGGTACTAGATCGGTGCTCAAACATGTCGGATCAAGTTGCGATCCTTGATTCATGCTCAGCATACTTAACGTCTCGGTTTTGGTAAGTCATTTCACATACTCATGCATGGCACGCCTTTGGACCCCCGAACTAAAAGTGAAGATAAGAACCTGATTGTGATGCTTGATGCATGGTCACACGATGGACTAATTTCTAGCCATTGACTGATGGATTTGACGACGTTGCCCGATGGACTCATTGTCGGAGGACTGCTGTCACCCTTGGATTTGGGGACGTTGCTCGATTAAGTTTAGATGCCCGATGGATGCATAGTCGGAGGACCACTATCACCCTTGGATTAGGGAACATTGCTCGATGGATTTCGCATGCCTGGTGGATTCCAAAAGAGTCGATGGATTTCGGCTATTAATGAATGAACCTCGTGTGCATGAGTTCCTCACATTATGAAAGGGATTTTGGTTATACTTGCATATTATTAAGTGAGACGTGAGTCCCTCGTACTATGGAATGGATCTTGTTTATGCTTGTATAATATTGAGTGACGCATGAGTTCGTCATATTGTGGGTGAATATTGGTTTATGCGCATACTGTTGGTTAAGGATTTCTCATGTTTCATCCAAGACAAAAATTTTGTTTTGCTATTGATCTATCATCGACTAATGTTTTGGATGAGTTATATGCTTGTTGATAGGCGAGGCACCCTCGTACCCGGAAATTAATGGGTTTTACTTGCTGAATTTATGACTCACCTCGTTATTTTTCAGAATTGTAGGCATTGAGGTCTTCTACTAGTGCTGGAGTTGCAATCTTGCTAGAGGAGGTAAGGTTTACCCGGTCTTTAGAGCATAGAAAATGTAGTGCTTGTAAATATGGCAGCTCACAACAAAAGGGCCTGTAATATATAACTAATGTAATTGTATATTTGGAAGTGGCTGTTTTCCTAGTTGTTTATTGTTGTTTGGGTGTTGTTTGTAACACTTCCACATGTGCTTAATGAAAAGATAAAAAGAACGGGACAGCGATGTGCCTAGGACGTCGAGAAAATAACCCCCGCTGCTCGTGACCTTAGGGATGGAGTAGGGGTCGTGACAGAAATGCCTGGGGGATAACGAGATTCCCTGGATGATTATGGCAACATGAAATTATATTGAATATGAATTTAATATTTCTAAATTGAACTACTAATTATCTGTTGGGAAAAGTTATTACTTGTATTAGTTTGTCATGTATTTTGGAAAGGTTCTTAGGCAAGTTGATGTCCATGTGATTTACTAAATTTCTATTAGGGCTATCTTTATCAGTACAGTGGTCAATTTGTGAAGTATATAGGTTGGTGGACCTTCTGCTTGTTGGGTTGTGACTCATTGATTATTGACATCATATCTTCAGATCAATAGAATGTTGATCCTACCCACCTCTTCAATTGTCATGACCCTAACTCCATCTCCAGAGTCGCGAGTGACAAGGGTTTTCTTCGCTACATCCTAGGCTCATTGACATCCTGATTCTTTTTATCTTATTATCATGCACATGTGGAAACGTGAACAATTAACTCCCCGGATAAACAACGGCTAGAAGACTATGACATACATCAAGCAGAACACACTAATTTATATTATAATAATACATTTACAAGCCCTTTCTCTACGGGCCCTCTTTTCTTTTTACATCATAGTACAGGTTTTTCACATAGGCCAAGGGAAATCCTATCTCCTCTAGTGTGACTGTAGCTCCCAAAATTGACGTGAGACTTCATGCCTACAAGACTGAAAGATGAGGGATGAGTTTTGGGAAAAATCAATAAGTAAAACTCATAGTTCTCTACTAGGAAAGCATCTCATCATCGTTAAAGCCTAGCAAGTACAACACTCGTAAACAGTGTTGATGGTAGATCAATAGCAAACTTGTTTCTACCCTTGACTACATGCAAATGTCCATCACAACATGCTTCAGTGCATACTTACCTTTGGCTTATCAATAAATATATCAACATATCATACTCATGCATATACCAGCACTCATGCAAATTCATTTAGCGCCGTCCTGACTCAACTAGGCTCTCCTGGCTCAACCAAGCACCCGGCTTCAAGCTAGGCATCCTGGCTCAACTAGGGCATCTCGGCTTAACCAAGACATCCAGGCTCAACTCAGGCATCCTGGTTCAACCGGGGCATCTCAGGGCTAGCTTACCTGAGGATCCAGGCTCAAACCCAAGCATCCTACCTTAACCAAGGCATCCCGTTCAATGAATGAGGCATTGCTGCCAACGCTGTGTGGTGACTGGTTTTTTTTCCTCTTTAAGTGCATGCATAAATGTATCATAATGCATCATACAAGCCGGTTCTTATCATTTCTCTTAGTCATTACATGCATGGTCCGAAGGCGTGCTCATTCATTCGTGTGTGTCATGAGTTTCTTATACTTCGTTGGCAAATATGTTAGAAACGATCTTTGGTCTATAACTTGAATCAATCACTTAGCACCGATCCCTGCACCGGACAAGGCTTGGAAACGATATACCTCAATACCGATCTAAAACTTCGAGGCTTTGGGTACACCTCGCTTTAGTGATGATCCCAAACTTGATGGGCCTTGGCTCCGACCCTATGTGAATACATATGCATCGAGAATGACCCTTGGCTCATGGTTTGATTCAATGCCAAAGCACAAAATTCCCGCGTCCATTTGGACTATGGAAATTGGCATGCTTGGTGCCTTACCCAAACCTCTTGGATTTGGGTGATCCCCATACTAATCAAGGCATAAGATCGACATGTCTCAATATCGATTTAGGACCTTGCGGCCTTAGGCGACCCTTGCACCAAGCAAGATTTGGACCTGACATCCTATTTATAGTGAAATTAAGGCTTTATGGCTTGGGCGATTTTGTCTTGCAATGAACTCAAATCAGATGAACCTTGGCATCATTCGAGCATAAACAACTCAAGCACACGTTCAAGCACAAACATGAGTAAAACCATACAAAAGATCCAACATCCTACCCATGGCTTGACGGGTGAGCACCTATTTAGACTCGACAATAGAGACTACCGCCCTAGAGGAGACTTAGGGATCTTACTTACCTGGATGAACCTCGAGCACTGGCTTGAATGACTTGATGAGGGACGATGATGCAAGGTCAAGAGAAAGGAGGAAGAGGAGGAGGGTAGGCGTTAATGGTAAAATGGGCTAAAGTGGTGGAAATGAATGGGAGTTCATCCTATTTATAGGTACCAAGCTCATCATTACTTATCCAAGCGGTCCAATCACATTTCTTAGAGTGGCATGGCTATGACATCAAAGTGGCAAGCCTATTTTGCAAGGTGGTATGTCTAGGGTCCCAAGAGAACACTTGCCATCTTTTTATTAAACCACCTATTGGCTGGGTCTCCATGGTTTAATTTAGGCTCATGATGTGCCTATGGTCCTAAGGAACATATGAGCCTATTTGATACCTAATGTCCTCTTCTAATTAGTTAGCTCTTGCATTATTTACCAAGGCTATATTTTAGGGTCATTATAGCCTAGGATTCTAAAGGACACCTAAGCATGGACTACCAACTTATTCTCCAAGGCAAATCTCAAGTCATCATGACCAAATCTTTGAGTGGACACCTAGGCTTATGAGGTGGAGATCTAACGGCCTAACTTAATCATTTGAAGGTTTGTTTGTCTCCTTTTTATTGGGCCACTTGTATCCTGCATTTAATGAGCATTTAATGAAGTTTAATGATGATGGCATTCTAGGTTGCCAACTCGTCATCTAGATTCTTCGATCATTAATGAGGGGTCTGTGTATCATTCTTTGATTGGTCCACATGTGTGCCACCATTTCTAGAACTTCCAAGATATTTTTTTATCTCCATCATGACCTTTGAAAAGTCAAGGGATACCTCATCCTCCTTCATTTAATGAAGGTATTCTAGAATTTTCTCTACTTTATTCATTCCTTCCTCAAGAAGGTGGTCTAGAGAACTCTATTGTCCAAGTTGATTCTGAGGTTGGAGAAGGGATAATTAGGTACACCTCGATAAAAAAACCACGTACACCCAAGGTTCGGCCATCACGCCCCATGCTCGCCTGAAACGTTCCTTTGGACGGTCGGTTGGCCAAAATGGTCGGTTGTCCTTCATTCAATTCAAGGCCAATTTTAAAGCTATCCATAGCCTAACACTAAGCCAAGGCACTCATGAACCTTAAAATTAGTAGCGGAATAGTCGGGTTTATCCCTAGGCTCATTCCGATTGGCACTTGATCCACCCATATGATTCATGGTCAGTGCATTACCAATCCATGATCAAACATCACCAATTTGAGATTCCTTTCTGATCACTAAGAATTAAATAGGGAATGATGCATTTTTTGTCGGAATGTGATCATATTTGATCAAGTTGAATTGTCTGTGTATTGGTGAATAGCCGAGCGGAATCACTTACGGCCAGGCATTGCAATCGGTCGTAACCATCCATCGATCCAAAAGCATCCCGTGATCAATTCTCGTGATCCAAAAGTCATCTTATGAGCTGATGATCTTATCCCACTAGTATAGTCGGTAGAAATTCATGACCGACACCTCGACCAATTTGTGACCGGTCGATCGGTGGGTCGCTTGGTTGATCGATCCATAACCGATTCGTGATTCCTTGCTGATCGAACCGATCAATCCTTTTTGGACCTTATGGCCAATTATTACGAGCTCGGAATTGAGGGTGTTACATCGATGGTCCATTACCGGGTGTTAGTAGACTTCACATGGGAAGAGGATAGGTTCGTAGACCTCGATTTTCTAGATACTATTTTTATTCAGATCAAATCTCGCATGGTCATTGATGTGGGCCCCTAACGGGTAAGTCACCCTTGGGTTCGTCGGGATGTATGCCAGTGTCAATAGGTGCATGATGGATACACTCTAATTGTTCTCCGATGGGCCAAGAAACGGAGGTAGCTTGGTAGCATTAAAGAGGGTAGGAGGGAAGAGGATTTTGGAGCTAGGAGGATTTTGACGGTGTCAGGGGCTAGGGTTAGGCGACACGTGTTCAATTAGGTGGAGATGGGTGACCGACATACAGTCTAGTGTAATTAGTAGTACTGGCTTTTTGAATTTCTCAGTGCACCCCACTTGTCTTCCAATGTATATAAATAAATAAATAAATAAATGAAGTTGCCATGTTTACAGAAAATCGCATATACCCCATAATTACTTTAGTTCCTTACGCTTCCGCATGCTTAAGAAAAGTAAAACAAGGAAGATGTTGGCGTTAGTAGTTCTATGGTAGTCATGATGTGTTGGGGTTGTCACACAAGGCTTGCAAGGCTGACCCCTGCTAGATCTCAGTGAGGTGACCTCATTAGCCTCTAGCGACCTTGCCTGTGCAAGTATGAGCCTTGTTCAATAGGAGAGGCCGAGCCTGGCTAGCCCTTGCTTATAGCTTGTCGCTAAAATTGGCTAGATTGATTGCATTGGCAAATTATCAAAAATGTTTAAGATTAACTTAGCCCAATTAAAAGGTTTAGAGTTGAATTGGCATTATTATAATAGGCCCAAAACTTTTTTGGTAAATTTCCCTTAAAATTGGGATGCCATTATTTTACATAGTCAAAACAAATCTTAATGGGATTGTCAAACATATTAGGAATGCTAGTAAACGTAATAATCACCAGTTAATAGTTGGCCTTTATTCAAAATTTTCATAAGTTATAGTAGAAAAATAACATAAGGACTATTTTTAACATTCAAACAAAGTACAAGAACTAAAATTGGATAGTCGTAATTAGGGATGTGCAAAGGAATCGGAAACTACCTAGACCACTCAGAACTGAATCGAACCGCCCAAGAACTGGTGATTCCTATGCTCGGTTCCAATTTATTGGAATCGGTTGATATTGGTTCGGTTCCCGGTTCCAACTATGGAACCGCCCACCGATTGGGCTGATTATATATATAATATATATTAAATTTTTAATTTAAAAAATGGAAAATCCTAAATTCCTAGGCTACTTACTAGTATTTATGTTAGGTATCGCCCATTTATAATAAGTTTGGTGAGTGTGCTCTCTTACTTCCACACTTCCTAACAAACTAATATTGTTGGTTCATTGGCGCCAAGTAGGAGTGTCTTTGATGAAGTGATTTCATTGTGTAATTTTTTGTTGCATATTATAGTGCTAACGTGTGAAATTTTGTGGAACCAGTTCCATGGACCCACCCCTAAATTGGACTGGACCGATAGTCTGGTTTTTGGGTAGATCCATGGAAATTGGTAGTTCCTAATTCTAATTTTTCGAAGTCAATCTTTAGTGGGCGGTTCCCGGATCTAAGATGGGAATCGCCCACCCAGACCATGCTCACCTCTACTCGTAATAGTACGAGGACCAAAAATGCAACTTTTTTAGAAGTCTATAGTGTGTTGACTAGCTTATGCTACTACATCAGTCTATAATGTGTTGACTTGCTTATGCTACTACATCAGCAATCTTGTCCACATTTTGATGGAAAAATTGAATTTTCTCCTTAAATTGCTACGAGCAAATGTATCACAAAAGTAGTACAAATATTAGAATTCAATTTGAGTAATAATAGGAGGACAGGTTTTGTAATTTCCCTAATTATCAAATAAAGGTTGAGGATTCGGTTTTAGGTTCTTATTTGAATTGGATTTTCACTTAGATTTGAGCAAAAATTGAGTTTCCATTTCATAACAAATTCGCATACTCCATGATAAATAAATAAATAAATAAACCCTTCTAATATCAATTGATTATAGTCGAAATAACTCTCAATTTTGGGAGAAATTGCTATGGTTCAAAATGCCGGCGATCACAAGCTGTCATTGGTGAAATGTTAAAAAGCTTAGGAGCTTGAAATGTTAAGAACTTAATTGCATTTCATACAATCAATACTTCTAGGATTTTTGGTGTGATTTTTCCGTGAAGTTACCATACTGGCGTATGAAGTCCAAGTAAGGCGCGACATATGGCAGATTGTAATCAAAGTAAAATAAAATTCTAAAGGATAGTAGTTTCCTTTCCCTCGTTGGGAATCAAGCTAGTTGTTTCTCCGGTACTGGTCCATTAGGTTAGCAGGCATTCTCTCTCTGTTTCGGAAAGAAATCCGACTGAGGAAAGAATAAGAAGTCGCTACAGAAGCCGCAGCCTAAGATCTTTGCTCTATTATTGCGTCAGCATTGCTGTTGCAACTTTATTTGTTAGATGGGCTGTCCATGGCGGCCATAGTGTCGGAACCTGGGCTTGTCACCCTTTGTAGTTTGTAAGGTTGTTCATTTTGACTTGGACGTGTGCAGCTCGTCATGAAAACATAGTACGGCTACTCTGCACAGACGCTTCGATTGCCAGAAACCGATTGGCAAATGATATTTAGATGAAATGAACATGTCGACAAGCATTAACGAGCATTTCTTTCTATTTTTATGTGTTTCTTCCTCAAACGATCTCCATTGAAAAAAGGTATTCCTTGCCCCCCAGTCTTTGCTCCAAATTTATATTCTCTCCCGCTTCTCTTTCTCTTGTTGCTCCAAATTCATATAAATGCCCCTCCGCCATTTCCTCTCTACTTCTCACCTCTCTGCATTCCCCATTGCCTTAATCCCCCCCATTGTGTGGCCCGAGTACCTTGTTGCTTCCTTTAATGTCCTTAGCTTTCCCATGTAAAGCCCATAACGTCGGCCTCAAGCACTTCCAGCCCTGCTTGCTCGCGACGGTCACATCTTCTGCCTCGTTGATCCATGTCTGACCTCATCATGTGTCTGACATTGTTCGCGCTCAATTGTGTTGTCGCTTTAGCAACATAGATCACTTGCTTTACCTACAAGCAAGATCCCCACCTAATTCGGCGAGCTCATAATACTTCTATCAATTCAGCGCCCCTTGCCCACTCTCCGTGCTCTATAATTGGCTTCAGTCACCCGGGCCTTCTAGCTTGTGTCACATCCTCTCAAGCCCGAATTCACATCCAGCTTTCCTCACATCCTCCAAGAGCCAAATTGCAAGATAATCATGTCCACTAGTTTGACAAATATATATTATGGCTGTCATGTTTGGTGAGATCTTTAAGATTAAAAACGTGGGTCATGCCAATTTCTTTCGGTAGATTAAAAACATATGTACTTGAGTTGATTTTCTTCAGAACTTTAAATGGGCGAGCACCCTTCGAATGGAGTTTTTCTTTTAATGCACCCTTTAGGAAAATTTTTAGGTCTGATATCTCTTTTAGTAAAATCAAGAAGTCTGCTAACGTCAGCTTGAGCTTATTCCCTTACTTAAAACAAACTTCCTCCGAACTTTATCATGAATCTCCTTTAGAAATAAGGTAAAATTGCAAATGACAAAGTGCTTAAACTAGGTTCAGAACTCCTTTTCATAAGTTGGATATTTTTACCTTCGTTCATTCAACTTTTCACTGAAGCACGCAATATGGTGACCCTCCTGGGTCTTGACTAAGTGCGCCTCCAACACCAACATTAGATGCATCACAAGCACTTCAAACATCTTGGAGAAGTCTGGAAAGTGTGAATCAGGGGCTGTGACCAGCCTATTCTTTACTTCTTCAAATTCCCTCTCGGCCGATTCTGTCAATGTGAATTCTCCTCTCTTCATGCAATTGGTAATAATAGGTGCCATGAAAGTGCTGAAATCTTTGATGTAGCATTTACAGACTGAAGCCAAACCATGAAAATGACGATCTTCATGCCATGAAGTAGGAAAGGGCTCGTCTTTGATTGCTTTGTCTTGTTTTGAAGGGATCAACTTTCATTCCTTCAGAATAAATAACAAAATCCTAAGAAAGAGCTCAAGAAGTCACAAAAGACATTTCTTCAAGTTTACACACAGCTTTTCTTGGCTAGGAACTCTCATACTTCTTTTGCCATGCAAATCAGGAAATAAGCAACAAGAAAGTAAGCTATAAAAGGCTGAAACACTTGCGTTATAAACAGGTGAATGAAATTGCAATAATTCGAGGTCTTAAACACATGATATAACTGCATGCTCCATTCAAGAGTAGATTATATCATTTCAGGTTCAAACGTCTTAAACGAGTGAATATTATCTGAGCGCTATGTATCAAATCAAAATCACAATAATTGGGTTGGCAATATGGTTGTGTACCAGCACATGTTTAGGTGGTAGCTGTTGTCGTCACAGCCAATGATGTCCGACCTCTGTTACGACCGAAAACATAGGAGTTCAGGTACATGATGGCTGACAGTGGTTATTGAGAGAGAGAGAGAGAGAGAGAGAGAGAGAGAGATGAAGAGATGGCAGGACTTTAAATTGATAGGTCCTACAAAGGTGTTTCTGCATTAAATACAAATATGTAATGCTAGATCAGTCCTGTATATGTACGTTACCGGTGGGTTCTTATTATTTAGCTTCCAACCCAGATGAATAGTAAAAGGGAAAGGCCGGAGAAAGGTAAGAGTTGGACTCATTTCTGCATTGGTAAATTTCAGCTTGTGACCACATCAGTTGCGGCGCCTTGTTGGTCCACTATATTCTGCAAGAGTGGCCCCCGCCCACGTGGCAGAGACTCAACAGCCTTCTTAAATGAATCAGTCGTACTCTAGGTTCATTTTGTCTCTCTAGAGAAGGAAAAAGGATGAAGAAGAAGAGAAAGAAAGCTTCTGAAAACCTTATAGACAGGCTGGTTTAGTCTATCTTCTTGATGAAAATTGAATACTTCATTATCGTTTGAGCCAAGTAGTTTGTCACCGTTATTTGGGCGTTCAGTTTCCAGAATGGTAAGCTAATAATAATGCGCATCCTCTGTCCATGTAGATATAAAGGAAAGAGTTGAACAGCTGATGGTGTTTGAAGATCAATATGGGTGGACCCATTTTGCTTATATGGTGCTAGCTGTCCCATGAACGTGCTCAAGAAGAGCCCATATATAGAGAAAGATGGACAGGAATGAATGCCGACATTGGTTGTTGGGTCGAGGTGGAGTGCACGACTCCGTGGCAGTAAGAAAAACCATGGCGATGCTTTTGCATTTCTCTTGTCCTCTCTTTGAGTTCTATATAGAAAAGACTAGCTGATTTTAGGGTTAGCTAGTGGCTTTTATGAACTCCTGCTTGGAACTTTTCTTTTTGACAATGAAGGGTTAAAAGAAGTATCCATCACTGACTCATTTTCAAGTCCCTCGTTTAAGCTCGCAAATCAAAGAAATTGTTTGGTTAGTCTTAAAATTAATGTACGGATGCTAATTCAATTTTAAACCTTTTAATTTTGGAGTTTAGTTTAAACATTTGCACAAAAGTCCAATGTAATCGTCGCAATTCATTTTTATTAAAATTGCTGAGGTGACGATGTGTCATGTAGGATGGCTGGTAATAAATGAAATAGCACTATAATAATTTTCAACGAAAATTGACTAGAAATTATTAGTGACATATCTATTAGAGAATTTGTAAATGGCAATTAAAATACATTTAGGATGTATTATGATTCAAGATACCGACATAGTTTAAATGGATAATTTTTGTCTGGACTAGTATTTACACGGATTGGGTTCATCATGATAGTTGATCATGTGGACTTCACATGTAGTCCTCATGTGAACAATGATTGTAATCAGTTTATTCTAGAGTTTGTTAATTTATTGATGGTAGGTGTAAGTCTTGCACGTATCCTGCCTCAGAACCCAAACACATGTTGGCCATTGATCATGTGAGGCCCACTTTTGAGGCCTAAATGATCGACAGATTGACACCTTTCGATAATGACTTGATTGAGCCCTTTCAGACCAGTTTTATTTTGAGGCGAAGGGCTTCTATCGCGGCCCCAGGAACCATCGACTTCATGAACTCCACCAGCAGGAAAAATTGACTCGAAAATGGCATATTTATCAGGAATAGGGTTTCATTAACTGATTCTCCGTCCTTTCAACATCTCGAATAATCGAATTAAACTAACCACAAGTTACACTCCCAAGACTTCCTCACTGTCCTTAATAGTGACATGATCGGCACGATTCACGGATTCAGCCATCTTGTGGGCTTGGACAAGGATTACCTTTCCCCTTTCGCCTCCAAGAGGCAATCTGTCCAAATTGCCTTTCTTTTATCTGAAAATTTTATTACTCTTATTGGATCGGTTTATTTCTCTTTTTTCGATTCATAATTTAACAATCAATTAGAATTTTATTGCTAGTTCGCTATTTAGATTGTGTCATGCGATAGAATTACATTTTTATTCTAATTGTATCTACATATCCCAATTTTTTTTGGGTTGCTAACTCAATGGTAGAGTACTCGACTTTTAAGTGTGTCCAACATCTTTTATACATTTATAAGAAGTAACAGGTGTGCATGGAATCTCTCGTCTCATTGAAGAGCAATACCAGGTTGGTCACCGGAAATCTATCGAAGGTGCAGGTTTCGATAGGGATAGTAAGACGTTGACTTCAATTCTGTATCGGTCCCCAAAACTTCAATTTCGGCCGGCCGATAGCCAAGGAGCGCATTCACGCCACGAGGCCGAAGCGTTAGTTGACTTGACATCCGAGTTGCCAACTTTGACACGCCACCTAACAGTGTGAATACATCGTTTCAGTCGTACCTCCACCCGGAGCGGCATATCCAAGACCTTTTAGATTAGACCAACTACACAAAATATTCGAGGGAGAAGTTGATGGGACGCGAAGTATTGAAAAATTATTAGAAAAATGCTTTACAAGTTTGTTTTGCAATTAAGAATATATCAATGGTGATTTATTATTTCTATGGATCATTTCTTCGAACAAAAGAAGATTACGTAAACATTCATTCGAAATCTCCCTTAATCGGATTCCATTATGGAAGACATAATTTTTTTTATGAAGAATTTGTTTAGATATATTTGATCCAGGCATCTAATATCATGAAAAATGAATACAAAATTTTCACTACTATTTAGTATCGACAATAGGTCTGAATTAGTATCTAAAAATGTTCAATTTAGATATTTTCAATCATGAAAACCTTAACCACCTATGATTCCATAGACATTCTTTTCCTTTCTTCTTAGACTCTATAAGATCAAGTAACCTGAGACATAACATAGCCATCCCCTGACTTAATAAAGTTTCAAGGGAACTCTTTGGTGTTTCTCTTACCTTAGAATAATCAAGTAGCCACTCTCTTCACGGGAAAAGAAAGATGGACCACCCTATGTGGCCACGATTTCGACGGCGCCACCAACCGAAATTCAAGACATGGCGGCTGTCCATAGCATACCACGTTGCGATATTCATGTACAAAAATAACATCATAGTCAATAAGAATTACTCGACCATAGCCCAAATTTACTCAAATTATTACACTTATGACGTCATGTTACGGTTGAATGACGTACTTCTCTCACATGCTTTTCCTCGCTATAATCAACGAACAACTGCGAACTGCTGGGGACTGACATACGCACAAAAGCACAAGACATTACTAGCACGACTAGCGGATACTAAAAGGGATTGACATAGACTAAGGTGACACGCTCTTTTGTCTTCCCCTTAAGCTTTGTGAGGGTGAAGCTGGACCGGGAGCCCCTTCGCCGGCATAGGCATCGGGTCGACGACGATCTTCTCGTCTGCGAGCAGCTTCTCCCACTTGAACCTCTTGACCAGGTTGTGCATGAACACGAGTATCTCCAAACGAGCGTACTCCTTTCCGGGGCACATCCTGGGCCCTCCCCCGAATGGGACGTACGTGTACGGCGCGGGCCCCTTCCCGTCGAATCTTGATGGGTCGAACTTCTCCGGCTCTGGGAAGTACTCCGGATTCCTATGCGCTGAGTGTGCGCTCCAGTATAGCTGCAATTCTTACGAAAAGATATTTAGATGCAGTTTGAGGCTTTCGGAATTTTAATGATCCAAGCATATGATTTACAACGTGTACGAAGAAGCCCCTTGTTTCTTTTTTCTTTTTTTTTTCCCGTTTATAATCCAGAGGCATGGGTGTGGAGACCCGAATGCCGTCTCTTATGGATGTTCTTGCATTATTATTGGTATTGACTACTGCGTCATGTCTATATTCTTTTTGGATCGAAAAGGGAGAGCGAAGAGCTCACCTTCCAGCCCTTCGGAATGGAGAAGCCATTGAAGACGAAGTCGTTGAGGGCTTCCCTGAATGCGCCTTGGAGAGGAGGAGCGAGCCTCATGACTTCACAGGCAACGTTCCACGAATACTTCATCTGCTGAATGTCGTCCCAGTTCAACAGCTCGCCCGGAGCTTTTGATTTCGCAATCTCCATTTGTTCTGAAAAAAGTAGTAAATAAAATCATTATGTATCTTATATTACTTTCTTAGTTATCATCATTTATTATATTTTTTAAATGCCATCGAATATGATAATCTGCAAATGAGAACACTCATGACGTCATTGGGTTGTTGTGGGGCACGTCAAGCTCATGGCCAACTTATAATATGATTATTATGACGATAATCAGTGAATAAAAATCTGGAAAAAAACACGTGGTCGCACCACAAATGACACGCAGAAGAAATTGAAAGGCCGGCGGTGCAATTAAGAGGCAGCAGGAAACCTCAAGTTGGCATCGAATTCATTGAAAGCCGTCCCTCAAACCTAATTTAATGGGCGCATAATATGCATAAGTGGTTGTGCCATAAATAAATCAGAGAGCCGCATAGATTCACGTGGGTTCCATTTTGTTTTCCTACTAAAAGAAATATTAATAATGCATGGAAAGCGAAATTTCCATAATGCATAAAACATTGAATTTATTATTAGCAATTACAGAAAAAAAATTAAACTTTCTACTTAATAATATCATTAATAGAATTTATTAGATTTAAAGATAGTGGTATGTAATTAAGTAAAATCTCCTTTCTAAAACCACTATAAGGTTCATTCCCCTGGCCTTTTTATTTTCTCATGAAATTCTTTTTGTTTTGAACTTAGATGCATGCGATTGATATTTAACTTTTTGGACTCTTTTAAATGATTCCGTGATAAGGTATTAACACAAAGTTTGTTCATGCATGCGACTCTCTAGACAAAGACCTTCAATCCTTGTGCCGTGTCCTCATCAATGTCTTGACGGATTTAGCTGTAGCTCTATTCAACGAGCGTAAAAACCAAATCACATCCGCACGAAATATAGGTCATATATATCGGGTCATCGTGGAAAACTTTATCTCATTTTACTATTGTGGAGGGGTCTAATGTGCAAGGTGTCAATGTGCCAATTGCTAGGGTCCCGATTCCTTATGTCATGAAAAGGTGAAAAGTGCGATCTACACTAACCTAGTCAATTGAGATATCTTTATAGCCTAACTTTTAAATTCCTCTTATACAAATATAATCTAAGTAGCACTGACATTGACACGTGACACGCAAACACAACACGGTAACTGTTATTTTTCCAAAAATAGAGAATTTCAACATGCTAGGATATGTTGTATATTAAATTTATATTTATATATTTTTATGATTAATTCAATCAAATTAATTTGATTCAAATTCACAAATAAATAAATAAGAAAAAAAGCCTATAATGAATTTACACTAAAAACATTAATCCATCATTTATTAATATAATTTATTATTTCAATTTTACAAATTCAACTCCATTCTAATATTCATAAAACTTGGAGGAAAAAACAAGCAATTCACATTTTGAACTTGCATGTCAAACGTGAAACGTGTTGGAAGAGAAGAGAAAAGTACTTAGAGATGAATTATGTATCATGGGAAGTGAGAGTTAGAAGAGAATATTTGTTTTTTCTTCTTTCCTCATTTATTATTATTATTATTATTATTATTATTATTATTATTATTATTATTATTATTATTATTATTATTATTATTATTATTATTATTATTATTATTATTGAGTTTTCCTCGTATATACATTTTCACCCCTAATTTATTGAAAATTTTAAAAGTTAACATCACATGTCAGAATCATGTGCTGGAAACCCATATGTCAAAATTCCAACTTGAGTATCAGAGAGTCTCAGGAAAGTTAACTAGGTATCGGATTTTCCGACATATTTTAACCGAATGTCCGAGAGTGTTTGAGATTGTTCAAGAGTGTTGGACATATGCTAGAGTGTTCAACACAACACAAAAGCTCTAAAAGAGTATTGGTAGTTCCTAAAATATAATTAAACTTATTCGACTCCATATGCTGACTTTAAAGCTTTGGAGATTTTTCAAAACGTAATTCTCTACAAACCAGTCTCCTTAGGTTGCGTCTCTGACTTTCTTCTGTTCCCTCCACGTCTTAACATATATATTCGAAACAATGACCGTATCAACAAATAATTAGCAAGCTAGCGAGATCTTCCCCCCCGCCCCCACAAAAAAAAAAAAAAATCGTCCATAAAATATACAAAAAGAAACTCCAAATATTTGATATGTTTCCTTTTGAATGAGATCTCAATTCCAACGACGGTTTCATTAGATATCTTACAACTAAAATCCCTCTTTTTTCTAAATCAGTTCCTCCATCACCGCGAACCCAAAAAAAAAAAAAAAAAAAACGCATTTTACAATTTTGATAGGCTCATGTTTACGGTCGGATGAGTTCATATGATTCGTGGCCAGAAAAATATAAAAGGGAAATTTTTTTAGAACTTACCGCTGTAAACTCCATCGTAGACATCAGGAAGCTCCGCCAGATACTTGACGATGAAAGTGCAAGCAGCGCTCGCTGTGTCATGGCCGCCAATCAACAACCCTAGGATCTTATCGGCGATGTCGAGTTCGTTCATGTGCTTCCCCTCTTCATCTGTCGCCAGGAGCATGTGCGACAATATGTCCTGTGTCGCCGAGGCCTTCCCTTCGGCCAGGTCGATCTTCCTCTGCTTGATGATTGCCCTCAGCTCCTTCCTGATGACGTTGGAGGCATGCTTCGCGCGGTTTAGTGGTGTCCCTGGCAGGTCGATCGGTACCGAGAACATCCCAGAGGCTAGGACGTTGAACGGCTCAGCGAACTTGGCGACGTGGTCTGGGTCCTCAACGCTCATGAACAAGCGGCAGGCCAGCCAGAACGTGAACCTCTTGGCTAGAGGGAACACGATGATCTCGTCCTTGCCCTCCCACCCCATGGCGAAGTGCCGCTGAGCGATATGGTCCATTATTCCGATGTAACTGTTAAGGATATCCAATCCAAGAGGTCAAGCTACCAGATGAAAAGAGACTAATATGTATGAGGGTTAGATAAATTCCATAAACAGGCGACATCAGCTACTTTAACCGTACCGTTGGAGTGCCTCAGGCTTCATGAAGTTGGGGAGCATCTTCCTCATCTTCTTAGCCTCCTCCTTGGAGGAGGTCTGGGTGGAGGAAGGGAAGACCTTGTTGACGGAGTCAGGCCACCATGCTGTGACGAGCTTGTTCTCATTGGAGAAGAGGAACTTGTTGCCAGCAGCACCGCACAGGACGGCGGTTGGCTCAGCAAGGATGGAGGTCTTGAAGACCTCGGATGAGTACTGGGCGATACGGTCAAAGATGAACTTCTCGGGGTGGCCCTTCCACCCGGCGGACAGGAACTCCAGGGTCTCGCCTATGAAGGGGAGGCCGGTCTTGCCCGGTGGGAGGTTGGCGCCGGTGAAGTGGGCGATATGCTTGTAGGTTATGTAGAAGAGGGAGAGGGTGATGAAGGAGACGAAGAGGAGGAGGAGGGAAAGGTAGAAGTGATCCATGGCTCGTTTGCGTTTGTTTCGAGACTTTCGAGCTTTGGTTTAGTGAGTTCCGCCGGGTGTTTTTATAGGGGTGAGAGATCGATTGCGAAGAAGGGTGGTTTCAAATCGTTTGTGTCGGGTAGTGAACACAGCGATGGTAGATAGTCAAACAACGCAAGCTCAAGGGAAATTCGCAATTATACTTCGGTGGTCAAGTCATAGCTGGAATTGCTTCTCTTGTGCAGGCAGGTTGAAAGGTCCTCTTTTCTGTCGTGGACCGTAACCAAACGAATTCGTGGAAAATTAATTTATAATAAGTTTCTTGGATTCTTAAACAATTGAGACATATAGGAGCCTAATTAGTTTACGACTAACTCCACCTTTATTAGGTTTCGATCAATTTTTCAATTTTGAGGTCCAAACAAAATAGACCAGCTGTCTTCCATTAGTATATTGAGAGAGATTGGTGATCCCTCGGCACTCACCAAATCGGCAGCAAAAGATTAGTAAAGCGGATCACCTCGATAATGTGTTATGCTTTCAAAGCATAGGAGCCTCTATCATTGCGTGTATCGATAGGGGGAGACATTCGGATCAATTTCACGCCTTTTTAGGATAATAGATGAAAGCTTTTCGATTGGCAGCATTTCAATCCAATTTCCAATCATCGTGATGAATAATAATCTGTTCTACGCTATACGAATCTCAAATAAGAAAATACTTTACCTATATCTTCGCTCGCGCAACATACGTGTCCGGTTGGAGATAAAGATCTGCGATTTTCTTTGTAATAAAAAATTGGGATACGAATGTCAAAGATAGGGCATGCCCGAAGTGAAAGTTTGATATGTTCTTTATGAGAACGACGGCATTTCTGATCATTTAAGTGGTGGGCACTATGCCACTGGGTTTAGATGTTGGCTTTCCATTAGTATTAATAGAATTATATCTTGGAAAATCTTTTGTTTGTGATCCATATCTGTATTTCTATTACCAGTTGGCCACATGTTGCAAACTATGTTATCATAAGTTGTTTGATTTTGTGAGTAGACCAGTTCGTTCTGGTTCCATTAAGGTGTGATCAGAGCCAGTCTGTGGCCGCTACACTTTGACCGAATACTACGGGCCACGCAAGCGGTTTCCATGGCCTTTCCAATTAGAATAACAACGAGAGAATGGGCAGCTCAATTTGACCAACGATAGAGAGAATTTGGTCGATCAAGTTAAAGTATCGCTTCTAATTCCATTGAAGATAGTAGGACAAAATGCGTCATCTAAAGTGGATTTAAGATGCTTTTAGCAATAGTGTTGAACATTCCTTTGTCCATCTTTTTGTCCCAAAAAGTTGTCTTCTTGTTCCGGTGAAAACTACAAAATTTTGATTTGCCTCTTTGAAATTGAAGGAACCTTTGAATCGGGAATATGCCGTGCATCGGGATTGGCGATGGCATCGTTTGAAGTTAATGCCGAAATTTGTCGCTAGTAGATGGAAAATTTATTGCATGGAGTATATTGGGTGCATAATGTACCGAGGAATGTCGCAGCCTTTCCTTAAGTTGGATCATCAAGAGGAAACTATTAATGGTTACTCATGAAAGAGATGTGTCATCACTTAGTGTGGACTTTTCCAAACTCACATCAATCGCAATTTAGGGTTTCGATTTAATCATACTCTTAAACATGCAATTCAATTCATTTAGGAGCTGCTAGAAACTAGAGTAAAATGCTGGAGAACATTTTACTTCAATCAATTAGAGATTTATGGATATGGCAACTTGATTACACTAAATGAATCTAACACCCTTTCTATATCTTTTTTTTTTTTCCAAACATTTTTGCAAGTACTCTTGGCCAATTTTAATTCCAATCCACTAACAAATATGTAACACTTAATAATTAAAGCTGTAAATAAATAAATTACTTGAGAAGATGAAAGAACTTTGATGCGCTAAGTAAATTAAAAGCAAAGCTCCAATATCATCCAATCCAACAAAGATCCTGCAAGATGTAACGGAAGCAAACAATAATATCATCACATTCATGACCTAAACATAATTTCTAAATATAATGATGCAATGTTAATTAATTCTTTTTGGTTTTTTCTTCCTTTTTTTTTTAACATGACTTAAATTAAATATAACTGACTACATGCATCTTATTTAACGTGCATTCAAGAACTAGTATTACATCTAAATGACATGTATACTATGTTAATAAAATAAATGCAACCTATATGCCATATTAATGACATGAGTTATTATGAATCATAAACTTGACCATATTATTTAAACCATGTGAGATTATTTTTGTGGCTTATTTTAAATACTAGACTTTAGGAAACTAAACTTGAACTAAATGACTTTTATCTAGAAAAGAAAAGTGACCCAATGATGCGACATTAACTCTTTTAGATGCTTCATTTTTTCAACATGAGTAATGCATGAGATGTGTTTATCAACTAATCTACATAAAATGACTTTTTATAAGACTTAATACTAAATTAAGTGACCCAATAAATGATGTGCGACACATGACATGCTTACTATGAGACTAACTAATCCGATATGCAATTTATATGACTTAAATGACATTTTTTATTTGAATTATATTTTATGAAAACTATAAACTATCCTAATTCTATATGAATTTTAATATTCACCATCCAAGACATGAACTATGAATGCACCTAAACTAGCTCCTATAACCGAGTATTGCTATAGCAAGAGCTTATGAGCTCCGAGTTAGGGTTGTCTCATTTGTCTGGTAATCTAGGTGGGCTGGCAAAGCTTACTTTAACATACAGATGCCCAAACAGTCAACTCCCCCTAGTTCCTCTTTTTATATCTGTCTTCCCCAAGAAAAGGGAATACATTTTAGATGCTTTACATCTAGGAAGTCTCAAGGATTGGATTCAACTTGCATAAAATCTTTTAAGGACTTGTTTAGATCCAAATTATCCTAAATCTATATGAATTATAATGCGCACTATCAGAGACATGAATCATGAGTGCACCTAAATTCTACATACGCAAGTGATATATGATATGCGGTATATCCGTGACAATTAATAAACCTTGACATGCAAAGATATGCCTTAACCAAATTCATTAACATAATTCATTAGCATATTATTTCAAAGCAGCTAAAGTCTATTTAATCAAAGCACCACATTATAAATCACACATGAGACTATATTAGGGATTCAAACTCTAGGCTCAAAGGTCTGATGCCCTAACACGTCTTATTCAATGTAATTAGATAATTAGACATAATGAATAAACATAAGTCTTACTAACTAAAAAAATGCATCAAAATTATGTAATAAAATTAGATTACTGCATAGATCAAACCATCTTTAGACTTACCTTGATTTAGGGTTTATGTTCGAAAAATTATAAACGCAAGTGAACGTGTTGAACAAGTAATATAATGATAAAAAAGAGTATCGTCCCATGGAGATTGATGATATATAAACTAATTAAATAATAAAATTAGATTAATTCTAAAATTTATCTAAAAAAATCAAAATAGAATTGAGAATAAATTAAAACTAAAAGTCCTAAAAGCAAAAATTGGAGACTAAATGCAGTAAATCAATTAGATAAATATGTTAAAGTATCCGATTTCACCATAACCACTATATATATGAATTTTAGATTGTTATGCATTGAAGAACGATATCAAACATGTCATAGTGGAATTTTCTAATCTATTTATTATCTTATCTCTAGGTATAATAAACCTACTTAGTTTAATAATCCACTATATCTCTTTGTGAATTAAAAAAAAAAAAAATAAGTGTATTAAAATCTATAAATATTCCCACTTACAATGAGTCTTTTGGATCATCTTATAAAGGAAATTTACACAAATAATGTGATATGTTTCTATCCATGTTTAATTCATGGTTATATATTATAAGGAGCAATTACATATTATCACTTCTCAATCTCAAATATACACATCAAATCATTCAAGCAGTGGGCAATTACTTAAAAGTACTAAGCACAATAATATATAACTCACATGAATGAAATCACTTACACACATAAAAATCATGAAATTCACATCATCATGGTTAGGCTACATCATAGCTCTAACAAAAGAAAATTAGAACATAGTAGAAGAAGAAATAAAAATATAAATCAAACTCGGTATCTTGAATCAAAGAACAAGAATTTTATTACCACTTTTGTCTTCTTTTCAAAATACTTGAAAAACTTTCTGAACAATGAAAAACGATCTAAAAAAAACCTAACTGTCCCTTCAGGCTCTCAATGTTCTCCTATTTATAGGATACATCTAAGACCCTTATTCCCAAAGCAATTACTTATTTTCCGCATAAAATTATGGAGTAAATTAGAGAATCTTTGATTTGATATCCATCTTTCAACGCTTGTAGATAAAATTAGGGAACAAAATCAAGGATTCCCTGATTTGATATCCATCTTCTAATGCTTTCTAATTTGAATTCTTGATTTTTGTCATTCTTTTCCTTATCTTCTCCATATCTCATTATTCTACAAAAACAAGGAAAATTCAAATAATTAAAAGGAAATCTAAATATTTTTCATAGATATTGCACTATTTATTGCCTAGAATAGGTAAAAATAACTCTGTTTTTATAGAGTTATCAAACCCCCAAACTCAATATTTTGCTAGTCCTCGAGCAAAAGCAAGATCTAACACATACTCAAGCCAACAACATTTTCCATGACATCTTTCCATAATTCACAATTCAAAGAAAAACCTGAATTTCATCCAAATATTGAAATTGATTTATAAGTTAAGATCAATTCTAACTATGTGATCCAAGTGTGAGTTCTCATCTTTTCAAATTATATATAATCTAAATAAATTCACATTTGTATGCAACCTCTAAAAAAATTCTCTATTATTATGACCGAATCTCATAGGTTTGCTCTTTATTCCTCTCTCCACTAATGTAAGCTAATCATCCAACCAAAAATGAATAGAACCTTTCCTGATTTTTAATGTAAGGTTGGCCTAAAGGTAAGATAACGGTAATTTTAAGCTCAAATCACCTATCAACATGTTGATTTCTAGGATCTAATTAGAGTCAATGTCACTGTCCCCAATTTCACTCATTCAAGATAATCTTTCTAACACCAAATATCATCATTCCCTCTTTTCTTCTTCTTCTTCTTTTTTTATTGCTCTTTTTTTTTTTTTTTTTTTTTGAATTGCTTTATAGTGGAGTTTCTCCTAAAGTCCCTCATGATATAACATGAAAATTTTCAACCCATTGAGTATCCAAAAGAACTCACTCAATTGAAAGTTGGATAGGGAACCATAAAAGCAATTGTTTTGTTTTGTTCTTTTATAATACACCCAAACAACCATAGCAATCAATTTTCTTTTTTTTTTTTATCCCCAAAAAAAAAAATCAACATGCTCATGGGGCGTGGGACAATGATATAATTGGATAAAAGTTAGGCTAAACATATATGAGTGTCAATGAAAAATTGGATAATAATTAAGGCTCAACAAAGTGACTAGGGATAAATAAACGGGGTTAGCTTGAAAAGCTCAATCGATCCAAAAATTGCCTAAATCATTTTCTCAATTAGATATAATTTAGGATTTCGCCTCAAGAGAAAATCAAACAAATTCTAATATTTAGGTGAGATATAAGAAAATCACATATATCACGTGAATGTTCTCTCGATTTACACACAATTCAAAAATTAAAGACTTCTAATACTTAGTAAGTATATCAATATAATCAAAATTAAAATTAACTCACACATCAATTGCAAGTTTGAGTAAAATTTAAATTTTCCTAAGAATCACAAAAATTCACAACTATGAATGCAATTATGATAGAAAAAATTAGATATAGCAAAAATTTTGTCTCCCCCCCAAACTTGAATGAAGCATTGTCCTCAATGTGAAAAATAAAATAAGGAACAAGAAAACTCTCTTAGTTGTAGGATGTGTTCATGGATGACCTTGATGTTTAGACTCCTCAAAGATGATCCCTAAAATAAAATAAAATAAAATAAAAATTAAGCTGGATAAAAAGAGAAAATTTAATTTTTTTTGCGAAAGGTAAACTTAAAAATAAATGAAAAATATAATTAAAAATGCTTGGGTTACCTCTCAAAAAGTGCTTGCTTTATAGTTTTCAGCCAAATTATCTCAGATGTTGCTATTCTGGAGGATGAAGTCCAATGATGGTCTTCTGCTTGTTGTATCCACCTTCAGAGTAGGGCTTTAAATGTTGACCGTTCACCTTGATGTGCCTTTGATGTCATGCATAACTTCAATTAATCTGTACGGGAATACTTGTGTAACTGTGAAAGAACCAAACCATTAAAACCGTAACTCTCCTGGAAAAAGTTTAAGATAAGAATTAAAATGTAAAACTTTTTGACAAATTTTGAACTCTATTCTGAATATGTACTTGTCATGCCATCTTTTTGTACACTCCTTGTACAACTTAGAATTTTCATATGCCTCATTGTGAAATTCCTCCAATTCATTCAGTTGCAATAATCTTTCTTCACCTATAGACTGCATGTCAAAATTTATAAATTTTAATGCCCAATATGCTTTATGCTATAATTTCACTGGTAAGGACAAGCTTTTCTAAACACCAGCCTAAAATGAGATATCCAAATTGGAGTTTTGAATGTTGTCCTATAGGCCCAAAGTGCATTATCAAGTTTCATTGACCAATATTTCCCAAAGGAATTCACTGTTTTTTCCTAAAATTCTCTTGATTTCCCTATTAGAAACCTCTACTTGATCACTAGTCTGAGAATGATAAGGGGTTGCAACCTTATGCGTGACTCAATCATTACTCAAAAGTGCTTCAAATTGTTGTTGTAAAAAGGTGTCTCCTTGTCACTTATGATTGTCTTAGGAGAGTCGAATCGGATAAAAATATTTTTCTTCAAGAATTTGACCACAACGTTAGCATTATTTGTTGGCAATACTACAGCTTTTACCCACTTAGACACATACTCCACAACTACTAAAATGTATAAATTTCCATAAGATTGTATAAAGGGTCACTTAGGCCATTTGATTGCGACGTCTCAAGAGGTGTCCCCAACCCATTCGTATCGTCGAGTTATATATGCAAGCGGAAGCATAAATAGATCACCCGATCAATAAACAATGATAGTTTAAATCACACTTATTTATATACATATGCATCATAAAGTCATCACATCATATAAACTATCTACACATAATTTAAACACACTAGCTCAAGCATTACTCGCTTTGCCACATCAGATTAACCCAAAAGTGCGGCCACAGCCTTCACCAAAAAGAGGTCTTAGGGTAAACCTAGCACCTCTAGTCCTATGAGGATGACTTTCAAAATGTTATGTGCCCCCACTCCCCACTAACTCACTATGGGTTGCATGTACCAAGGCTCCAGCTTCACAATCATGTCGATGTCAACTTAAGGGTCGAACATTATCCCATTGGGCACGTCTAGGTCCATGGCATCCAAGCTAGTGTTCTCTTGCCTTGCATTTGGGGTTTATCAAAACCACGAATAGGGCCATACAGGTCGTCCCCTAAGTAAAAGTACCAAGTTGAAAAGCAGTGGGGCACTAAGTTCTGGAGCCCCTCGTTGACCCAAATCATGGTCACATATTGCGCATTGGTTCCCTCGATCGGATATTTTGTAACTTTTTGGCTTTGTTTGATTAGGACCCTAAACCTAATGTGGCAGAATGGCTCAGACATTCTTAGGGCTTGAAAAAATTTCAACAAACAACAATGAGATACAAACTCACTAATCTTCGTGTAGGGAAGTAATTCACCTTGGATCTAGCCTATATATGCAAGTTATTTGTTGATGGTAGATAAATAGCAAAGCCCTTACTTTGTCTTAACTATTAACATGAACAGTTATTCTACTACCTCAAAATCATCAATATAAGCACATAAACAATTCTCATAAAGCAATTCTCATAACAATTCACATACTCAGGAGTCAAAATAAGAACGTGCAACATATTATAGTCATGCACTGAAGCCATGCAATAATCTAGACATGATCACATATTAATCTCATGCACATTTCACACATATATGTTTAGATTATTATGACTACCTAGGGCCACGGCCAACCCAAAGGTCGGAGGTCTTCCGGTATAACCAGGCATCATTTTGCCCCATTGGGCACAATATCATCCCACGTATATATATACCTTAGGAAGGCATTCGAATTAAGGAGCTTCGTTCCCAAATCCATTCGCGAATGGCATTTTATTGACATGGGAGTATCCGAACTTAATCAAGCATCGTCCCGCATAATCATATGCATTAGGATGGTTCCATCACCCCACATAATTATATGTATTAGGGGTGTTTAGGTGATCACATGAGCATACCATCACTCAAGCCCATTTCATTTCTTTCTCATTAACCAATGAAAGAGTGTGTAATGCTAATACAATATGCAAGAATGTGTGTCACATACAATCATGTCATACTTCTTACACCTCATAACATATCATACCAATGCATCATTTAAACAAAACCACGTTTTATCTTTTCACATAACCTTGCATGCATAACAAAAGATTACAATCCTTGAGTACCATAAATACTTATCATTTTCCATTCTAAGTGTCACATAAGCATGCACTATAATCAAATTGCAATACTAACGATCCATCTTATTAATAGAACTTAAAGCATGAAACACTTATTAAAGATAATTTAAATCATTGCATAAAGTCTAAGTTATTACGATTACCTATCCGATAACTTATTTCATTAATCTAACGAGTCACAACAACATATCGCATGCCACCTATCACAACATAATGACTTATCACAAATCACATAATAGTAACTTATTGAATATTATAAAGGCTTATTATGATAACCTATCGAGACCAACATTAGCTTATCCCAATAACCTATATCAGAATCCTATGATAACATATCTCGATAACCTATCGAGAACCCATGATAACTCATCGAAAACTAACCACAACTTATCGCAATAACTTATTGAGAACCTGTAATGACTTATCGAAAACTAATCACAACTTATTATGATAACTTATCAAAAACCTACGATAATTTATCGGTACCTAACTACAACTTATCAAGATAACTTATCGAGAGTCTACGATAACCTATTGCTTAAACCACTTATCACATCATCAAAGCATCACTTAGCCTTAATCTAGTCCTAATCTAAGTCCTAAGTATAACAATAACCCTAATCAAGAGCTAGAAAGCCCCTCACATCCAAATCCAAGAGCGACAAGCATCGGTGAGGGAGTGGCAAGGCTGGATGGTGAGCAACGGCTATTGGTCATGCTTCCATAATCCACAATAAGGGTGGTGGTGGTGTTTCAGAGGTGCTATGACGGCAGCAAGGTGGTTGGTTGGCCTCCGAGCTTCGCGGTGGTCCAAGCTAAGAGAGAAAGGAGGGAAAGGAATCCTATGGTGGGGCTGGACAGCGTCCTCCTTAGCTCCAAAAATATGTCACGACTATGAGAACAGTGGTGCAGAATAGCAGTGCAATGACAGGCGTGTGTGGTGGATGGTGGCCAATGAAGTTTGGAGAGGAAATGAGAGGAAAAAGGCTTGCAAAGAAGATGGAGATGGAGGGGTGGTGGTTTGGCTACACAAAGGAGGAAAGGAAGAGAGAATGGAAGCCAAGTGAACAAATGAGAGAAGAAGAAGGGAGAGAGAGGTAGCCATGGGTTTTGGGGAGGAAGAGACGAGAGAGATGATAGAGATTTGGCCAATTTAATGCTTGTACTTCCCCACTCCCCAAAGCTCTCTCAAGTGTTCTTACTTGGAGGCAAAATAGTCATAATTAGGGAAATCCAAACCATTAATGAGGTAATATGCTCAGGGGAATTAAGGGGGTAAACTACGCTTTTTAGGGAATGACATCATCCTCCCCCTGAAGTGGTGGCCATTCATGCCCTTTCCTTGGTCTTTAGCTTGAAGAGAGGTTAATTTGGTCATTACATTAAATGCTTAGATTCACAAGAGCTAAAGTAAGCTTGACACCCATGGCCCTCTTAGGTTGCCCTTCCCTTTAGGCCGTCCTTCATGGGCATGGGCTAGAGGTGGTAAAATGGGTCACTTATTTTAAAAAAAAAAAAAAAACTAGTTAAATGGGTTTAAAAATTGAAGATTTAAGATAAATGAATCTTAAATTGGTTGGACGTAGTACCCATTTTCAACTAAAACCTCACAATCTCCCTTCCCTCTTTAACTTCATAAAAATATATCATAAAAATTGAAATTATAATTTTTTTTATATTTCAATTTTCTTTTCTTTTTTTCTTTTTCTTTTTCCTTTTCTTTTTTTTTTTTTTCCTTTCTTCTTCCTCCTCCCTTAATCGGTGGTTGGCACGACAATGGTCGGCAACCAGTTGGGCAAGGCTCAAGCTCGTCAACGTTGGGTGAGCTCGAGTTGGTTAAATCCAGTGAGGCAAAGGCCTCCTAAATATCGGGCAAGCTCAAGCTCACTGATCTGGCGAGACGAAGGCCTCGCTAACGTTTGGCGAGGCTCGAGCCTCACTGATTTGGCGAGACAGAGGCATCGCCAACGTCTGGCGAAACTTGAGCTCACCAGTGTCGGGCGAGCCAGGCGAGCTAGTGGCTCGCCTGTCACCAGTTGCCTACTGTTGTCGTGGCTAACGACTTACTGAAGAAGAAGAAAAAGAGAAAAGAAAAGAGCAAAGAGAAAAGAGAAAAATAAAATTATATTCTTAAAAAATAAAAAACAAAAAAATTAAAATTTGATTGTTTAAAAATAAATAATAATTAAAAATTTAATTTTTAAAAAATTATAAAAATTGTCCATTAAATTTGTATTACATAAAAGTATTTTAGCAATAACATTTAAAAAAAATCATAAGAAATAAGTTTGCTTAGATTTAGTTAAATAAGTCGGATATAGGTAGAGTACGGGTAAAAAATTTTGTACTACAATAAATAGGGTTGATTTGGGTCGGACCATTTATGACCCAACTCAAACCCAACCCGACCCACCCGTTTAATAGGTCTAGCATGGGCCCATTAGGCTCACTTGTGGACTTGGGGCCACATGGATCTTCGTCTGTGGTCCATTTCCATTTTTCCGAAATTCCATGTTCCACCGATGAAAAATCGAGTTTTCACCCCAAATAGGTCTTCTCGGCATTTTTGTGGTTTATCAATCTCCATTGAAATCCTGCTTCAAATTTGCCGTTGTTGGAATCTCATTCTGAAAATCGAGACCGGATCAAGAGTGTCACAAGATAAGTCTGTAAATGGATTTTCGGACGAGAGGAGCCATCATATTTTTCAAAGTCTAGCATTTTGAACTTTTCTAGCATCTTGACCTTTGCATATTGAGACAAGTCAATCAGGTTTTAGTTTAATGAACCCTATAATTACTTAAGTTTCTCTTCGATTTTTGCCAAGCGTTTTTCTTGCTCAGTTTTCGGTACGGTCAAATGTATCACTTGTAACTTATCACCAACAAAAAATTTGAGGCGTGTCAATGATTTTGATTGTGGGGGGATCATCAAAGGTTGATGGGCCACTTGTAGACATATCCTTGCCTTTATCTCTCAGATCAACCATGGAAGAGTGTCGTGGTAACACCACTTCAAGTTGCGGAGCTAGGATGATAGTGTTTGCTTGGAGGGAAGCGATCTATTTAAAGAGTTACTTAAGGACATTTGGGACTTGCTTCATTTCCATTTCAAGGGCAATGACGCGAGCTTGTTCAGTAACACGCGTTTGTTCAATGTTATTGGTTATTGCTGCTCTAGAACGAGTATGGGTTGGTGCTCTTGGGCGAGCCATGTTGCACCAATGTTACCTAAAAATGTAAAAAGTACAATAAGCATCATAATAAATGAGATTGCTTCATGACAATGGTCAGTTGCACATTCCAAAGACATCAACCTAAGAAATTAAAACAAATCCCTAGAAAATTAAATTCCTAGAACATCAATCTAAGAAATTGAAATAACACCCTAAAATTGAAATTAAACTCCTAAATATGAACTTAAGGAAAAACAATCTAGCGACTCTTCTCCATGTACAATTGGGCGATCCCTGTCTTTCGAAGCTTTTTGTTTTTTGAAACAACTTGAAGATACCAGCGTTGCTCCTTTCCACCGTTTCTTCAAGATGTTCAATTTGTGCTTTACGAGTGGACTTAATGGTCACCTTAGGTATCACGGGAACTAGAGCTAGACGGATTTTGTGCTAGTGGATATAATAATCAGAGGTATGAAAAGTCTTATCTTCTCCCTTCAACCTTTTAGGCACGACTATCTTTCCAGATGGCATTCCTTCCATGCATTTTTGAAGCGTTTGATCTCGTCTGGATTTGTGATCCTTACGCATGAAGTGACCTTGGAATAGGTCTATCCAGAGAGGAGGTGGGATATCCTGGAGTAATCAATACTAGTAGGCCACTCTACAAGGGTAGTAAGATGTTGTGCCTATGGTTCCCATTAGTGGAACTGGATCATTCATCTTGTGAGAGAAACAGACTACACTAATATGGAACCTGTAAGGACTCGGGTCCTACTGTGTACTATTGTCGGCTTTGGACACTAAGTCCTCACGGTTTTAAAACACATCACGCAGGTTAAAAGGGACCCCAAGCCTTATAAACTAGCCCAGGACTTCCCCCCTAAGAGATATAGGACGAGAGACATGCCCTTAACCTCACCCGCGTATTGCTAAGGTGATCTCATTCATCTCTCCGTACTGTCCAGGGTCTAGGTCGTCACATTCTCCCCCCTTAAGGCACAGTGCCCTCGATGTGGCCCCACATGAGGTCGGGAGTCGGCTTTGATACCATTTGTAAGGACTCAGGTCCTACTGTGTAATATTGTCTGCTTTGGGCATTGAGTCTTCACGGCTTTAAAATGCGTCACATAGGTTGAAGGGACCCCAAGCCTTATAAACTAGCCTAGGACTCCCCCCTAAGCGATGTGAGACGAGAGACATGCCCTTAACCTCACCCGTGTACTGCCAAGGCGATCTCATCCATCTCTCCGTACTGCCCCGGGTCTGGATCGTTAGCATGCCACAGGAAGCCCTTGGAATCTTGATTTTTTAGAAAAGTTACCCAATCGGAAAATGACTTTTTGGTATACTTTTTCTCTAAGATTGAAAATCTCTTTACTAGGTGATTAGAATCATCAATTTCACCTTGACGCATAAAATGACCAAACTCTTTCATGTGAGAAAGAAACCAAACTTGTAAAAGTTTAGGAGAGGCACTCATGATTTTTCCTCCATTTTATTTAAAACGATTGAGGGATAAAAATATGTCAGCTAAAATCACATTTATAAAGTTCGTGCCAGCACATACTTGTCTAACAACCCATTTAATCGAATGATTAATAGCATTTTTTCGGTAAGGAAAGATTATAAATCCAAAGAATGCTAAGATGAATATCCTACTCTTTTGGCACATTGAAGATTGATTTGCAAAATTATCAGCCAAAAAGGAGAATGGACATGCATTACAATTAGCTTTCGAAATTTTTTAACCTCATTAGTTTTAATTTTTAAAAATTGAGACAAAATTGTTGTGGGTTCCATACCGAGGGGCGGCCTAACAAGTTCAATCTCAAGGGCATTCCTATGATAATGCTATACTCTTCCAATGTTGGATTTAGCTCATTCTTACCAAAAATAAAAGTAGCTGTATCGGGGCAACAAAAGTGTGATATGGCTTGCAAAACACCACCAAGGACTCTAATATAAAAAAGGGGAATGAGCCAACCCAGTATCGACTCCACATAATCTTGGCCTTCTTTACTCAGTTTATTCCATCACCCTTTGAGCTCGATCTTTGAAGTTGGCACGAATTGAACATCGGATCTCCCCATTGTATATAGATTAAGACCCATGATTGACTTTTTGTCAGTGACCAAAAGAAAGTATGATAAAGTAAATAAATTGCATAGTATAAGGCAAGAATACTTACTTTACAAAGTAAAATGGCAACAATTTAGAGATGCATGAGATGTGAGGCTCGACACCTAAACAAGAAGGCTTAGTAAGTTAGAGCCAAGAGAATGGTCTAACTAATTGTAGTCTTGTGTACAAAGGTTGGGTCCTCTTAGCTCTAACTCAGTCAAAAGGAAGTCCTATAGTCACACAGTTTTGTGAACAAGGATAAACATTTTGACACCAAGACAAATTTTCAAGGTTGAAAAAAGTAATCTCTACATTGCAATCTCGTGTTCAAGGTTGGCTCATTTCTCAACACTATCCTAGCCTTAAAAGCAGCCTAAATCCGATAGTAGGTTGTGTTTCCAATGTGTAGTGCTAAAACCATTTTAAAATCATGCACAACAATTAATAATACAAAGAACACTTCAATATATAAGCAAAAAATTCAATCTCAACACATTCCTACAAAACAAAAGGTTAGCAAACACTACGCCCTTTATAACTCCTTTATGCAAAAATATTTAAAACTTCATGTCAAGAGCATACCTTGTCTCCATGTTGCTAAACAAAAATATTTTTGAAAAGAGAAAAAATAGGGCTATATCTACTATGATTTTTTAACTAAGTCTCCAGTGGAGCTACCGAGCTGTCGCGACCTTTCCAAAGATGAATTACCAAACGAAAGCTAATGGATTACTGAGTCCAACGACTTAGCATAGACCCTCCCAAGTCCTACCAATTGCAACTTGACACTCAAAAATTAATCCATTTAAACATGCAATTTTACTCAATTTGAAGCAGCCATTAATCAATTAGGGTTAATTACAAAATCTAGTCAAGTAAAGTATGGGAAAATACTTTACTTTTACAAACTAGAGATTCAATAAGTTCAAGGATATGGTTACACTAGATTAATTTAACGCCATTTTGGTGCCTTTTCATTTTAATTTCAAAAATATTTTGCAAGCAGTCTTGATTAATTTTGACCTAAGCCACTAACATGCAAAGGGTAGTCATGCTGGTGCACAATTAATGAAATAACATTTAATAAACCGAAGTGATAAATTGTAAAAAATTATGACTAACCCTAAGCAAAACAAACTACAACTTTATTAAGGTTTATTATCTAAAAAAACCTACAAAATGTTAATTAAAAATGCATGCCCTAAACATGATTTCTAAATGATAGGACTCTTAATCTTTTTATTTTTTTAAATGTTAATTATATACAATCTTAATCTAAATTTAATATGCATGATTTTTATTCTAATGACATATAAGACGCAATTCATATGACATAACTTGAACCATCACAATATGTGTGCAATCTAATTTACATGATCCTAAATATGCATGTACTACATAATGAATAATGTGGTAATTCTATGTGCATGCATGTTCTTTTTATGATTTTATTTTTTATGGCTTTTTTATTATAATCATATTTACTATATTATCATCTAAAACTAAGGAACAACTAAATCTATTTAACCATGAAATTTCCTACGTTCCTATATTATCCTAAAAATGCAATTCTAACATGAAATGCAATCTGACCTATTATGTAATGCAATTTTTATAAGAAAATTTACTAACAATTAACACAAGTAATGTAATTAGCCACATAAAAGATAATTCATCCCCACTCCAGACGGAAAATCACAATACTAAAAAATATAATCCGATGCCTATCGTCTCAATATTTTTTATCATTGTGACCCTCAACACGACAATTTTCATAATTGGATAATGTCTAACAAAATCACTAATCATGATTAGAAACAAATAATTGTAAATTAAGTAACAAAATAACCAACTTAAACTCGGATGAAGGAATTATCTAGATCAGAAAATTTACTTCTAAAAGGTAGGACCAGTGAGGAAACGAAGCAAGGACGAGGGCGAGTTCACAGATTGACGATTATTAACTCATGGTGCTTACATCCAGCACACTCCGACAATGATAGGAGAACCGAACAAGTCAATGATGACTTGGAACTTCAACAGTGGCACCCAACTCAGTTGGCAACAACAAGCATCAACAATTGGGGATTATTGCTTGCTGGAAAATTGCTAACCACTTGAAGCCCTGCAAAAAAAGTTCGACAAAAGGTTTGTCCAGCACGTGTTAAGCTGCTCGCTAACGATGGGAGAAACTCTCTAGATTGCAAGTGGTTGGCCGGAAAGTATGCTGAGAAGCCTGGAATGGTAATGTGTTGCGGACGCTGCTAGAAACTTGATGGACGTCTTTGATGGCTTCGGGAATGCAAAGCACGGTGACCAAAAAACGCATGAGCAAAGTCGATCACGATGATTGGGGGCGGGGTTGGTCTGTCGGACGGGAATGCAAGGATGCCAGGGAACTTATCGGTATGGCTAAAAGGAGTCTTCATAGGAGCCGAGCCATATCAATAGATAACATCAGCATCGCAAGAGTTGCGAGTTGCATTAAGAAGTCGGTGGCCGTAATGGGAGACTGCAACACTCTTGGAGCTAATGGGAGAACGATAACAATTCGAATAATATCGAATCAACGCAGCGGAATAAAATAATCTCCCCTCTTGTGTAAACCTAATAGGAATCGATATAGCAGAATAAAATAAATACCAAGCACACAAACACAAGATGAATTTTTTTATGTGGAAAACCTCCTCGATGTGAGGAGATCAAAAACCACGGGACCGGAGTCCATCAAAATTCTTCACTATCAACAAAATTGTTCTTCTCTAGTAAATACTAGAGGTACATAGCAGCAAAGACCTCAAGAACATAATTCTTGGCAATACACATAAACTTCACAAGAGATCAAGGATAAATCTGACCAAAAACGCAGGTTTTGATCAATCCACGAAAAACTTGATGTAGGAAGCTTCAAACAAAAATCAAACCATTTAGATTCGAAAAGATTGTGCCACGAACATGCTGACAAAATTTCAGCTCAATCGGACCACGAATCGACCTCCGACGCCAGCTTGATGTAAATCAGATATTGCCTCAACCCCCAGATTTTCTGCTTTCTCTTTTTCTCTTGTTACTATTTCCTTTTGCGACTATCACTTTATATAGATAGTGAGAAACTCTATTTCCTCATATAACTTATTATATAGGCTCAAGCCCTTTTTGGACTTGCAACTCATTGGGTCTCCTCCATATAGGAGTGAACCCAGCTAACAAATCTCCCCCTCACGACAATGTGGAGGGATTCACCATCCTTGCTATCAATCGGCAATGTTCAAGCTTCTCTCTTGGTAGAGTCTTCGTCATCATATCAGAGCCATTATGATCTGTATGAATTTTCTCAAGTTCCAATAACTTTTCATCTAGAACATCCCTTATCCAGTGATATCTAACATCAATATGTTTCGATCTAGAATGAAAAGATGAATTCTTACCAAGATGAATTGCGCTTTGATTATCACAAAATAGCACATACCTCTTTTGGTTGAACCCAAGTTCTTCTAAGAACTTCTTCATCCATAGCATCTCTTTACTAGCTTCAGTCGCTGCAATAAATTCAGCTTCGGTTGTAGAAAGTGCAACACACTTATGCAATCTTGACTTCCATGACCCAGCTCCACCCACAAAAGAGATCAAATAACTTGAAGTAGATTTACGAGTATCAATATCTCCTGCCAAATCAAAATCTGTGTATCCAACTAACTCAAGTTTCCCGGTCCCAAAACTGAGTTTCAAATTTGAAGTTCCTCGAAGATACCTCATAATCCACTTCACTGCATTCCAGTGATCTCTGCTTGGATTTGACAAATAGCGACTAACAACGCCTGCGTGTGCCAAGTCTGGGCGTGTACATACCATCACATACATTAAGCTTCCTATAGCTGAGGCATATGGAACACTTTCCATATCTTTCTTCTCTTTATCAATCGTAGGACTTTGCTTCATATTTAACTTAAAGTGGGCAGCAAGAGGAGTACTAACCACTTTAGCCTTGTCCATGTAAAATTTCTGAAGGATCTTCTTGATATATTTCTCTTGCGATAAAAACAACTTCTTAGCATCTCTGTCTCGAGTAATTCTAATGCCAAGAATCTGCTTCGTCGAGCCCAAGTCTTTCATGGCAAAAGACTTGCTCAATTGTTTCTTTAATAACTTAATTCTTGAAGCATTCCTGCCAATAATTAATATATCATCAACATAAAGCAAGAGAATAATAAAGTCGTCATCAGAAAATTTTTGGACAAACACACAGTTATCCGAGGAAGTCTTCTTATAGCCTTGTTCTGTCATAACTGACGCAAACTTTTTATACCACTGTCTCGGTACTTGTTTTAGGCCATAAAGACTTTTCTTCAATTTGCATACATAATCCTCTTTCCCTTTTACTTTAAAACCCTCAGGTTGTTCCATGTATATCTCTTCCTCCAAGTCACCATGTAGGAAGGCTGTTTTGACATCCATTTGCTCAATCTCCAAATCTAGGGAAGCTGTCAAACCTAGTACCACACGGACAGAAGACATTTTCACTACCGGAGAGAATATATCATCAAAATCAATACCCTTTCTCTGACCGAATCCCTTAACAACCAATCTAGCTTTGTACCGTGGTTGTGAAGAATATTCATCTTGCTTCAACCTATATACCCACTTGTTCTTCAAAGCTCTTTTACCTTTAGGTAACTTCACCAACTCAAAAGTATGATTATCATAAAGTGACTGCATCTCATCTCGTATAGCATCAAACTAGTTGCTTTTGTACTCATCTTATATTGCTTCTGCATAGCACTCTAGTTCACCTGCATCAGTCAATAATACATACTCATCTTCAGAATACCTGGTGGAAGGTCGTCGGTCTCTAACGGATCTCGGACCGGAACATCCAGTGGAACATCTAATTGAGCCTCGATTCAGGAATATTGTTATCCGTTTCAACATGTTCGGGAACATGTGCGTTATTTGGAACATTGACTTCCTGCTGCTCTTCATCAACCCGTGTAGGAATATTTGTAAGAGGAACCGGATCCAAATCAACCAAATTATCACTAACCTGTGGTGCTGAAGTCATCTCTGTTTTCTCAATATCCTCTATTGTTTGATTTTCCATAAACACAACGTCTCTACTTCTTACAATTTTCTTTTCAACCGGATCACAAAATTTGTAGCCAAGCATATCATGTCCATAACCAATAAATATGCACTGTTGTGTTTTCACATCAAGTTTAGACCTCTCATCTTTGGGAATATGCACAAATGCTTTGCACCGAAAGACACGCAAATAATCTTAAGAAACATCTTTGCCTGTCCAAACTCTGTTAGGAACATCAAACTCTAAAAGAACGCATGGAGTAAGATTTAATACATGCACAACTGTACTTAAAGCCTCACCCCAAAATGATCCAGGTAGCTTTGACTGTGAAAGTAAGCATCTTACCCTTTCAACCGGTGTTACATTCGTTCTCTCGGTGAGCCATTTAACGAGGCGTCTTGGGAGGTGTCTTTTGATGTCGAATACCTTGTTGTCTGCAATATTCATTAAAAGGTCCAATATACTCTCCCCCGTTATCAGTTCGGATGCATTTCAATTTCTTTCCAGTCTGTCTCTCAACTAAAGCCTGAAATTGCCTAAAAGCATCTAACACTTGATTTTTAGTTTTCAAGGTATGAATCCAAATTTTCCTTGAAAAATCATCTATGAATGTAACAAAATAAAGAGATCCACCAAGTGATTTTGTTTTCATAGGACCGCAAACATCAGAATGCACTAAATCCAGTATACCTGACTTTCTTGAAGGAGAGGAGCTTTTAAATGCAACTCTGTTTTGTTTTCCTACTAAACAATGAGCAAACTTCTTTAGCGTCGAACTTTTCAATCCTGAAAGGAGTTTCTTCTTGGCCAATATTGACAAAGTCTTCTCACTGATGTGACTGAGCCTCTTATGCCACAACTCAGCTACATCTTCGCTGTCTACTGCATTAATTTTGTCTGTGGACAACTTTGCCTGCATAATGTACAACGAAAAATATTTTTCACCTCTAGCCACAACAAAAGAACCTTTAGTGAGTTTCCATCGACCATTACTAAAGGTGCTGCAATACCCCTCATTATCCAACTTGCTTGTAGAAATCAAATTCAAGTGGATATTAGGTATATGTTTAACATTATTCAATACTAACCTTGTGCCATTGCTGGTTTCTAGGCACACATCACCGATGCCTACAGCTTGAGCTAGCCCATTGTTTTCCATCTTCACATATCCGAAATCACCTTACCTATATGATGTAAAGAAATCCCTATGAGACGTAGCATGAACGGATGCACCACTATCAATTACCCAACTGGTCTCATGAGATACAAAATTCACCATATCAGCATAAAAAATAATGAGAAAGTCTTGTTTAAGTGCAGCAACATGATTGTCATCACTATCATTATCACTTTTCTTCTCTTTACTTTTCTCCTTTTGTTTCTCCCTTTTTAACTGGCGACAAAATCTTTGAATATGTCCCTTCTAATGACAATAATGGCACTCAACATTAGCAAATTTATTATACTTACCTCTGCTTTTATCTCGACTTTTATCTCTATTTCTCGGACCTCGAGACTCATTTCTTCCCCTTTTCTCAACAACCAAGGCATCAGAATGTGAAGAGGACGATCCTTGTGTCTTCCTTCTCATCTCTTCATTCAAAATACTACTCTTAGTCAAATCCATGGTAATCGTACCATCCGGGGCAGAATTAGACAAAGATGTTTGGAACGTCTCCCATGAGTCCGGCAATGTACCAAGCATCCATAGTGCTTGTATCTCATCATCAAACTTGATTCCCATCGCAGCCAACTGATTTATAATTCCTTGAAAAGAATTTAAATGATCAGTCAAACGAGTACCATCTTGATATCTCAGAGCCATCATCTGTTTTATCAAAAATAACTTATTATTCCCAGTCTTTCGAGCATATAATTGTTCGAGCTTATCCCATAAACTGCGTGTATGTGTTTCCTCAATAATATGGTTCAAAACATTATCATCCACCCACTGCCTAATATAACCACACACTTGACAATGAAATATAGACCATTCAAAGATCGTTTTATTCTCTGGTTTCTCCTCGGCAAATACGGGCAAATAAAAATCTTTCACATATAAAAGGTCTTCCATCTTCCCTTTCCAAATATGATAATTCGAACCATTCAGTGTAACCATTCTATTCGTATTCGTTTCCATTGTTTAACACAAGGCAAAAAAATCAAGCAATAATCAGATGCTCTGATACCACTTTGATGGGAGAACGATAACAATTCGAACAATATCGAATCAAGCAGTGGAATAAAATAATCTCCCCTCTTGTGTAAACCTAATAGGAATCGATATAGTATAATAAAATAAATACCAAGCACGCGAACACAAGACGAATTTTTTTACGTGGAAAACCTCCTCAATGTGAGGAGATCAAAAACCACGGGACCGGAATCCACCAAAATTCTTCACTATTAACAAAATTATTCTCTCTAGCAAATACTAGAGGTATATAGCAGTAAAGACCTCAAGAACATAATTCTTGGCAATACACATAAACTTTACAAGAGATCAAGGATAAATCTGACCAAAAATGCAAGTTTTAATCAATCCATGAAAAACCTGATGTAGGCAGCTTCAAATGAAAATCAAACCGTTTAGATTCGAAAAGATTGTGCCACGACCATGCTGACAAAATTTTAGCTCAATCGGACCACGAATCGACCTCTGACGTCAGCTTGATGTAAATTAGATATTGCCTCAACCCCCAAATTTTCTGCTTTCTCTTTTTCTCTTGTTACTATTTCCTTTTGTGACTATCACTTTATATAGATAGTGAGAAACTCTATTTTCTCATATAACTTATTATATGGGCTCAAACCCTTTTTGGGCTTGCAACTCATTGGGTCTCCTCCACATAGGAGTGAACCCAGCTAACAGGAGCCTCGCTGTTTTTGGCTGCAACAAATTTCTCTCTCTCTCTCCCTCACTCCCTCCTTCCCTCTCTCTCTCTCTCTCTCTCTCTCTCTCTCTCTCTCTATGTTACTCATGAGCACTCGCAAATTTCTTTCCCTCTCTCCCACTTCCCTTCAACGGAGCCTCACAAGCACTTTGCAAATTTCTTTCCCCATGAAATTTCCTTTCAATGAAGCCTTTCACTCCCTATTTATGGAGAAAAAGTTTGTTTTGCAAGTGAAAATTTTTAAAGATAATTGCATATATTCACTCAACCGTTGATGATCATCTACCAAAAAGAGGGGATATGCTTAACAAGGAGAATGCTCTATTATTTAAATTTTAAAATCTTTCAAAATTTCTCTCCATAATCGAATTGTTTTATTTTATTAGTCATTTTTTCTATTTTCTATTTTCTATTTTTTTGAACAATTTTTTAAAGAACAAATTTAAATCGGATAAGTTTGGTCCTAAATGTTTTTGTTATCTAAATGCAATGTTATGGAATGCTTCATTTAATTTTGATATTTCTCTATGACAAATAAGTAGAACAGTCAAAATTTATGTGTCAATAGGGTTGGCCGTCAGCTTTTGGGTAATTAATCTCTCGGTGCAGCGGCATCTTACTGTTGGCAAAATTGCTTAAGAGCTTTTGATGTTGGGGCTGGGCTAACGGCATCAAGTCAGCGAGGCCCATAAATGTTAATTTAATTTATAGACTTGTTGAGCAATAACTAAAACTTGAAGGGGCCGCAGAAGAAAAACCATGCGAGCTTTGTGGAGCCGCACTTGATTCTGTTGGTTTAGCTGAGCAAGTTCCAGTTGCTAGCTCCGTAAAAAGTTCAAATGCTTAATGTACTGTTACTCTCTTATAAATCCGGGGTTAATTAAAAAATAATTTAGGCTCCATTCATTTTGTAAAAATTGAAAGATTTAAAAAATATTTTTTAAAAATTGATTGGTTGTTTCGCTTGATATAATTCGTCGATTTAAAATATTTTCATCATCAACAAAATTTTTTTTTTTAATATTTCCGTGAATGATGGATATTATTTTTGTCCATTTAATTTTCTAAGTGATACAAGTAATCAAATTTTGGACAATATCTTCAAATCATTCAAATTTCGCAAAACAACATACTTTTAGAATAATTAAGGCTAGGATATAAGCTTGGCTGAAATATGCAATGTCTATTTTTAAAATTGCCGTTTCATTGTGCCAAACCATTGAGAAAAGAGTGGTTGCTTTTTGGTGGAGAAATGGTGAATCAAAAGTTGGATTGCATTGGAAGAAGTGAAATGTGTTAAAAATGAGAAAAGATTTAGGAGGAATGGGATTTAGAGATTTAATCTCCAACAAAGCTTGACTAGGGAAACAAGGTTGGAGGTTAACTTAAAATTCATCATCTTTATAGTGCCAGATCTTGAAAGGAATTTATTTCCCTCAATATTCCTCTTGGAACGCAAGGAGAGGCTCACGACCCTCATGGGGTTGGCTAAGCATTTTAATGGGGCCGTGAAACAGTCTCGTATTCAGTGATGTGGTCAATAGGAACAGGTGAAAATATAAGTATTCAAAAAGATAGATGGCTCGGAAGAGGAATCATTGGAGGTCCGGCAAAATTACGGAGAACCAACAAAAATTGCTGAGTTGATTTTGAAAGAGTAGAATCGATGGGACGAACAAACACTTCACTGTCTGCTTGATGTCCAAATTGCTAACGAAATATTAACAACAAACCCACTGGGGAGCCAAAGCACACAAGACAAGTTAGTATGGACAGAACAATTACCATCCAAAACACAAAAAGCCAAGCATCAACATCTACTCAGCCACCCGCGAGCTTTGGAACAAAATTTGGCACATAAAAACCCCTCCCAAAGTCAAAATACTCACATGGAGTATTCGTCAGAACACTGTCCTTACTAGAGAAAACTTATTTAGAAGACATATTCTACCTGAACCCGCATGTCCAATCTGTAAACTAGAAGCCGAGACAGTAGAGCACCTATTCTTGCTATGTTCCTGGACTTCACGGATCTGGAGTAACCCTACATTACAAATTATAATCTCAAGGCAAGGGTTGTCAAGATTTGATGTTTGGATACAGCAAGTCAGAGTGAGCATAGAGCACTCGCCTTCCTTTAAGATATTGCGTTGTGGTTTACCTAAAGGCAAGATGTGACTGTTTTTCGCAACCAACGTCCAAATCCGATTTATATGGTGGAATCGGCACACAATATGCTCAATAATTAGAGACGATGGAATCCTGAGCAATCGATGAGTCAATTGGAGAAGAGGAACTTATCCCGACGTTGGATTCCACCAAAGGGACGAACATTGAAGGTGAATTGTGATGGATCGTATGAGGACGGAGAGACTACCGGAGCCATAGCTTGCGTCATTCTTGATGAGTCAGGGAACTCTCCAACTATCTCTCCATTGGGGAGGATTTTTTTTTGCCCAAGCACTAATTTGTTGAGGAGAAACTGATCCAATTCGGAATTGTTGATGTTTATACCAATCGATCATAGAAGAAAAATTATGATTCATTCCAATTAAGCTTCCTTCCTATTAATCTGAAAGTTCTTCTCAGATACAAGGAAATGATTCAGTTCCAGAGACAAAGATCGTAGTTCCCGAACGAGCAATCGAAAAGATTCTGGAGCATCTTTAGGTTTAGGTATTGTTTCCCCAATGATTGTAGTACCAAGTACTTCTTGACGAGCTCTAATATGATCCGATTTATAAGTAAGCATCTCTTGTAAAATATGAGCAACGCCAAATTTCTCGAGAGCCCAAACCTCCATTTCTCCTACCCGTTGTCATGGACGGAGCGGTCAAAATAGTATCGGCGTCTTCTGCTCTACAGGTAAGAAACCCTTGCTTTGCTTGAAGCGCTCTCTCTCCACGCGTCCAAAAGTGAAGAACAGCTGGAACTAGAGTTAAATTGTTTGGTGTTAATTGATCTGGTGAAGAGCGCGGATCACTTCCCTTGGGAAGTCAGTGTGGTTTTCGTTGGGGGCTCGTGAATTAATGGGCGATTTTTCTAATCTGATGATGGTCCATTGGAGTAGAGAGAGTAAGTGAGTAGCAGATTGGGTTGACAAGGCCCAAAAACTTAACCTTTACTTCCTAATTGGGTAGCTCATCACGCCTCCTTTCCCCCAAGCCACTACGGGACTTGCTTTGTCTTGATGCTCCTGCTGTAAGGTTGAATGTTTAAGAATGTTTCGATTCAATAAAACTTCCTTTGGACAAGGGGGAAAAAAGACTGCTTCTAGAATGATTTGCAACTCCTGTTGAAGTTAGAAGAACATTCAAAAAATCCTCTCGAATAGTTAGAAATGAGAAGTCATTCACTTTTCCACTGAAGGTTGGCATTTATTCTCATCTCCTATCCCCCTCTTTCCGGTAAAAATAAGTGAAAAAGCAGCCCTGACCGATTTGGCTCCTAATTTTGTACTGCGAACAATTGGTCCCCACTAGAAATTCGGTCTTCAAGTTGTTTTGAATAGTTTTTACTTTTTTTTATTTATCTTTTTATTTTGTCTAGAAAAGGATAGTTATATAAGAGAAGGGTTTTGAATTTGGAAAGTCTAAGGAATCCATCAATGCCTTAATTATTATGACATAGATCAATCACATGGTATCATTTTCTAAGGGTGCAATTTTCATAAGATAGATTTCAGGTTCTAAATTTGAAACTTACTCATTTTTAAAAAAATTGCCCCTCTGATAGAGAGAATAAGTACAAAAAAGGCATAGTTTCTTTCAACTTTATTTTCATTTTGCTTCGTGAGAAATTCTAGATGTTGCAAATGACAAATCCTTGTCAAACCGTCTGTACTATTTTTGTGTCTATACTGTGTTTGTGTAAAGTTTCCGTTGGTGTATAAAACAAAACTAGAAATTTCTTAGGCCCACATTATTATAAGTTTTAGTCATCCAAGTATTTCCAAATACACTACATATAATTTAATACAAAATTCGCTGTAAAATCGATTTAAGTATATACCTAACAAGTCGATCAACTCTCCCAAAGAACTACGTCAGCCTTTTCAGCAATAGCACAAAGCTGCACTACAAAGTGAACTCATGTAAAGTAATGTCAACTTATTGACTTTTTCAATTAGGCTGGTAGGGAGAAAATTGGCCACGCTTCAAAATTATGATGTAGCTTAAATTAAATGGAATTTATAGCCTACCTTGAATAAGTTCAAAAAAAAATATACGGAGATTAAATTGAATATTGCACAGATGGAGCTGAGGGATTAAATGACACGTCTAACTATTTGATATAAGAAATGCATATTTTCACATGCAAGATTCGACATGCGAATCCATGAAAATTAATGTCTAACTCGTTAAATTGCCCAACTAATTTGAAGGGTTTAAGATCTTAGGATTTATTAATTATGATGTAGCTTCAAACCAGAAAAAAGTAATTCATGGCCCATATCAAACAAGTTTAAAACGTGGGATAAAATCCAAACATCACACGACAACTAGACTTCAGTAATCACATGACATGTTTGAACCTTGTAATTGAAAGAAATATACATATCCCTCATTTTGAGGTTCCGTAGCCTGCGCCTATCGCCGACAATCACAGTCGATTACAACTAACGACAGGTGTGTGTAACCGAAGATAAGACATGATGCACGAAGATGGAAAGAGTTACATTATCACGTATACTGGGTCCTTTATTCAATGCATGGCTCACTTGACATTGTTCTTATAGCGACCACATGTAGATATCCTTTGTGACATCTCTGTCTGTCTGTCTCTCTCTACCTTTAGTTTGATTAAGCTTTGTGAGCGTATAGACGGACGGGGAGTCCTTTGGCGGGCATCGGCATGGGGTCGACGACGATCTTCTCGTCCGGAAGCAGCTTCTCCCACCTGAACCTCTTCACCAGGTTGTGCATGAACACGAGTATCTCCAGGCGAGCGTACTCCTTCCCCGGGCACATCCTCGGGCCGCCCCCGAAGGGCACGAAAGTGTACGGCGCTGGCCCAGCCCCTTCGAACCGGGTCGGGTCGAACTTTTCCGGCTCAGGGAAATACTCGGCGCTCTTTTGGGTCGAGTTCGCGCTCCAATAGATCTGAGGGGAATCATTCGATACGGTGAGTCATTAGTTCGACGGTCGAATTATGATGAACAAGCAGTCGATAGGATGGGGGTTGTGTTTACCTTCCATCCCTTTGGAATGGAGAAACCATTGAAGATGAAGTCGTTTATGGCCTCCCTGAACGCGCCCTGGAGAGGAGGGGCGAGCCTCATGACTTCGCAAGCCACGTTCCACGAGTACTTCATCTTCTGAATATCATCCCAGTTCAGTAACTCACCCGGAGGTTTCGACTTCGCAATCTCCATTTGCTCTGTTTATCGCCCGATTGCATACAAATAAGGAGAGTCAGTACATAACTTCGTATGTTAAACAATTTCAAATTATTAAAAAAAAAAAAAAAATTGTCACATGGGGTGTCTGATTCACCGATTAATTTGGTGAGATTAATCTCGTCCCCAAAAAAAAAAAAGTTCCAATGATTTTTTTTAGACATTAACAAGTCAACTTTAAAGGTTTTATTTTTTTAATTGTAATTCCTCCAAAAAAAATCACTGTCTCCTTACCTATGTATGTTGCTTTATATTACTGGGATCATAATATTTGCGTGGATATACATGAAAAAATAGACTAAAAAGGAAAATCTTACCCTTGTAGACTTGCTCATAGATTTCAGGAAGCTCAGCCAGATATTTCACGACGAAAGTACAAGCAGCACTGGCGGTGTCGTGGCCACCGATCAGCAAGCCGAGGATCTTGTCTGCGATGTCGAGCTCGGTCATGTGCTTCCCATCCTCGTCCGTCGCCAGAAGCATGTGCGACAGTATGTCTTGTGTTGGCGAGGCCTTCCCTTCAGCCAGATCGACTTTCCTCTGCTTGATGATCGCCCTCAGCTCCTTCCTGATGAAGTTGGAGGCCTTGATGGCGCGGTTGAATGGCGTTCCGGGCAGGTCGATGGGGATCGAGATGATGCCGGATGCCAGGAGCTGGAACGGGTCGGCGAACCGCGCGACGTGGCTCGGGTCCTCGACGCTGAGGAACAGGCGGGCAGCGAGCCAGAAGGTGTAGCGCTTCGCGAGGGGGAAGACGGTGACCTCGTCCTTGCCCTCCCAGCCCATGGTGAAGTGCCGCCGGGCGATGTCGTCCATTATCCCGATGTACCGCTGCAGCGCCTCAGGCTTGAGGAAGTTGGGCAGCATCTTCCTCATCTTCTTGGCCTCCTCCTTGGAGGAGGTCTGGGTGGAGGAAGGGAAGACCTTGTTGACGGAGTCGGGCCACCACGCGACCACCAGCTTGTTCTCGTTGGAGAAGAGGAACTTGTTGCTGGCGGCGCCGCAGAAGATGGCGGCCGGCTCCCCGAGGAGGGAAGTCTTGAAGACGTGGGAGGAGTAGCGGGCGATCCGGTCGAAGATGAACCGCTCCGGGTGGCCCTTCCACCCGGAGGACAGGAAGTCGAGGCTCTCCCCGACGAACGGGAGGCCGATGCTGCCCGGGGGGAGGTTCGGGCCGGCGTAGTGGGACCGGTGCTTGTAGAAGAGGAAGAAGAGGGAGAGGGTGACGGAGGAGACGAAGAGGAGGAGGAGAGAGAGGTAGAGGTGCTCCATTTTGGAAAGGCTTGAGCAGGGTTGGTGCGTATGGAGTGATGGGGTGCAGGCAATTTATAGGCAAATTATAAAGCACAAGAGGAAGTGTAGAGAGAGAGGGGGAAGGTGGCTACATGTGAATCAACAGAAAAAAGAGAAGAACAAAAAGCAAAAATAGAAGAATAGAAAGAGAAATGGGAATGGAGAGATCGGAATATGGTGGCGAAAGGTCAAATTTGGAAATATGACTGCTCAGCGATGTTGCTTGAGAGTATAGAGATGATCTCTTGGACGCGTCCGGCGACCATCTCGGCAAATGGTCTACACGCGCTCCGCTCTCGCGCGTGGGCATTTCATGCTTTTATTGGGTACATGCATAGCATGATTTGACTAGAGCAATCACAATTGATTTGCTCCGGATCTTCGGCATAAAAAATAAGCTAGTTGAGAAAAATATTCTTCATCAATTAAAAAAAAAAAAAAGACACATTCAAAAATGAGAAAGTAATTAATTTTTTTGAAAAGAGGAAATCAATCTCCTTCCTTCTTTCACTTAGACCGAGCATATTCTCTTCCAATGCTCTCCTTTTAATTATTTTTGTTTTATTTGTCTTTTTCTTTTTTTTTAAATTCAATTTTTAACAATTTTTTGTTTTTATTCTTTATTTCTCTTTGTTTTTTTTCTTCCTCGGTTGGTCATTGGCCACTACAACCAACCATAGGCAAGTTCGCGCTTGCTGACCTATGGCAAAGCTTGAGGCCTTGCTTGACGCTTGTGGCAAGGCTCAACTAGCTAACCAAAATTTGGTGATCTCAAGCCTTATCAACCTTGGGTGAGCTTGCTCGCCTATGCCCAACGATCAATCAAAAGAAATAAAGAAAGAGAGAATAAATATTTTTAAAATAAAAATAATTAAAAAATTGAATTTTTATAATTTTTCCAAAGATTGCATTTTAAATACTAAATAACGAAAAAACATTTTCTAGTTATTTGTAGGTTTTAGCTACACATCGGCAAATATATCATATTCATGAAAAATAACTTACTGGAAAACATTTTTTGGATAATGGATGCGAAACCAATAGAGCCTAGGTTTCATTTGAATCATAAGAAATAAATGATTCGAAAAACATTTTTCTAGAAGTTACTAATTGTATTGCTTGAAATAATTTACAGATAAAAAAAATTGGTATCAACAATAATTTATGTATGAACATTTTTGCTGACGATGCAAATATTTTTTGTTTATTTATCTTCATAAATGATATAGACAATCATTTTTATGAAAATATTTTCCAAATCATCCAATTATCAATAAACAAGCATGCCTTAAAAGGGAAAGTAATAAAACCCTAAACATATATATTGGTCAATGTAAAATAGAAATAAGAATTGGCATTTAATTTAAAAAAATAAATTGATTAACTTAAAAATGGGGAGGAAATTTTTGGTACCTTTGATATTTGTAATCACTGAAATTTCAGAGACTTGTCTCATGCCCTAGAAGAAAACGATGATCAAATTAAATAAAAATGCAATTAAACTCTGTTTGTTTTGCTGAAAGTCAATGATTTGAACAACATTTTACTAAAAGTGATTTCCTTTATCACTTACAAAAATGAACAAATGAAAAATATTTTCACCGTCTATGAAAATATTTAGAAATAAAATTATTACCTATAATAAAAATATTTTTTATTATTAATTATTTTAAACAATACAATAGATAATTTGTAAAAATTATTTTTAAATCATTCATTTTTCGTGAAATAAACAAAACTTTTATAGCTTGAAATAACCGCCGAAATAGTAATCCGACAACTAGCACTAAAATGACCCAAGATATATACATAAATAAGCATCTACATAAGTTGGAACGATATCTATTCGTATCGAATCGCTTTTCTAATTATTTTTGTTGAGGTGAAATAGTCAATTATATATAATATCATCGATGGGCACAATAGTCATGGAAAAAGAAAGTTGCCGTGGAAAATAAAAAAGAATAATATAATAATAATAACAATAACAATAATGGAGTGGGAGCCGTACATTGCGCGCGTACGACTTGTGTCAGCAGGCCAAACGAGGAAAAATGGGGGAAGAAAGGCTCATCTTTTGTGACTCTCTGACCACTTCGGCTGGTGGGTTCATGGTGGCGGGTTGACTTTTGGTTCCCGCGCGTCAGCGTACCAAGTACGACCTGAGCTGCTGGTGCCGAACGCCAGTAGAATAACTCCACCAGGAGGTTTGGTAAGTGCCCTCTTTTTAATTTTTTTTTTCTTTTTTTTGTAATTTTATTACGTTCTGTGTTGTCAATACAACAGCATTAAAAAGATGGAAGAGAGAAAAAGAATCGAAATTGATTAATTGACGAGACGTGTGATTCAAGTATCGCCGCGATTACTCATTGCCTTGCCCTATTTTTCGATAGGCACTGTGAATCTTGTGCTCAAATTGAGCTTTCCTATCACATGATTCGAAGGAGATGTCCACTCGGGTATTTATATTATAAAGATTTCGTGTATACTTTGTTTGTTGCCATCCCAATGGTACGCCATTGGGATGGCAACAAATAACAACCGTCGTTTTTTCCCCTTTTATTTTCAAACGGAAAGATCGCCACCACTAGACCCCGAGATTGCAAGGCATTTTGATAGGGATTTTTTTTTTTTTGGTCGGTTTTTCGATAGGGATTGGACGTTGGCAATTCATTCCCCCACCGCCGGGTGTGGTTAGGGTTTCTCTTGAGGGGGTGGGGTTGGAACTCCGCACAAGGGTGGAGGACAAGGACAGGCATCTACTTGCATGGGCTTTCATTTAATGTGGTCAGGAAGAACCTAGGATAAAAGAGTTGACGAAGAATAGAGATTCTTGAATTTATCGGGAGTTAGAATAAAAATCTCCTCACCACAAAATAAAAAATAAAAAAATTCATATGAATCTACTTGTGCGCATAATGATTTCAGGGGCTCCATACCACCAAAAAAAAAAAAAAAAAAAATCACAAGCCGCCACACCCTTACCAACAAAGAAATTGGGGCAAGATTGCGAATTTTAGTAGATTTTCGAAACTTGAAGGAGCCATTAAAGTAAAATCAATGGCTTTTGATGTGCCTCCCAATGTAAGATTTTGGTGATGTGAGATTTTCTTTTTTTGGGTGACAACAAAATTTGTTTTTGGAGTAAATGTGACCTGTGGATATGGGATTGGGAATTTTCCGCGAGACGAAAAACTAATTTGAGGGGTAACTAGCGAATGGATATATCAATTTAAAACTTTTCATGATACGAAACTTAGTTTGGGGTGAATGCAATATAGGTGTTTTGGTTGGAATTTTGTTTTTTCTTGTGGCATGTAAATTAGTTTGGGGTAAATACAGTATGAGCATATTGGCTTGGGGATTTTGTTGTTGTATTAACTCTAATTTTCACAAGCTAAATTGATAACTAGACTTGAGTGTTGTAATTGAAAAATAGACTTGTCAAAATAGGCCATAGACTCATTTCTTTAATTCATATTTAATATTTGAAAAAATCATATTTAATGGATGAATTGTTATATGTGTTAATTATATTAAGCAAATGAGTCATAAATAAGTTTAGAATAGTAAAGTACAAAGTAACATGAGTATGAAATAGGTTCACAACTTACCTATACTCAACCTACCTTTATGAATCTTTCTCGATCCTGTGCTCGCTCAGCTCACTCTCTCATATCAGTTTAAATATGCATTTTTCTAAATTGGATTAAATATGAAAGTATTTTAGAAATATGAGTCAGGTCAGGTAATGATTAATAGATTTGTATTGCATAAAAATGAGTCAATTTGAGTTGGACCAAAAAAGATACACAAATTAAGAGAATCCAATTCTTGGGGGACATCGTGTATTTAATGCTCATAAAGTAATCCAACATCATTATACGGCTATTTAACACACTCGCCAGTCAAATTGTGCTATTGAATAAGATAGTTTTCCTTACATCGATGATCAGTGCAATCTCGCAAAGAGATAATGCACCTAATTCAATGAATCAATTATGTTGGTAAAAACAAGAATAGACACGTACCATTATATGACGTTGCTTGCTTGTCGTTGTACTCAATACGAGGAAAAGAATAAATTTGTTAGGTGAAGTTTGGTTCCCGAAATTAACGTTGTCGACCGGGATGAGAGCAGTGTCAAGGAAATCGGATATGCCTATGTGAGCAAGTAATCATGTCTTGATTTCCTAAGCCTAAGTTTGGTCCAGAATTCATTCATTCATTTATTTATCTATTAATTAGGTACCTTGAAGAAGTCAAGAAGCCAATTCAAGGAGTAATTTCTTAAGAAATTGACTCAAAAAAAAAAAAAAAAAAAAAAAGTCACCAATGAAACCTACTTTTCAGACATAGAAGCAACTACAGTTGCTGCATAAATTTGAACTTGACCTTTGGTGATGTTGTGACTTTTGACCGACATGAACAGGTCTAATCGAGTTGGGTACTTTGATACTCAACCTCGACCCGACCTCATTTGAATACCTGTGAAGCTTCGCTGCTCGAATCAAACTAGAATATGACTCCACGAAGTATTCAATTAATATGCACCGACCGCCGGCATCTTAGCATGATTCCGATAATGATATGCTCACTCAGACAGGCTCGGATACTAGTTTCGAAAGTGCAACAAGAATGAAGAGAAGGTTTCTCCTTATGTAGCATGTGCTTTGCTATGAGTAGATGTTTATGGTACGTGTTACTATGTGTACTACTCGATTAGCTCTTGAGTAAACCATTATAAAGAGAAAATGATACAAATAGTTCATAAATTTTTAATTTGTTTAATGGGTTCATGAACTTTAACCTCATGTTCAATGTGGTTTCTGAATTTTTAGTTTGTTTAAAGTGACTTTTGAATTTTTTGTACATGTTCAATTTAATCCCTGAAATATATGAAAATATTCAATGTTGCTCATAATCTTAAATTAATGTAATAAGTACGTTGAAGTTATTCGTAAAATTAAGTAAGCACATTGAACATGTACCAAAAATCGAGGAACCACATTGAACAAATTAAAAGGCCAGAGATCATATTGAATATTATGCTAAAGTTCAAGAATCATATTGAACAAATTAAATTTTAGAGATACATTAAACCAAAGTTTATGAACCATTTATGTCATTAAACTCGAGCGGTATTTTCCTCTATCAACTCTTGGTAGCTTTAGGTTTGGTGGGTTATAATACCACCCACATTTATAGAGGTCACAAATTTAGATGAGGACTTATCCACAGTAAATCTTGGGTGCTGCTTGACTCCTTTGTATTTCTAAGTAAAAATATAAGAATATCATATATACAAGTTAAAATCTTTACAAAACTAGCAGGTCAGCATAGCGTATAGCATTGATCCGATTCTCGACGCGATCAAGTCCAAATGATTCCATGTTAGGCCCCACTTTAAGATACTAACTCACCTCTCAACTATTCTCGAGGTCAATGGAGTAATTTCATAGCTCGAGGTTTACCTACCTAAGATGGGCCGCTTCACCCCATATATATATATCAGACAAGCAAAAGTACGTGTGTGTATGTATATATATATATATATATATATATATATATATATATATATATATATATATATATATATATATAAGCAAAGTACGTGTGTGCTAACTTAAGTTGAGGTTTAAGAAATAGCCCAAGTTAATATAGGCCGAGTCCAATGAACAAGGGACATGCAAGGAGAGCGGACGGGCTCATATGGCGTTTCAACCGTGCAAACTTTCTAGAGACCAAATCCTCTATTTGTTTGTCATTTTAATTACGTGAGGAAAATCCTAGAGGAGTTAGGTTGAACAGGGAAACACTATTCTGCTTAAAATCACAGCAAACTGAGAAAATGGAAAGTAAATTCTAAAATATCAAATAAAGAAAATTACTTATGTAAAATTCGATATTTACTCATTTCATGTAATTTTTTTTAAGAAAGTTTAATTATCTAGTAAATATTTATAACTTATTGGGATTGGCACAAACATTTAGTATTCGATTGCACCAATAATTGTTAACGTATCTCATATTGGTTGTTTATAGGATTTATATGCTTTTCATTTATATACAATATTTCTTCACCTATCAATTGGAACTTCTAATTTGCACTTTCCAATGTAGTATTAGAGTTCAAATTTTGTCTAGCGTCCAGATTATCCCCAAGTTTATTTTTGCGTGGGTCGCCCCCCATTAGTCTTATTTCGCGGGTATGGTCCCACAATTTATTTTTGCTTGGGTGCCCCCAAAATAATAATAATAATAATACTAGTAATAAAATTGGTCACCACTTGCCGTTCCTAATTTGGCCTCAGTTTATTTCCTTCTGGAATCGGACTCTTAAGGTTTCCACACGGCTCACTCCATGATTAATTCGATATCGAAAGAGCTGGAAGATATTGAGGAGAAAGGACATGAAATAAATGAAAGCTCTAACCAAAGTTCGCAACGATAGACATTTATTTCAAGACGTGGGTCACGTACATGTAAGTGTCCTCCTCCTCGCTCCTGGCCCTCTTGTCCTTGGAGATGGAGGGCACGCACATCGACAGTACGAAGTCTTTTTCACGCGCAAATAAAGAAGAAATGGGAAGGAGAAAATGCAAGGAAGAGTCACCCAGCACTTCCTTTTCTTCCCCACCAGTCTGGCGTGGCTACTGATAATTACTGATAAGACATGATCACGACATGGAGCTACCAAATTGAGCACGGCCTAATCGCGTCTAATTGTGCGGCGACCGAGTAAATCCGCCGTGGGGCGAGGGAGAGCTGGACGGTCAGTCTTGCTGAGGCCGTTTCTTGTTGCACGACAGACAGAAATCTTTATGCTCACGACCACATTTGTGTCTGAACTGTCCACATTAAGAAGTGTCTTCGATGCATACTTGGATATCTGAAATAAACACAGCAACGTATATGAGGTTTTATGATCTATAAAACTTTTGCATGACTGAATTAATAGTTTATAATCTCGTTTTTGGGGTTCAGGAATACATTATGATGAATCTATGGTAACAGGTGATATAATGATTGATTAGTGATATCTTTCTGCGATATACAAGTATGTTGTGTATGATATAATTTCTTGGGATGAATGCAATTGAAGTCCTAAAGTGTCGCAAATTATAATTAAAACAAAAATCTTTCAACAAGTGCAAAAGGTGAGGAGCTGCAAGCACTTTGCCTACCCTTGTCGACATAGTTGGAGGCGGCTTAAACCCTCATAATAATTTTATTTATTATGAGGAGCAAACAACGTCTTTGGTCATTGTTGTATTTTTCACTAACAGAATAGCCACACAGAACACAGAAAGCAATAAGAAAAAGCCACATCAACATTTTCTTGTTGCTAAAATTGGACAGATCTAAAGGAGGTACTTTATTGCACAAATTGGACAGGTTTTAGGATTTAATTACAAAAATTAAAAATTTTAAGACTTAATTACATTTTCTCGATGAGTTTTGAAATTTCGATCGGAGTTCTCCTTGACAATACCAAATGATGGAAGGGTTCAATTTTCTTTCTTTCTTACTTCTTTTTCCAGAGATCTAAGAAGATTTGTCCATCCCATACTGAACTGACTTGGGTAGGTAGGTTGCAAAAGAAAATACCAACTTTACAGAAAGAAAGTTCTTAGTATCCTATCATTGATCAGATCATAGAAGGCTTTCAACCATGAACATGGCAAAATGAGGCCGTCAGAGAATCAAGACAACACTTTCAAACTACATACCCAAGCTATGTGAATTACTGCTAAATGCTGAAAAATGGGGAAAGCTAACTTGATAGATCCGAGAAAGCATCTAATGCATCGGTGATGTCATTCTTAAATATAAAAAAGACGCGAATCAACGAGTCACAAGTTATTTTTTTTTTTAGATTGGGAGAAATAACGAACTCGGTGATACCTCTCGGCTTTCGGGATTGGAGGATCTATCCTCTCTGGTGATGATGAATATCGCCATGGCTTTCGGCGAAGACGGCACGACTGTCGACACCTCGCTCAGAATATTATTCCCCAAGCAGCTCATCATCCGCAATGTCTCCTCCGACCCAATAAGCCTATTCCCTCCTCCCTTCGTTATGGCAACCTCAATGACCTTCTCTGCTCCTAAAACAACCTCATGCTATAATATGCCAACCGTATAACCATAACCAACTTAATCAAAATACAAATGGAGACAGAATTTGTCCCCCCCCCAAAAAAAAAAAAAAAAAAAGAAGCACCAAAAGCGCTTACCTCTCAAGAATTTACGCAAGAGATCTGGCGACCCTGCGGAGTGATGAATCTTTGAACCAAGAGTAAGCTCATGCCAAGACAGATCTTGCGAGCAAACGGACAATTTCATCTCCATCGACGAGAATCCAGATAAGAGATCTTGAAAGGGGTCAGCAGATCTCGTTGAAGAATGCTCAACGCTGTGATTACCATATTTTTGGTTGTACAGAGACAGGTCAGTCGCTACAGTAGGGCGATCATCTCTCTCATCACCGTCTGCCAACACGGCGACTTGTTCCTTGAGGTCACAACTTGCTTCCAAGTTCCGCAATGTTTGGGGTTTGATGAACCATGGAAGAGGAAGTCCACCGATGTGGGTCGATTCCTGGCGCGTCCAAGGCTGGAGATAAAAGGGAAAGAGCTTTTGAATGAGGCGTTGGAAACTGGATCCGAGGAGCTTGCTAATGATGCTAGCATTCTCATTTGAGACTGATACGGAGTTAAGGACCAAAGAGTTCGTAGGTTGAGGAGTTCTCTTCCTCGAGCCTTTGCGTATTTGCATGGGTTCAGGTCGTCGTCGTTGCCGGCGTGGGCGTTGAGCAGACATGAGACGAAGAGAAATGGAGAGGAAGAGGGTCAAGAGGAGGAGGAAAGAGAGGAAGAGGAGCTCCATCTCACTGTTCTCCATGTGGGGTGGTGCGAAAGGAGGGAGAGGGAAGAGAGATGCAGCGGGTGTGCAGCAGAACTTGGATACAACTTTGTATGACTACACTTGGTTTTATGAGTTTTGGACAGAGAAGTCACGGCATCTATATATTGGGCATCTAAGAGCGAGTTCTATCTAGTTGTTCCAAATAACTTACAATAAAACCGGGATGGAGGAAGAGCTGGTCGATTAATCGCTTCTTTTTTTGTTCTTTTATCTTCATCCCAAGCTTTCGGCAACACTTATGCTCATGAGTTTCCGTTCATATGTTTCTCAATTATCGCAAACGAGTACAAAAATGTCACAACACGTCATAAAATTGATTTACGATATCACGACGAATTCTTTATAACCACATGTAAAATGGTCGTAGAAAAGTCGGTATGGTACACTACTGTACCTTGAGTTCCCGAGTCACTCAAGGTTAGCTCATGAGGCCGGAGGGGGTGCATAAATCACACATTGTGCCTACTAGTTGAGGTCTGAAGTTCAGGATGGACCTTTTAAAGCCAATCCCCTGAAAAAAGGTTATGTCTAAGTTTAATTTTTATACTTATTTTTCATCAAGATTTGAGCAAATGTTGACCAGAAGTGAACCTAGTTAAAATCATGAATGACATCCAATTCACTCAAATAGGACAGCCGGATTGTTGGACATTGTGCTTTCTAACTGTACCCGTCGTGGAGTTGAGTAAATCGCGTTTTTTGTAGATCAGTTGATGAGATAATGTTGATGTGGCCATTGGCCTACCAACGCCTCCACAACCACCTAAATCGGAGTTATTTCAAGGAAAACATCATGATTTTTCTCGTCAACCGTCCACTTAGTCAATTTGCAGAAATTGACAATCTTGACACTGGTCAAAAAATAGTGCATCTTTTCAAAAATTTTGAATTGCAAGGCTCCCATGAGTGTAAGAATCAGAGTTAATCACATATAGAAAAGCGATTGGTCAAAGATTTTTAATATCTGGCTATTTAATGAAGAAGTTGAATCTTGAATTCTTGGGCATTTAATTGGTTATTACCAGAGTCGTCTAAGGAAAATCGGAATCAGTAATCCTTTAATTGCAACCGTGACATGGTCTTCTCAGTTGAGAAGGGATTGTACTATCTGGAAACTGATGGTGAACTTCAGCCAAGGTTTGTCCTGAGATCGATGGGATATAGGCTAAGGAAAATCAAACTATTATTCGGTCAGCTTATTGTTCTTACCTTCTGATGTTTGATTTATTGAGAAAAATGAGTTAATAGAAAAATTTTATAATCAACATAAAATTTACAGTATTCTTTTATAGTCAATAAAACATCTATAATTAGGAAAATGATATTCTATATAGAAATCAAAAATCGTTTTCCAAAATACAACTTGATCCATTGCTTGGACTTAAGACCTCAATAATTGGGCATGGGGATTCATACCTATGCTAGGATCTTCGATGGTCGAGCTTAGGTCCACAGAGGTTAGGCCTAAGCCCCTTGAGGCCAAGCTTTGGACCCTACTGCCTTTGTGTAGGTTCCCATTAGCTGTGCCCCGATACTCGGCTCCTTTGCCAAAGTCATTGGCATCCCAAGTGAGTCTAGGCTAGAGCACTATTGGGATGGATGACTTCATAGAAAATTGTTTGCCTATATGCCAAAAGATAAAACCGTGAGACTTGGTATGAGACGAACTAAAGCAAACAATACATTGAGTGAGTTAATCCGGGGATATGTGGTTTGGTGGCGAACTAGGTGGAGACTGGTGGGCCTTAACAACCCGGTCCAATGAGGGTAGGGAATAGTCGATAGAGCCAGAGGACCTAGATAAAAAGCTAGTATTAGATGGGGTGGTCATAGGAGCTAGAGGGCTTGAACAAGAAATGACTCCTGACAAACTTCTAGTATGGCGAAAGTGGCAAGAATGAATTGAACTGTGTACTTAATAGGGGGAGAGCGGATATGATGTGCGCGCACTTGCTCATCGTGCAAACTAAAATTAACTTATGGATGTGTTTTTTGACGTAAAAGCAATCTTTGCTTTGGAACTCCAAAGTTAAGCAAGTCTATGCTAGAGCTCTACTAGTATGGGAAAACTCTTAGAAAAGTGCCTTGTTGTACCCCAAGGATAAAACCGTGAGGCTCAGTGTAGGACGAATCAAAGTGGATAGCATTTCAAATGAGTTGATCTAGGGATATCATAAGGACCTTGGTAACTAAGGTAGCGCATGGTAAAGTTTCTGTTCCACTGGATTTTTGTTCTTTTGTTTCCCGGAACAAAAAAAGAACAGAAATCCGTTTGGTAATGCCAAGTTATATTTCTATTCTTCGAAATAAAAAGTTAGCCCCGGAATAGATTTGGAACAGAAACGAGAAACAAAAAAAAGTTGCTTTTTGTTCCGAGGAACAATTTTTAGAAATAAGCCAATTTATTTATTTTTTGTTCCTCTCTCTTGCTGCGACCACCTCCAATTGCCCGGAGCCACCGTCGACCGTCGACCGCCACCGGCCGTCGACGCCGCCGCTGCCGACCGCCGTTGACTGTCGTTGACCGTCGCCGCTCGTCGCCGCCACTGCACGGCTGCCGTTGCCGCTGTCGTTGTTGGCCACTAGCCACCAACCGTCATTGACTACCAACTGCTGCTGCTAGCAGCCGACCACTGCTACACGACCGCCGGCCGTCGAACGTCACCGCTGACGGCTGTTGCACGGCCCATCAGCTGCTGCCGACGGTCGGAGGCCGGTGGTTGTGCAGCGGTGGCAGCGGCCGGCGATCGGTGGCGGTCGGCGACGGTTGGCGATCGGCAATCCATGAGCAAAAATAAAAAACGAATAAATACAAAAAAAACTGTTTCGTACCGAACGCATTTTTATTATTTTTCTATTTCTGGAGTAGAAATTTTATGTAGTTACTAAACACCTTATTTTACTTAGAAATTATTCCCTGAAATAAAAATAGAAAAGAACTATTTTTGAAAAAAAAAAAACTCTTCCCCAGCCAAGAAGCGTTGTCATGCGTAGCCTAATCCTACTCCCCAACACTTGAGCTAGTGTCCTTGGCTCTTGGGCTAAGCACAGGGACCAATCCAAGCGCAACACTCAGATTTTTCTAAATTCGGTGCTAGTATTTATGATATAAAGTTAAGCATTAATTAGCTTGGAAATTTAGATGGCATGTATGGAGTCTCACGTAGGTCATTAATTTTGTGATGTACCAAAAGTGCAAAGGATGATTTTTTGCAACCATAGTCGCTCGGAGTGTGATGCTTCAAAATTAAATTGATAGACATTAACATATACGTTGATTATGTAGATGTCAGTGATTAACAATTGGCTTAGTAACAATATGCTTTGGTATAGGTACTAGATAGCTTTCAAGTTTTAAAATTTATTGAGTTAAGATTTCCTAGCATTCATTATATTTCACTGATAATTTTAGTGGGTTCAAAATATTTTTCCAATTTACTAGTATTTAGAACAAGCACTAATTTTCTTGTTTTTGTGCTAAAAAGTTAGACGTCTTAGTAACCTAATAAAATATTTATTTTGGGACCGTATGAATGAGACATTTGTCATTTTTTTAATTTGAACATTGCTCACTCAATTTTAACCTAGGGTTTTAACCTAGTGCTATAATTGCTTTTAAACTAAGTTAAACATTCTTGTTTCTTTGTAACTCATGTAAGTTTTCCAAGTATATCCCCCTCTTGATTGTATGAAACCTTTATGAACAACCAAACTTCAAAAAGAATTCTAACTTACTTTTGCAAAGAAAAATACATCTCCCATCACTTTCCTCTTTTATTTCCACTTCCCAATCTCTCGAGTAATAGTAAGGGTCCCACTCTTGTGTTGTTGAAGCTTTAATTCACCTTTCAAGAGGGTACAAGATGGTTAAGGTTTTGGGTTGTCTAATTCTTTGTTTAAGATAAGTGACTCTAATGACTAAGCTAAAATGATCTACTTGATGCTCTTGACTTGATTATTGGATAGTTGTTAATTTTAATTAAACTTTGATGTCAAGCCAGAAATTTTTTTGATGATAGTGTGTTGAATTGTTTGTTCATTTGACTCAAATTTATGAGTTTCTACATGTCTAGGTCGTAATTAATCAATGTCCATAAGGCTCAGTGGTAAGTTAGGTGAAAGTGTGGAAATGGTGAAACCAAACCTAAAAGTGATATTTTGACTAAAGTATTGATTTACTAGCTAAGTGTTGTTGATTAATCATGTTCTCAATTATTTGAGTTATCGATATTCACATTGTTGATAATCTAGATTGCTTTTTTTTTTTTTTTTTTTTTTTTTTTTTAATGACCGAGGGATCATTGGAGATCACCCGTCGGGATTACATGACCCTCCAGTGCTCGGTAGCACTAATGGAGCCTTACTGCAAGCTGCTATTTAGACGTAAACTCTCGGGGGGATGGCCTAGTAAACCACTCCTAAGACCCTCACTTAAGTCATGAGCATCCAGAGATTTGAACTTGTTCCTTTGGCGATGAGGTAGTAAAGCCCAACCATCACGGCTACCTACGGGTGGGTGTTGATAATCTAGATTGTTGATGTTCAAGTTATCGATTATTTGAATTATTGATGTTCACATTGTCGATTGTTCAGGTTGTCAATGTTGACATTGCGAATTCTATGAGATGTCGATCATAAAACTTGTTGATTTCCATATGAAATTACTAATCTTTGACTATGTTATCATTGTTTACATGGGAAAGGCAAAGAGCTAAGTGTGTTACTCCTACTTATGTAAGTGATGAATGGAAAATGGCATGGCAATTATATTATGAAAATGAATTGCATAAGATTATCGCATGTACCGAATGTTGATTTTTTGAGAATGGCTATACAAGAAATAATAAATGTGTGTGGATTTCATTGTTGAGATAAGGAAGATCACAAGAATTGAGTATTATTATTTGCATTACTACTATATAAGTATTAAGTTATATTTCCATCACCCATATATTAGTAATGATGATCCCCTATGTGTTGTGATGTTTCGTGAGTCAAAATGCCCTATGCATCAAGATTTCCATCGATTGTGATGCCTCAAAATTGAGATGCCTTGTGTGTTGGAATGCCTTTAGAGTGTTCATGATATGTAAAAGTTGAGATGTCTCATATGTTGGGATGCTCCGAGTGTCAGGATGACCCATGTCCATGGTGCGTCAGGGCCTAAGGTCAGGCCGAAAGGCGTAGTCGATGGACAATATGTGAATAATTCTGTACTACCCCTTGTTGGTCTCAAGGGATGGAGGGGGCTAGGTTAGCCGAAAGATGGTTATTAGTTCAAGGATACAAGGTGCCCCCACTTTTTCAGGGTAAGAAGGGGGATGCCTTGTTAATCAAGATGAATTGCCAATGATTAGTTGATATATTTATATGTGCCCATTATTATTCATATGCACATAATGATGAATTATTCTATAATAGCTGTTCATCTCAATATGATATGTAATCATCTTGTCGATAATCTTGTGCAATATTGTTAAATCTTTTTATTGGCATATTATGTTATGATAAGAAAGATGGTACATCCCCTTACTCCTAATCTTTCATAGTTATTTTCTACTTGTCTGGGGTTATAATTGTTTGCATGTATCAGGTTGGGTGGTAAGATGACCCTTACCATAAAATTAAAGATTTCAATTACTGGGCTTTTGCTTGCTTCTTAAATTTTGAAAATTTGTAGGTTGGTTTCCCACCGCCACTGATTTTTGGAGCCCTTGTGTATCTTGACTATGAATACCAAGATGTGTTTGGACCCATTCTGGCAATAGTTTAAACTAAGTTAATTGTATGGATCGATGTAGGGACACAAAAGTGGATCTCTAATTGATTAGTTGCTTGGTACTTCGGTATTGATGGGGTGTTGGTTGATCCATTTAGGGGATTCAATGGTCCCCTGAATTCAACAATGATGATAACATGTCAATGGGTGAGGTTGTCGATCTATAGTTTAATAACGTGACTTTGTGCATGCAAGTTTTTGGTGGAGTATCAACCAAACCCAACCTTCTTCCCAAGTACCTCTATTAATACTTGAAAGAGGAAAGATAAAGTAAAAATGAATATTACATTTCTCGTGTAATGTGCTTCCACATACCTAATAATAGTACTAGTTTGAACAAAAGATCTCGTGTAATGTGCTTCCACATACCTAATAATAGTATTAGTTTGAACAAAAGATCTCATGTTGCGCATGACGTATTGAGACATCACACTAAGCTTCTCACTGGCCAAGAAAGGGCCTGGGTTTTGGTGCAAATATGACCTATTCATTGTATAGTCTCTCTTTCTAATTGTTAGTATGGAATCCATGCCATGTACGCATCTGAAATTTTGAATCACAACGGACCAACTTGTAAATACACATGCCTAGGATTTCTATTGCCTAATGTGCCTTCCCTATCTGTTCATTTTATGTATTGCCTTCCTCAAGCATAATTTCATGTTCGTTCCACTATCTAATTCAGCATTTCCTCGTCACTTCATTTTCGCAATAGTTTGTCGAATTTGCACCATAAATTTTAGGTTTTGGCAGGCTACTAGATACCCTAGCTGGTGCTCTTTGACAATTGACATGGTACTTTTTCGGGAAATGTAATACCAGTTTTAATTTTGTCATTTTGTCGAAGCACAGTTTACTTTTTCGTGAAATGTCTCACCTGTCTTTCAAGATTAGTCGACTTGGAAATAAAAGTGCATGTTATTTAGATCATATCCTTAAATCACATCAATAATGCATGCCTCATTTAAAAAGTAAAATAATTAATATCATGAAAATTTACAAATTAACATATTGTAATAAATATATGCTAAATTAATTTTTTACCACAAAAAACTTCAAACTGATATACATATGATAAATTTACAATCCGTTAGTTTCTATTAAATTTTACAGAAAAATTATTGAATTAATTGACATATGACAGTTGATGGACATAGCAGTTTGGGGTTTTACTCTTCAGTTTGTCACATATATATTAGTTTGTGATTTTCCACGTTATTAATTCAATTTGAAGGAAATTAATGGTGGGTAAATTTGTCATAAATATACCACTTTGGAGTTTGCTATGATAAAAAAAATTAGTTCGAGATGAATTTGTCACATGTGTATCATTTTGGGATTTTCCGTGATATTAATTCAAAATAAAATAGAGTTTTCCTTTCCAAACAATTCCATTCAAATTTCATATTTTGGCCAAACATTAGAAGTTTTTATTTTTATATTTAAATTTCTTGGAAACTGACCTCTTGAAAAACATTATAAATTTTTCCATGAGACAAATAGATTATAAATAACATTCCTAATTTTTTAAAAAGAAAAAATGCCTAATGAAATCAAATTTTATACTATCGATGAAATTTAACCTGATTAAGTGAACTTTCCTTGCTAAGACCCTAATAACGAAAGATTTGATTGTCTACGAGAAGGGCTTCAAGGCATTGAGTGTCGTGCTACATTTATACATATCCATTTAGCAATTGAGATAGACAGAATAATACAGTCAATTGCAATGTTTACGTATGTTTTTCTATTGAGTCTGTGATTCAATAATTTATGCATTTAAGCTCCGTTTGTTTCACCAAAAAATAAAAGATTTGAAAATTATTTTCTTAAAAATTATCACTTGTATTGAAAAAAAAAATTGAAAGAAAAATATCTTCGTTGTTCATGAAAAGCTTTAGGTCTAAATTGTTGTAGATAATTAAAAAAATTGACTAATTAATTCAAGTGGTCATTTTTTATGAAAATATTTTTTAAATAATTTATTTTTCTTGAAACAATTAGAGCCGCTTTAAACTATGTGATTCAAAGGGAGTCGATTGTAAAACGCTAATAGTCTTGGTACGGCCAAGCCCAACTCGAAAAGGAATGGGCCTGTCTTTGGGCCAAGAGAAGTCAAGTGGACTTGCCAAGGACAGGGATTGGATATGTTCGGGGCTTGAGAGAGGTAGAGAGAGGCCATCATACAAACATGGTGTCAAAAGGGGAATTTTTTTTTTTTTTTTTTTTTTTGTTCTTTTTTTTGTTTAGGCAAATAGAAAATTTTCTTTGTTCTTCTTTAGAGTTGATGAAAAACCTTGGAAAGCACAATATCCTAAATTTTGGCGTTGAGATTCGGCTATCTTAAAAAAAGTCATTGAATATCTTGGAAATTACAACTCTCTGTGTGATTTATGTAATGTGGTTGGTTTTGTTCACCATATATGACATCGTGGGTTGTTAGCATTTTTTAATTTGTGGTAGTTGATATTTGGTTGATTGAATGATGGAAAAAGTCGAACAAATACCACTAGGAGATCGCTACATTCACAAGAAAATGACATGAAAAGAAAGGAAAACAAACATAATTCTAATCGAAATTATTGAACCGATAATACCAATATATCCAAAACTTGAAGTAAAAATAACTAGACACAAGCATATAACCCAGAAAGTAAAATTATTGCAAAACATCACATTATTCGACTATGGTATAATCTGCCCTATCTACTGGCCTAAATAAAGATGGCTATAGCAAAGTGCAGCTCGATCAAGATCATATCGGATTAATTCCATATCGGCCCAAACCCCAAAATTGATTTAGGACCACAGTACTTTTTATTATCTATTTACACAGCCTTAAAGGCTGGTTGCACAGCACTTTGGATCCATTGAATATTTTCTCCCTAGTTCTCTACCGTGCCATTGATCCCATGTTCAACCGTGACATTCACCTAAGAACTTGAACCGTCGTCTTCGGCTCTATGTCGATATGTCGGACAACTATGACCATGTTTCTTACATGCTCCACATTTCTATTTTCTTTTAGCGATCTCCAATGCAGAAGGTTCACGCCTCGTAGAACCGGACCCCTACTTTCCTCTTGATTTTGAAGGGCTGCCTCTCGGCTTGCCAACTATTGGCCCGAGTAATAAAGGATCCGTTGTGTTGAAAGTTTCAGCAGTATGTTTACAAGCAACTTCCTTTCTTGTGGAAAGGCTTCTAAGGCAGAGTCATGTTTATGGGCAAGGAGCTTCATAGGACATTCGTTTTATCCCATCAAGGCTTGAACATTCACTCCATAACAAGAAAATTTTGCTTTGATTATAAAAAAAAATGGAGGAGCCAAAGTGAGGTTTTATCTCTCCGCATATCATGCCCAGGTTGGAAGCTAGTCGCCAGTGGTGCCCTTTGGTTGGCAATTTGTAAAACCACTACATGGCCTTCTAGGCCTGTTATATACCCTGACTTTGGCATGGTGTAACCTCCCATCCTCCTAAACTTTTCCATACCAAGATAGAAGAAAATGAAGGAATGAAGAACTGATAGGTTTTCTGTGTAAGAGAGAGAACTAGGATTTTTGGGTTTCTTAAGCATTTAAGATGAAGTTTAGCATACCTTTCATTTTTCAATTTAAACTTTTAGAGCGGTTTAAGGCAGTCTCGTAGAAATTTCACATCATGGGACTTCAATCAATTCACCAATTATCCAAATCTCCACGCCCCTTTGATAGCATTTTATTTACGGGAAATAAGTTATCAACTTCTAGAAATTGAATTAGATTAAGTTCTTTTTAATTTGAAGGACCAACGAGATGATTTGGTGGTTGAGCAACCAAAGAATGCAAGTTGGATTCTCTAGTGAAAATTCTTCGTGCGTCAAAATTCCACAACAGAGTGTTGCCTGCTTTGCCTGTATTTTGCCGAAAAGTTTAATTATTGTCGCACGGTCATTGCACAATTCTTATGAATCTTACAAAGCAAAATGAAGGTATTGCAAAATTAACACCCTTAAAAGAAAAGGAAAAAAAAAATTAAATGACAACATTTTTTCCTCAAAAATGGTTTGAGACAACAGCTCATTCTAAGCAAACATGTGTGTATTAAATCTACCTGACCAAGCCAATTACATTTTAGAATCTATTGGATCCATGCCAAGTTCCACTAGCTAACACAAGTTTCCATTCATTTTTTATATTATGATTGATCATGTTTATCACGTTATCTAAAGAATCTATACTGATATTTTCTCCCCAGTTGTACACATATGGCACGCGCACCACCTCTTGGCAAGAGTATTATTCATCATGAGGTGGCAATCGTGCTTTCTACTCAAAAGATTGAACTCCAAACTATCAGTCCTGTTGATGTCAATCTTGCTTGAGCGCTTTCATGAGGTTAAGACAATTCTCGCATGATCGGAAGGTGGATTCGCGGTCACTTGTTCGATAATTCCTCCATTTGGTTGGACTACCAATAATTGATTGCTCGACGTTTCGACCCATTATCATGTAGAGCATGTGTGGTCGCTTCCTGAGAAGGCCTAAGTGAAAGCTAAATAAATATCATATTTTAGGTGCATTATTTCTAGAGAAGAAGATGCTCCTAGACTTCCTTCCTTTGCATGTACAAACGATTTTGGCACTGCATACAGCGTTCGCCTAAGAAAGAGTGGTTTATGGATCGCCATGCTAGGGTTTCTGTGTGCGAGCAGTTCGTTCAAGTCAAAAACTCTTATTCTATAGGATGGAACTCGATTAATCTATTCAAATCGCGTTCTGCGAATCGGATACGATGTTGACATACGAATCGCCACGCATGTGATCCCCTCACCACGTTTAAGAAGTGCTAGCTTGTCTTAGAAAGTTCTCACCTAATTCTTTGCTTAGGCTTCTTGGTGACTAAAACATTCTCCCCAATAAATCAAATACGAACTTATTTAAATATGTGAAGCGCACAGTCTGGATTCCTGAAATAAAATGTTCACCAACCCTAGAAGCTCGCCTGTAATCATGGAGTCCGCTAGTCTCTTTCCTTTCGACCAGCAATGGGGGGGTGTCGCGGAGAGTTGGCCTAGATTTTCAGCTTAAGAGCTCGAATTTCAAAAACTAAAAAGTATAGAAAAATTGAAGGGTTGGTGAAGGTCAATAAAGTATTGCCATCTTCTAATTATGGCATTTAATGTAAATCAAAGAAACTGGTTTGCTTACATAGTAAAGATTTTCTGCTTTTGTAGGCCATTTAATGAATTGGTATAACATCGTCGCAAGTTATTGACGAATGGTGCTTATTGCCATTGTTAACATCCCATGTCATTGTCCCATGCAAGAACAAGTAAAACGCATTGAACCTAACAAGCCCTAATCGAGAAGGAATTATATAGTTAAATGTTGTCATGCCATTGGTTCACCCAGACAATGAAGCAAATGAGTTTGTATGTTAATGCTTCACATCAGTCATTGTCGCATGCTACCTTACACCCATAAATATCGCCGCTTAACATCTATACTTCAATGATATTTGATGATATTGCGTTCCGATTCATGAATAATTGAACTTCAACCAACTTGATTTGTCACCATGCCGAGGAAAAAAGGGTTGGTATCCGTTGATTATCATCTTCTCAAGTCTTGGAGTTATCTATCCCATGATCGAGTAAAATGGGGCCTTTTGCTGGAGATATCCGGTTGTCATTAATCACGTTAGTTAATGTCGTGGTAATCTCTATATAATTACGGGTCCAAGAAGGTAACCTAATCCCTTAGGGTATGAATAATTGAGAACCTAACTTTCTAGTTTATTGAAAGATGAGTCATTGAATAAATGGCAAGAGTTGCAACACGTGTGTATGTAAATAAGCTGTCTAGCGAGCTATGGTCTATGCACTTGAAGTCTATAACATGGCAAGATCATTTTCAGCAATGTCACTTCATATTTGATAAGCCTGGTTTTCGGCAAGACAGCAACAAGTGGAAACGTTTCAATTTGATTGATAGACCATGAACCGGTCAAAGTTTTGAGAATTGCGTGCGTTTGAACGCTAAGATCAAGATCGACTGTTTTCGGTATTGTTGGCCTGAAATTTTCTCCTCCTCTTTATTGTATAGTTGAAAAGAAGGAAGCAAACCTATTTTCCAGTATTTACATTGATTAAAAACAAATCGTCTTGTCAAATGATCAGGAAAAAAAAAGACAGATCTATGAGAATGTTACAACATGTTGAGCTCTTGGAGAGTTTTAGGGCCAATCGACATCTTCTCCATATGATTAATAAAGAAAGAAACATGTAAGGAATCATAGATAAGATATAAGGAAATTATAATAATTTTATAGATTATGTCAAATGACTGTGCTAATTATAAAATTTTGTAGGATTTTTATCAATTATTTTAAAAATTTAATCTCTCAGACGAATATAATGGTAGATATATTTAAATCTTGACAAAAGAAGCCCTCATCTAAGGATGATACAAAGAATGAGAATATAGTAAGTGCACACTAAATAATACTAGTGGAAGAGAGAATATAGAAAATCGAAAGATATATCCATTTAAAATTTGAATCCAAGAAATACCTAATTTTAGTTAAATCTAGTACATAACTTATTACAACGAAAGATGAATTTATTGGAAGATGGCATGATATATTCTTATATTATCGACATAACAATAAATCTACGTTGCTTGATCTTGTAAAGTTCCTTGCAGTATTTCCACGTAAAAGGCTTGTCGTTGATCAGCCGCATGAGTTTCGCGGAGAGCGAGTTAAATTATAACTGGGTCTCTTTCACGATCCTGTGTGATGGGAAAGATGCTTAGAGCACATGCCACTTGTCATTGTTTTGTATTTTTTTTATGACATTGCTCTTGAAAAGTCTATCATTTCGGATTAGGTTAATAAAATATTATGGTTTTATGGTGATTTAATTAATGGAGAGTTAGGTGATTTTTTTTTTTTTTTTTTTTTTTTGGATTTGTTCGAGAGACTCGACAAGCAGACAATCCGAGTGGTTCATCCATTATTTAATGCAACCGTTGCAATCAATGTCTCATGGTTTGTTTGTTTTGTATTTTGTTAGAAAAAATTTCTTCCAGTCAAAGTTTGCTATATTATTTAATTTTAAAAATTATGAAAGTAACTTGACGTGAATTTACATGTCGATGTTTGCATTTCTGAAAGCTTCAAACGTTTCGGATTTAAAAAAAAAAAAAAATCAAAGTATGGGAACCGTAGAATTTTGATCAAGTAAAAGATAAAAAGTGAAAATCAGTGCAAACAGACCAAATCTGAGGAGAACATACAGAAAAAAGTGAATCGAAAAGAAACTCTGTAATTAATGAATTTGCTGATATATCATTTTACTTAGGAGATATTACTGGTTCTCGTAAGCTTTTCATGTTAGTACCCCGGTTCTTGTAAGATGACATCATCTATCTACCTAATTAAATATTGATCATGCATTGTTTCTGGAAAAAAAAAAATCAATATGTTGGAAATTACAATATCCTTTAGTTATCTTATTACTTGACATGTTTCAAGCAAAATTTTAAGAAAGCCATATTAATAAATACCACGGTTTTAACTACCATTAATGAAAGTTTATGTTGCTCTTTTACTTAATGCCAACGAAAAATTGATGCCTAAGGTTTATTTTTAATTCAGTCCTAGTAATTGGAGGAAACTTCCTCCAACTCGGTTTTTATTTCATTAGATTGCCATGTCTTACCTTCTCTAGACCTATCAAAATGGATCATAAATTCATTTGTTAATTCATATTTAATGTACTGAGTTTTTATGTGAGTTAGTTATATTTAGTAAATAGGTCATAAATGTGTTTATAATGACAATGCCTAAAATAATATGAGTGTTAAATGGGGTGACAACTTATTTAGACTAAACCCACTCCTATGACTTTCTCTTTACTCTTTCTCACCCTCATTCGATCTTGTGCTCGCTTGCTCAGCGCTCTCTACACAATTTGGGTATGAGTTTTCTTAAATTTGGTTAGATATAAAAATGTCTTAGTAAAATGGGTCGGGTCGAGTATGAAATAGGTCGAGCATATATCACTAGATTTTATATTGTATGGAAATTGATCAAAATAAGTTAAATAGGTTAATTGGGTCGGACCATTTTCAATCCGATCCACCTGTTTGACTGGTCTATTCTTCTTTCTCTCAATTGGTTGCAAATATTATGCACTCAGCCAATTTGTTGGTTAATATGCAATCACAATCTATAGTATTGCATACACTATCGTTTAATAAATTTTAAAGAATAATCACCCGTGAGCCGAGGTCGATGGTGGCCGCACAATTATTGCTTTGATTTATTTACATTTAAACGCATACGCATGGCCTTAACGTGGACAGTATGTTTATATATTTGTGGTCCAAATCCAAGCAACGTCAGTTGACAACAATAGTGTCCAGCGTCGTTTTGGTCCGTCCGTGAGGGACACATGGTGATGGCCCTCATATCATCCAGTTCCAACCTACTAAATCCATCAAACTGTTGGGTTGGGTCGAAAATAATCTGATTCAAATCGACCAATTTTTATACAAGACAAATTTAATAACTTATACTCGACTCATATTATTAAAATACATTTATATTTAACACAGTTTAGAAAAACTCATACTCAAATTAAAGTGGGGGCATGGAGTGACCGAGCTAAGATCAAGTAAGGATGAGAAAGAGTGAAGAGAGTCATAGAGGTAGAGTAGGTCTACATAAGTTGTGAACCCATTTAGACTTTGTTCGTTTTGCAAAAAATAGCTTTCTAAAAACATTTTCTAGATTTTCCAGTGTTTGTTTCATGAAAAATGAAATGATCGGGGAAAACAAAACAAGTCTTCTAAAATAGGGAAAGATGTTTTTGCTTCTCACGTAGAGGAAAAAAATTTTCCCCACTTACTCTCTCTTATCTCACATCCCTGCTAGCCTCCTCCTCTTTCTCTTTTTCCTTCTTTTTTTTAAATATTATTTTTAAAAATTCGATTTTTTCATTCTTTTTCTTTTTCTTGTCTTTTGCCTTCTTGCTTAGCCAATCGTCGGCCATGGCAACGGTTGGCGATCAGCCATAAGCAAGCTAGAGCTTGCCTTTGGCCAGTTGCCGATGATAGACCAAAGAAGAAGAAGATGGAGGATAAGAAAAATATATATAAGAACAAAAAGGAAAAAAAGTACAACGAAAAATAAAAAATAATTAAAAATTCGATTTTAGTGCATGGAGGAAAATCAAATCAAATTTCTAATATTGAAAAGCAGAAATATTTTCTAGTTCATTTTCAAGTTTTAGCCAAATATCGAAAAATATTGTCATTTTCTTAGAGAATGGCTTCTTGAAAAATATTTTTCAGAAACGCCACATTTTTCATAAAACGAACAAAACCTCAATACTTGTATATTATTTTGTTTACTATTCTAAATATATATGTGATCTATTTATTGAATATAATTAACCCATATAACAACTCAGCCCATTAAATATGATCAAGAATTGGATCTTTGACTTATTTTGATAGATCTACTACTTACATACAATTTTACGTGGGGCATCCAGTTATACTTTAGCTCCCAAAGTTACATGATAAACCTTTTTCGAGGGTTTGAATGAATACTACTAATTCACTAGATATAAACAAAATTAATAGATAAACATTTAAATCTTTCATTATTCAATGACGAATGAAGTGAAAAAGCACGTACATTTTGTACCTTGTTCGTCCCACGATCTTAATTCACACTAAAAAGTAAGGAGAAATCATCCCATGTACATGTCACGCAGTTCCTTTTGTACCATGTCTAAACTTCTCTTTATACTGGTCTCTTGATATACTAATCTTTATGCAATTTGCAAAGGATGAAACAGAGAAGCATTCTTCGTCATCGACCCCTTGTGCATACTCTATGGTTTTCATATGGATTTGCATGCGAGAGGAGGTATTGAACTTTGGCGCGTCACTTGCTTTCTAGATTCATCAAGCCTTCAGGGACATTCAAATCAATACCTCACATCACATCATACTTTTTGAGAGCATTGGGAATTTCCCGCATCTTGTGACTCGAGGCTTCTCCAAACATTATAAATAAAAGCATTCCAACCTAATTCGTGCATAAATTCAATGAGAGTTTTTCCCTTTGAAATGAGAAGCTCGACAAACCAAGATACAACCAATTTTTGGATTTAAAAAAAAAAAAAAATCAGGTATTATATAATAAATTATATACGGTAAGAATCCAAGTCATATTACTTATACTCACGGTGGGAATTATATTTCATGTGATATGATAAAGAAAATAGACAATCAAAGAAACTCGTGAGTGCATGGAACATCAATCAACTTCCTTCTTTGCTTCTTTCACGCCATTACATCAACATCGTCTGTCGTTCTCTCCTTGCTAGCTCCACTTCGTCTGTATCCTTCTGTTTTAACCCTAGAATCAGAATGAAATCAAATTGGTTGCATACAAAATATTATCAAGATGAGACGATATATTCTCTAGCTAATTCCTTCCATCCTTCCAAAGTGTCGGCAACCCCCCGTTCTTCACCAATCTCTTTCCACTCGTGGCGCGCCAATATGACGCCAAGACAATAATGCCAAGGCGAGCTTTGTATGTTTCCCCTTGATGCGAGATGAAATGATGTCGAATAACCGAGAGACTTCGATAGATGACATTCCGTGCACAAAAGGATGATCACGAAGACCGCATTGCCTGATCACACAGCGTTCGGTGAGCCATCATGACCGACTGTTGCTCCTAGTTCTGCATGCAACTTGCGAGAGAGAGAGAGAGAGAGAGAGAGAGAGAGAGAGATCTTGGCGTTCATGAGATTTTTCTTCAGTTCAAACCCTAACCAGTTCATCTTTAGTTTCTTTTGCCCTAATTAATCATTTTGGAGTTTGGAAGAACTGAGATTCTTCAAAAGGGCGAAGAGTGAGGGCGATATGATGATGCAATGAGATTACATTTGTAGGACCCTAGGAACAGTAAAGGACTGATTGAGCGTTGACAAAACAGACCATCCTCCAGTCATTCTTGTTTTACTGTACTAGTATCGATTCAAGGACGTCCTTGTCCTAAGGACCAAACGTGGCATTAGAGGCAATCAACAATCCTATTGTCTTCCCTAACAATCGCAAGTGGTCGAGCTACGCACATGTGTGCAATCTAAATTATGAATCTTTAGAAAATGCAAGAAAAGAGAAGGGTCACTTCAGGTAAAGAACAAACCGTCCCTTCTTGGAACCCTACTTAAGACATCTTTTTTTTTTTTTTTTTTTTTTTTTTTTTTTTTTTTTTTTTTTGGGTGACGAATTCGATGTTGACTCGACTTATCAAACGATGTTTTGGTTAGACCTCTGAAGTGATTTCTTCCCTAGAAATTTAGGACAAAATTCCAAACCCTCATCACTATGGGGTGAGCTAACCGTGAGAAAGTTTTTTTATTTGATGTATCTGTTAACTAGAAAAACTTACCCGCCATCGAATGCAACTATCAATTAAACAAGAATTTAGTAAGTCGGACTTAAATGAAAACTAATTCACGGTAACAATTTCAAATTTACGTTCAAAAGTTACTTCTTTTTTCCGTTCTTCAGTACAAGCACGTTCAGTGGCAAGGAGAGAGAGACTGAGGGTTCGAATACCGGAACTCAAGGGTAGGGTAGCAAGAAAGTGTCTCCAATTAGAGTGATTTGGTGGTCATCCTACAGAAGAAATCTCTATAGACACTCGACAAAATAAAATCATTATATACCTTAGTGAAGTGAAGTGGCTGAAAAAGTGCAATCATATGAACTATATCGAAACTGGGCTCACAAGCACACAAACTGGAAACAAATGGCCGATGACATTGGCCTTCATATTAAGCTCCCTATAATGGGCCTAAGAGGTACCCCCCTCTCTCTCCACCCTAAGCGATACCAATGGCAACGGCTATAAGTGTTGTTCATGACCACCATGCAACAATTGTTGACATCTAAATTTTACGATCTATTTAGTTATTTATCATATTAAAAGGAGCCCCGATCCCAAAACAAGAGTAATATTAATTACATTTGCATATTAGGAGCATTTTAATTAGGCTCACATGAGTAGCATTTAAATTAGATTAGAGTTAATGGGATCAAGCGTGGAGCTCCAGAACTTAATTAAATTTTTGGATTGAGGGGGATAGTCAAATTGATACCATTAAATTTTCATCATGGCCGAAAATTAAGATGGGAGCGTGCCCAATAGGGCATGTGATCGAAATTATAAGTGATACGCTTTATATTATTTAATTTTGATCACAAGGGGGGCAATAAAGGGAGGTTTCCTGATCTTGAATCTATATTAGATATGCTTTTGATTCAAATTAACAAATTTTGTATCAAAAGAAAACGCTATATTAAAGCTTATATAAGCGTGTTATACGACACAATTAAGAGTAGTATATTCGCAATTGCGGTTGGAAAACAAAAAGCAAAAAGAGGCTACAAAAATATATACGTAGAGAAGAAAAGGGGAAGTGCTTCCACGGCTACAATCACCGGATGAGCTCTTGCTGTCGTGACCTCTTTTTTTCAGCGCTCGATTAGGAACGTCTGCAGTGGAGGCTAATGGTTTGGCTAGATCTATTAGGCTTAGCCCAGACACTTCTAAATCCACCAATTCATGACTTAATATTTTGATATTTTAATTAATGAATTAATTTTAAAAAGGAGTCGTCACTAATCAAATTGGGGTTGCTCGGTTAGAAACCCAAACAAAATATTGGGAGAAATATTTGCTCCTACACAACTAGAGAAATTAGGATCGTGGACTTGATTACATTAGTTAATCACTAATACCCTTTCGGTACCTAATCTTGTTTAAACCCTAAGGATTTTTGGATTTTCAAGGGGTTTTCTATGCATTTACAGAGAAAAACATTTTTTGGTCTTTTTTCTATTTTTTAAACATAAAAGGCTTTTTTTTTGGATTTTTTTATCTTTTTCTGAAAATATTAATCATTTTTGGTTTTATTTTATTTTATTTTTTGGCCTTTTTGAGAAAACATGAGATATTTTGGGATTTTTCTGATTTTCTAAAAGATAGATCATTTTTATTATATATCATCATCATCATTATTATTTATTTTATTAAAATTATATTTTTATTATAATATAATATTGAAAACAACTCAAGTCGTCCACCCAAGACCCAGACGGGCCTGCAATGTAGACTGGCTCGGGATTCTTTTTTCTTTTTAAAACATAAACAAAGCCCAAACCAATTTGGCCCATTTTCATTAAAAATATCCAGCCTAAGGATTAACCGTCCCACATGTGCAGACCCAACTCGGGCGGAACCCTAGTTGAATGACGACTTGGGTTCGACTCGACTCCGTAGCTGCGACCCGATTCCTACAAAAACCCTACCCGATTGATGACCCATGCCTGACCTGATTTTGACCTGTCTTCTCCTTTGCTGACTCGGCTTTTTGGAGCCCTTGAGTTTGACGATCCACGGCAAAGGTGGCCGAGCTCGAGCCTCAGCCGGCATTGCCTTGGACTTCACCTGGTTGGCCGTTGTAGCCGATCTCGTCGCCTGTCAGTGTCGGTCTGCAAGTCTAGCCACGGTTACTATGCTCACTTGGGATTTCCATTGAACGCCTAGCGGACGTCGGTTGAGAGGGACAAGATTGAATCCTTTGGGCTCGGGATCGCGACGGGGTTCCGAGCGGACGAGCAGTGAGGGCTAGGGAGGTGGATGACGGATGGTCGGGGCTGGAACTCATGTGAAGCCGACGGCTACGAGTCCCGGCTTGATGACCCTAAAACAGACCAAAAAAAAAAAAAAAAAAAAAAAAAAAAACAAAGCAAAAAACAAACCCTGGCTTACCGCAACAGGGGGGCATAAAGGCAAGTGTGGCTGTCGACGGCTTTCGTGCCCCTTCTCCCCATAACCCATAGATCTGGGTTTCTTGCTCGCGGTCTCTCCCTCTCGGGTTTGCTCGCTGCCGGACTCCCCCGATGTTTCTTGGGGGGAGGTTGTTTGAGCTCGTGACCACTTTCTCTCTCTAGCTCACTCTTCGATCTTCCCATGAAGTCTCTCTGGGGAAGCTCTTTGAGTTTGCTTGCTGCCGTTGACGAAGATCGCACTCACTTATTTATAGGCGAGGAGGGTCTAGTCGATGGAGAGTCTCGGCAGCTGGCCCTTGGCTTGCTGATTAGACTCTCTTGGCCGAATCGATGTCCCATCCCGACTTCTCCACCGGGGCATGCTCGGCATTGAACGTGAGCATTGATGGCACCTGAGAAATGTCCATTCCGGTCGACGTCAGCCTACTCCTCCTTAGCTGTAGGTCCATCTTGAGTTGCAAAGATGGTGGGGGAAGAAGACAAACATGAGGAAGAAGACAAGAAAGAGGAGGGCCAGGTTGGGTCACACAGCCTGGGCCGTGGGGAGGGGCCAATGTGAGGGAAGGGGAGGAAGAGGGGGGCTGGGTGCAAAGGCCCAGCCCCATGTGGTTGCTGCTTCTACTTTTGCTTCTATTTATTTTTTCTTGTTGTTTTTATTATTATTATTATCTGAAAAAAAGTAAAAAGAAAAAGGAAAATAAAAGCTAAGCCTTAATTTATACAAAAAAATCATTTTTGTTAGGGCCAAATCAGTCCTTAATTTTCTTATGCAATTTAATTTGAAATATCTAGGCAAAATTTAGGTGTCAACAACTACCCTTCTTTGAAGGTGAGTTTGCAGAGGTTACATTCAAAGACGAACCGATACCTAAACTTTATTCATGCATATGCAATAGATTATATCCTTTTCGGGACCTATTGTCCTATGCAAAAAAAAGAGCAATATAATATTACACATACTAAGACAGATAAGAAGATATCTGTAGTAACTTGCCGGGAATGCATGAGATAAGGTGCGAACCCCGAGTTTGGCAAGTGTTAGGGCATCATCTTACCTAGTGATGTAAGGAGGTTGCTTCTCCAAGATTCGAACCTTTCTTCGATCGCCTTGAGGGAAATTGCTTTTCTAGGACCCGAACCATTCTTCGGTCGCCTGTTAAAGCAATAAGTTGTTTGTTTGGGACCTGAACTCTTCTTCAGTCGTCTTGACGAGAAATTGCCTTTCCAGGACCCGAATTATTCTTCAGTCGCCTGTTAGAGCAAATAAGTTGTTTGTCTAGAACCTGAACCTTTCTTCGGTCACCTTGACGAGAAATTGCCTTTCCAGGACCCGGACCATTCTTTGATCTCTTGTAGGAACAATAAGTTGAGTACCTGACCTTTCTTGGGGGATGCACCAATCTTTCTTGAGACATCTGTTATGTCCGTGGGTGTCTGGTCTTTATCAAGGACACCAGATGGTTACTTGACCATTTTCGAGGGATGCGTTGACCTTTCTCAAGGCATCTATTTGTTAAGTGCCTGATTTTTGTCAAAGATACCAGATGATTACCCAACCTTTCTTGGGGGATGCGCTGACCTTTTTTAGGACATCTGTTTGTGGGGTGCTTGATCATTGTCAAGGACACTAGATGGTTACTCGATCTTTCTCGGGAGATGTGCCGACCTTTCTCAGGGCATATGTTTGTGAGGTGCTTGATCTTTGTCAAGGACACCGGTTGATTACCCGACTTTTCTCAGGGGATGCGCCGACCTTTCTTAGAGCATCTGTTTGTTGAGTGCCTGTTCTTTGTCAAGGACATTGGTTGGTTACCTGACCTTTCTTGGGAGATGCGTCAACCTTTCTTAGGGCATTTGTTTGTAAGATACCTAGACATTTGTAGATATTGAAAGAATACCTGAGCATTCACAAGTACTAACTTGGAGGATATCTAGATCTTTGCAGGCGTCGAAAGAGTACCTGATCATTTGTAGGCATGGAAAGAGTACTTGGATAATCATAAGTACGAAATCTTGGAGGATACCTGGTCATCCATAGGCATCGAAGGAGTACTTGAATGCTCATAAGCCCTAAATACTTGGGAAGGTTTCCTACCTTCTGGTAGTTGAAATATCGAGGATGTGTCTCGGATATTCATGGAGGTCTTCCACCTCCTAGTAATTAGAATATTGAGGATGCGCCTCAGATATTTATGAAGGTTCCCCACCTCTTGGTAGTTGGAAATATTGAGGATGCGCATGCATACTCGTGAAGGTCTCCAACCTCTTGGCAGAGTGAATTTGAATGTAGTACGAGGCTTACCTGGATGGTCGCAGGCACTTAGAAAGGCTGGAAAACCTGGGTAGTTGCAAGTATACAAAGCAATGGAATACTTGGATAGACACAAGTATTGAATGATATAATCTGGGGATAACTCGGGCAGGTCGAGTGTCATGGAAAGGGAGTACCTGGACGATGGTAGGTACTTGAAGATAATTGAATACTTGATTAGTCATGAGCATCCTTACTATGAAGACGACTTGAATAGGTTGAGTGTCAATAAGAGAGAGTACCGGGTAGTGGCAAGCACTCAAAGACAAGGGGATACCTAGAGAGTTGTAAGCATCCAAACTTTGGGGGACAACTCAAACTGGTCGAGTGTCAATAAAAAAGAGTACTCGGATAGTGGCTGGTACTTGGGGACAACGGAATGCTTGGACAGTCGCAAGTATTAATACTTTGGGGACAACTTGAACAGATCGAGTGTCGTTAGGAAGGAGTACCTAGCCAGTGGTGGGTACTCAAAGACAATTCAAACACAAAGTTTTGGAAATAGGGATAAGGATATGCTTACCTGGCTATATCTTTGATCTCTAAGAGTATGTTTACTATTGAATAACTTACAATATGCACACAATGATTGTATGTGCGGTAAATTCATGAGTTTAAATATGATTCATGCATGACAATTTTGTCCAATTTGCATCCTCTAAGTTCCACTGGGGAAAATTTTGAAAGACAATCTCCATTCAAAATGTAGATGTCTTGAACATGCTAGATAAGGGACTTTCAGTCTGAAAAGACTTTCTGCTCATTCTCATGAAAAATGCAATTTTATCTTGACCATTGATGCAGGATTTATAGGGACCACACTATCTCATTGTCATCATGTCAGCAGGGGTCCGAGTATTCTCGTAAGCAGTACGACTTTACCAATATGAGAGGTTTTTGTCAAGACCGTAATGTAGGCTTGGTCAACAACCTATCAAAGGAGATTATCGAGATCAAGGTTTATGAAAGAAATGCTGTACGATCATCTCCGGGTTTACAAGTCAAGAACCCTATGAAAAGAGATAGAATAGTCTTGCTTGTACCTTTTCGAGCGATGCTTATGAACTATGAAATCTTACATTAATTGAAGTGCCCTAGTATGAAGAGACTTTTACAAGAGGGATGTAACGTAGACTTGGCTTACGTGTAAAAGGGTGAGAGTTGGTAATTGCCTTGGCATTGTCACCAGTCTTTCTTCTTATTGTCAGATGGAGGCTCTATTAATTGAATCACATCAGCAACTTTTCTTGGGAATACAAATGGATGTATTTTTTTTTTTGTCTGAGGGGGCATTGGCCTTACTTTAACCAGGCACACTGTTTTTTCATGCCCCTAGTCTTTTTATTCCAACTTTCTCATCCATGGGCATTAACCTTGCTTTTATCAGGTATACTACTTTTTCATGCCCCTAGTTTTTCATTTTTGTTGTTTGAAGAACTAGCCTAGGTAAGTTCTAGCAAAACACTGTTGTTAGACTCTTGAGTCTTCATCTTTTGCTGGCGCTTTGGGTATGCTACTTGAACAACAGTAATTCTTGCTTTGTCTCAATATGAGGGTCGATTAGGCTGTACAACGGCTACAAGTGCATGGAGAAAGAATTGCTCTTCGTCATTCTAGGGCACTTAAATTATCGTGAGTATTCAATATGCAATAAAGATACTCGAAGATTGATGTAAGTGTGAGCAAGAAAATTTCTATCCCCCTTCTCACCTTGTGATGCCGCCTTGCCTCCGATCTGCCCCAGTGTGGGGTGGTTCTTGACAGAGGTATGAAAGAAGCTTCATAAGTGTATGGGGCTCAAAGGGGGTAAGCGATGGATAACCTGTAGTGTTTATGATAAATAAATGAAATGCCTCTCACTATTTAGGTTATTGTATCATTCGCGAGAAAACTCTCTATCCTGTAGACATGGAATTTTCTACGCTCATCTCACAAGTGTATAGATATGAGACTGTGTGTAGAATATGGCTTACCTTTCATCATCCTAATACATCTCACCCAGCATGTTCGATCAATCTTATATCCTTCATTCAGCTGTCTATTTTGGTAATCCCCAGTGGAATAAGTATTTTCAAATCATCATGCAAAATCCATTTGGAAAATGTGTGCAACATTTTAAATATGAAAGATTTTGTATAAATAATTGAATTTACTCAAAATTTCACTAACATAAATTCTTTTATTGTCGAGCAATATGTTAAGTTGTTAGGATTAAGTCCTATATTGTTGGAGTCGGCAGTTTGCATATCTACACCATTGAAGGATAAAGTGATAGCTACTTTGGGTTGTTCCGGTTGTAAGTTAGCGATTGGTGAGCGAGTGGGGAAAATAGACTTATTAGTCCTAGCCATGTATGACTTTGATTTAATTATTGGCATGGATTGGCTCACCAAGCAACGAGCTAAAATGGACTGTTATTGCAAAGCGATTTAGTTTGACCTGTTAGAGGGTGAGAGCTTCGAGTTTGTTAGGAATCGAGAAGGACCCTCGATTACCTTGATCTTGTCGCTGGAGGCAACTCGCTTGTTAGACGAGGGTTGCCAAGGTTACTTGGCAACTGTTGTAGATACGACATTGAGAAGTTGAAAATGGAAGACATTGTTGTAGCGCAAGAATTTCCAAATGTCTTTCCAAAGGAATTTCCAAGATCACCACTAGAGAGAGAAATTAAATTTGTGATCGAGTTAGCACCCGGGACAAAGCCAATTTCTAAGGCTCCTTACCGGATGACGTTATCTGAGTTGAAAGAACTGAAGGTGCAGATGCAAGAGTTATTGGATAAATGATTTATTCATCCCAGTGCATCACCTTGGGAAGTACCAGTTCTCTTTGTAAAGAAAAAGGATGGTTCGTTGCGCCTATGCATTGATTATCGGCAACTTAATCAAGTAATGATCAAGAACAAGTACCTACTCCCGAGGATTGATGATCTATTTGATCAGTTGCAAAGAGCGTCGATATTTTCAAAGATCGACTTGAGGACAAGATATCATCAGCTAATGATTAGGAAGGAGGACATTATTAAGTTAGCATTTTGTACTTGGTATGATCATTACGAGTTCACAGTAATGTCATTCGGGTTGACGAATGCTCTAGCTGCTTTCATGGATTTGATGAACTGAGTATTCAAGGAATATCTAAATTGGTTTGTGATCATGTTCATTGATGATATTCTGGTGTATTCAAGGAGTGATGAAGAACATGAAAGTCATCTGAGATTAGTACTGCAAACGCTAAGAGTTCATCAGTTGTATGTAAAGTTCAACAAGTGTAAGTTTTGGTTAACTCGTGTTGCTTTCTTAGGACATGTGATTTTAGGAGAAGGAATCTCTGTGGACCCGAGCAAGATTGAAGCCATAATCATTTGGCCAAGACCAATTACAATGACAAATATCAGAAGTTTTCTAGTTTTGGCAGGTTATTACAAGCGGTTTGTGAAAGGGTTCTCATCATTAGTGTCACCATTGACAAAACTCCTGAAGAAAGAAGAGAAATTTGTATGGACAGACAAGTGCGAGCGTAGTTTCAAGAGCTTAAGAAAATCTGACTACTGCACCAGTGTTGACCATTCCATCTGGTCCTGGAGGATTCGAGATCTATAGTGATGCGTCGTTCAGAGGATTGGGTTGCGTACTGATGCAACATGGTAGGGTTATTGCATACGTCTCCTATCAGTTAAGACCTCATGAACATAATTATCCGATACATGACTTAGAACTCACGGCGATTATCTTTTGTTAAAATATGCCTCGAGTTTGAGTCCAATGTGAAATTCTGATATTCCGAATTGGATATGTTGCAGACGTCTGAAATAGGAAAGTCCAACTTCGACTTGGATTTGGATTTTGTTTTGGATGAAATCGTTTAAAATAGGAAACAAAATCCTGTGAGAAGTTGGCAAAAGTTCACTCATATATATATATAGACCTGCGGCCATGGGTGGTAGGTGTGGATCACAAATTGTCTTGAAGCGCCGCGTGAGTGCTTGGTGTTCTGCCGTTGATCATGAAGAATTGGTCTTGAAGCGCCGTCTCGTCGTCGAGTGCTTGGGAGGGATTTTCTTTGTCATTCTTGTTCGTGAGTTACATCCAAGAAGATTTAGTGCTCAAGCCAATTAAATCTTGTGGTAAGATTTGTGTGTAAATTCCTTCATGAGATTGAGAGATTATTTTGTGAGGAATTTTGGGGCTAAACACTGTGTGCATTTTTGGATGTAATTGGGGCTTGGGAAACACCGAGGGAGTGTTTGAGTGACTTGAGTGTGTAATCTCTTTGTATCGCTTGATCTATAGTGAAATTCGCTGCTGCTCTCCCCGTGGACGTAGGTCTTTACGACTGAACCACGTAAATCCTTGTCCGATTTATTTTCTTCTTTTGTCTATATTATTGTTCGATCGCTCGCCCTATCGCAACATCTTTGCCTTGAAGATTTGGAGATACTATTTGTGCGGAGAAAAATTTCAGATCTTTATAGACCATCAAAGTCTCAAATACCTATTTTCTCAGAAGGAGTTGAATATGAGATAACGTAGATGGATGGAATTGTAGAAAGACTACGACTGTGATATTCTATATTACCCAGGAAAGGCAAATAAGGTCACCGATGCTTTGAGTTGAAAGTCTTCAGTTGCTCATATATTGATTAAGGAGTGGAAGCTAATTGAGAGAGCTCAAGATTCGGTATTCAAGTTTGAGATAGGCAACCTTTCAAGTCTTATGGCCACCCTTAGAATTGAACCGGATGTCTAGATCAGAATCAAGTTACTCTAATCGACAGATCTAGATGTACATAAGATTCTACAGGAGAACATTGAGAAAATAAGGCTAACTTTCAGATTTCTGATGAAGGAACACTGAGGTTCCGAGGGTGTTTGGTTGTACCTGACAATGTGGAGCTTAGAGAGGATATTTTATCAGAAGCACATCGTAGCAATTACAGCATTTATCTTGGTAGCACCAAGATGTATCATAATCTCCATCAACATTATTGGTGGTCAGGTTTGAAGGCAGACATAGCCAAAAATGTTGCCAAGTGTTTGACATGTTAGCAAGTGAAAGCTCAACATTGTAAGCCGAGAGGACTTTTGCAACCTCTCGAGATTCCAGAATGGAATGGGAGCATATCACGATGGATTTCGTAACCGGACTACCGACGAGTCATAGGGGAAATGATTCAATTTGGGTAGTGGTCGACAAACTGACAAAGTCGACTCACTTCATTGCAGTTCGAAAGGATCTCAGTTTGGATAGACACGCTGATTTGTACGTTCGTCAAGTAGTTCGTCTGCATGGAGTGCCGGTGACGATAACTTTGAATCGAGACCTGACGTTTACCGCCACATTTTGGAAGAGCTTGCAAAGTGCTTTAGGTACAAAGCTTCATATAGTATGGCATATCATCCTTAGACTGATGGTTAGTCTGAGAGGACAATTCAAACTCTTGAGGATATGCTGAGGGCTTGTGTATTGGACTTTAAAGAAAGTTGGGAAGAACAACTTCATCTCGTGGAATTTGCCTACAATAATAATTATCAACAGAGCATACAGATGGCTTCATTTGAAGCATTGTATGACAGATCGTGCAGAGCACCAATGTGTTGGGATAAAGTTGGAGAAAGAAAGATTATAGGCCCAGAGTTGGTTCAGCAATCAGTGGATGCTGTGGTAGTGATCAGAAACAGATTAAAGATTGCTCAGAGCAAACAGAAAAGTTACGCAGACAAGCGTCGAAGACTTTTGGAATTGCAAGTTGGTGATCACATTTTTCTAAAGGTGTCACTAATGAGGGGAACTTCGCGCTTTGGCAAGAAAGGAAAATTGAGTTTGAGGTACGTAGGTCTATTTGAGATTCTTGAGAGAATCGAGACTTTAGTGTATTGTCTTGCGTTGCCGCCAAGATTGGCGCAAGCGCACGACGTCTTTCACTTGTCAATGTTAAGGAAATATGAGCTTGACTTGACCCACGTGCTCAATTTTGAGCAATTGGACGTGGATGACCGTATGTCATACATTGAGAGTCCGGTTCAAATTATGGATAAGAAAGAGTATGTTCTGCACACAAAAACCATCCCATTGGTCAAAGTGGCCTGGCAACACTACGGTACTGAAGGAGCAACAAGGGAGACTGAAGAGTCGATGAGACAGTTGTACCCTTACCTTTTTGGTTAATGTGTGTAAGGTTTGAATTTCGAGAACAAAATTTTTATAAGAAGGGAAGAGTTGTGACATTTTGGATTTTTCACTTCTACTTTCACTTAAATTAATTGGGCATTTCATCGACGCGCCTATTAGGCTGTTCTCAGAGCTGATCACTCTCGAGATGACTAGACTATCTGGGGAAGCCATTAAGGATTTTTAAGGCAAATAGACTTGAGGATTCGATTAGGAATCGGTTGCTCAACCGTGTTCATCTGCCAATATTATTTTGGCATAGACATAAATTGATTAGAGGTCAGAGATAGGTCGGTTCGATTGAGATGAGTGGTTAAACATGGGTGATCCCACTAAATTGCAAAATTCTCAACGATTGGCACTAGTTTGATTTTTCTATCGTTTTGGTACCTTGTGTCCGTATTTGAAATCTCGAGGTTTTCACAACAACCAAGAGTTGCCAATGTGTCGAGTGGGTTCATTGTGGCTTGAAGAAAATTGACCACGGGCCATTTGCACTAAAAATTTCTGAAAGTAACCCAGTAGCCTAGGTCACACTAAAAACGTGCCAAATTGAAATTAACCGCGAATTTGAGTCCGATTTTAGAAATTAAAGGTTCTGTCATGTCACAATAAATTTTAGGAAAGTTGACTCAATCTGAGAAAATTTTTCTGCAAACCTCGACTTTTTGGGAAAAAGTCGAGGTAGGGCCGTTTTTGTTCAGAAAATGCCAAGGGTCATTTTTGGACGCAAATTTGGGATGCAAATGGGTTCAATTGATAAGGAAAAATACCAATTTGATCGATGAAGTGTTGAATGAATTTACGGGAGTCAATTTGAGTTGATTCAAGTGAGATTAAGGTCCAATTGGAGAGAAAACCTAGCAAAATTCGGATGCCCCACCACCATGACTTTTGGACCACCTAAAAGCTTCTAGAAGAGGGCAAATTGGTCTAGAAAATGATGGTGGAAGACAGCTGGGTTGGTGGACCATGTTTGAGGGATCAGAGAGAGAGAGAGAGAGAGAGAGAGAGAGAGAGAGAGAGAGTGGTTCCCCCTTGACCAAGAATCGGTCCCCTCTTAGCTCTCTCCCTCCTGCTTCGTCGAAGCCCTCTCTCCTTCATCTCCAGTTGCTGCTTGATGTCCCAACAAACCAGAGAAGACGCTGGAGCAACCAGCAGCCCAACCGGAGCCGTCCGCACCCCCTCGCGCGCTGTTCGCTGTCGCACACTGCCACTGGAAGCCAAGCAGCGCCGTCGCACCTCAGCCGTCAACCAGCCATTTTTCATCCCTCATCTTTATGCCATTTGGACCTCCAGCAACCGTAGAGGAGCTAGCAGCATTGTCGGAGCAACTGCATGCCTTTGCCCGTCACCATTCGCCGCCGTGACATCGTCCTTGCGCGCGCTGCTGCCCATGCGTCTTAGCCTCTCTCACGCCGTCATCCCTACTCCCACCGCATTCTAGCAACTCCCTCGAGTAGCTCAGGCCACTGTCGGAGCTCCTTCTGCCGTCGCTCAGCCCCGCATGGACCATTGAAACTCCACCGGTCTACCGTCGGCCTTGTCTAGCTCAACCTGCTACTGTTTCCCCCTCCTTTGGCACCAACACAGCAAATAAAAAATTAGGTATTTTAGCTCAGTTTTGACTTGTTTTGGCTGGCTTCTCGACCCCAAAAGCTTGGCCCGCCTTGTGGAAATTTGGTCCCTATTGCATCCCCATCAATTTGAACTAAACGGTTTGTTAAACGAGTGAGTTTAACTCACTAAACCTCAATTAGTAGGTAGATGACATTTAGTGAATAATTAGATTAGGCTAAGATTATTTAGGTGGTTAGTTAGATGTAATTAGTGAATTCAAATTAGTTATCGATGAATGTTAGGTGGTTAGTTAGTATAGTTAGAGCCTAGACATGCTCTAGTATTTAACTAAAGTGGTTCGGTAATTTTTCGGGCTCGTATCAGCTTCCATTTACGCTATGACGGGCCTAAGTTGGATTTATTATATTTATTTAATATTTTATGTAATTAATTAACTAATTATTTTCCGAAAATTAGACCGGGATGGTCGATGACCAAAAAATTACGTTGATTGTAGCGGTGTCATCTGTTTATTTAATTGAGCTTTATATTGTGCTGATTCGATTTAATTGTGAATTTAGGAATTTATCTTTAAATTAATTAATTTTAACAATTAATTGAATATTTACCGGATGTGGGTTTATAGTGCCAAAATTATATTTCTAGACTACTGAAGCTAGTGGAAAGTTTAAATTTTGAAATTATGATATTTTGGCTAAGATTAACCATGTACCTACACGTGGCTATTTTTATCGGGTATGATAAAAATGATGAGTTTGTTATAAAATTGGAATGGTATACTATTTTGGCTAGAGGGTCGTAATTTATCTGCTTTGAGTGAGCATATATCGTATACCCTATTATTAGTTTCGGGCGAGCATATATTATCAGCTTTGGGCAAGCAATAATTATCAACTTTGGGCGAGCATATATAGTATATTGAATTGGCCTGAGGGCTCTAATTTATCAGTTTTGGGCAAGCATATATACGGTATACTATATTATTAGTTTTGGGCGAGCCATACTATCTATTTTTGACTTTGGGTGAGCTGTCCTAGACTATGGTTGGACTTTATAGATAGTATTGAATGTACCGACCAAGAGATGGTCGTGATGACATGTAATTGATCAGGTCGATTGATCAAAGAGTCAATCTGATTTGATTGGGTGTTGTGTCTGTTAGTATTTATGAATTGAATTGACTTGTAGGAAAGGACTAAGGCCAAGGTAAGTCCTCTGATTCGTGTGTTGCCTAGGTAGCCTTCAGGACGTATTGGCTTCCTAATCGTCTTAGGGGGTAGAATTCACCGAGACATTGTCTCACTGATTATTGTATAACCATTTTCAGGTTCGTAGATGGTGTTGGTAAAGGACCAGGAGCCTGGAGTCAGGAAGTGAAGCCCAAAGAATCGATGACTATGTCCGACAAGTTAATTGTAGGACAACTCTCTTTTGTAAAGAGCCGATTCCTTTTGAAAACCTTTGTGTATAAACTTGTGTGCTTATAAAAAGGTATTTTGTGAAAAATTGGTCCTACATTCCTATCTCATTGTTTTATTATCTGGAGATTATTTATATGCTTCCGCATGCGCATATTAAATGAATGGATCGGCGATGCATCCTGAGACGTCACTATTAATCGACCAGGTAAGGGATGGGTCCATGTCTGAAGATTGGGGCGTGACAATAAGCCTAGTTCTCAGCAACAAATGGAAAGGTTTCAATTAGATTGTTTGATCACGGATTAGTCAAAGGATAGAGAATTGCGAGCTTCAAATGCTAAGATTAAGACAGCCTATTCTGGGTATATTTGGCTTGAATTTTTCTTCTCTCCCTCATTGTATAGTTAAAAAGAAGGAGCCAAACCTATTTTCCAGGTTTTAAATTGATTAAAACGAAAAATTGTCTCGTCAATGATCGAAAAAACAGATATATGATAATATTAGTCTTGGGTCGATCAACATCTGCTCCACATATATCTCAAATATGAGACTAATGAAGAAGAAAGTGTAACGAATCATAGACAGAATATATACATGAATGATGACCATGAACATAAACATAAGAATGAGTTAAATGAATGTGCAACCATCGCTAGAGAAGCTAATCGTTTAATGGTTAATACAAAGAATGACAAAATAGCACATGCCCACTAGCTAATACTAGTGAAAGAGAGAATAGTACAAAATGGAATAATAAATTCATTTCTAATCCAACATATAATATACCCTACTTCTAGTAAAGATCAGTACAGATCTTATAACAGAAAAATTTGAATTTTTTGGAGGATAATGCGATATATTTTTTGCGCTATAGTTAGAAAATCACAATAAAAAATAAAAGATCAATACAATGCGGTGGACATGAGGTAGGCCATTCTTTCTTATTTTCAATATCACAATAAATCTACATCGCTCGATCTTTTAAAGTTCCTTACCCTTTTTCCGCGCAAAGGCTTGTCGTTGATGCTCAGCTGCATATGTTTCGCGTAGAATAAGTTAAATTATAACGGGGTCTCTTCCTTGATCCTAAGTGATGGGACAGATGCTTGTAGCATTTGGGGGACCCATGACAAACTTTGACATGCCCCTTGTCATTTTTGTATTTTATTTATTTTTTGACATTACTCTTAAAATGCCTTTGATTTCATAAGAGGTTAATTATATAGTTTGGTTTTTCGATGATTTAATTAATAGAGGGTTAGGTCATTATTGGATTTATTTGGGTGACTACACAAGCAGACAATCTGAGTCGTTGATACGTAATCAATGCAACAGGCTGAGATACTCCCCATGTCTTCATTCCTTTATTTAAGAAAAAAGGTCCTAAAGCTTATTTGTTCCATATTTTCTTTCTTGCCAAAATTTAAAATATTACTGAAGTTTAGAAATATGAAAATCTATGTGAATTTACATTTTTTTGGGTAAAGGTAATAAACAGTGAATTTACATGTTAATATTTGCATTTGTGAAAGTTTCAACAATTTTGGTATTTAAAAAAGTCAAAGTATGTGAAATGCAAATTTTTTACTTTGAATAAGCACAAAACAAAAAGTACAAATAAATTCAAGCAAACTCTGTCTCAGGGGAAGATAAAAAAAAAAAGTGAATCAAAAAGAAACTCGATCATAAGTGAAATTGTTGGTATATCATTTTACTTATGAGATATTATTGGTTGTTGTAAGCTGAGTAATTATTTTGAGTAATACAAGTGATTATTTTAGAAAAATAATTTCCAAATAATCTATTTCTGCATAACAAACCGAGTCTAAAATCTAATGTAATTTTCATACTATCGTTCAATAAATCTCAGAGAATAATCACATGGGAGGTGAGGTAAACAGTGGCACATAATAATATTTTTTATTGAATTTACGTTTATATGTGTATGCGTGGCCCAGTTGTTGACTTTATGTTTGTAGACATCCATGGCCCAAATCCATCCCATGATGGAGGTTGATGGACAAACACATCAATATTCTCAAACGAACGTCGTTTTCGTCCGTCCGTACGGGACCCGTGGTGACATCGTTACTCTAGAATCTGCATGTCATCATAGTTTGCCTTCTATATTTATATGATTTTTTTTTCTCTTGACAGCTTAAACTTTAGAATGATTAATAAAGGTCTCACAAAAAATCTTATAGGGATTTTAAAATATTTTCCCTATATGCTTGTTATGTTCTTATCATCTTTCTCCGCCTAGTAATTTAAGTTTTTTAAAATCATTGGTTGAAATCTTATATGGTGTCGGAGCACGAGGTTCTAAATGTAAATCTTTCCGAACTCTTATTTTCCTCTCCAATTACATATTTCCACATTTTAGGCTTAAGCCAAGGTTCAATTTATGTATGAGGAGTGTTAAAAAAATTTTAATATTAAAGCATTCCTTCATTTAATAATTTAAGCTTTTAGAATAGTTTAACTCGCACACACAAGCGAAGGTATTGAAGTTTCGCACATCACTTGCTTTCTAAATTCATCAAGCCTTCACGGATATGTAACTCAATACCTCATATCACAGTTTTTAATAGCATAGGAAATATCATTCTAAGACGTTATGGATCATATAATTCAAAGTTTTTTTTTCCAACAATGTACATGGAAGCATTGCAAGCTAATTGTATTTCCCTTTGAAATGACTAGCTCGACCTCCCAATATATTAACTATTTATGATATTTCAAACGCCAATTCGGGTATTATAACGTACTAAATCATACTCATTCACAGTCAGAGTCTTTAAGTCATGTTACTTATATTCACGGTGGAAATTGTATCTCTCTCTTGTGATCTGATAAAGAAAATAGACAAGCAAAGGATCTCGTGAGTGCATGGAACATCAATCAACTTCCTTCATTGTTTCTTTCATGCCATTACATCAACATTGTCTGTCGTCCTATTCCTATCGTATAGCCAGCTCCACCTCTGTCTGTATCCTACTGTTTTATCACGAAATCCAGAGTGAAATAAAAACGGTGGCATAAAAAACACTATCAAGATAAGAGGATGCTTTTGTCTAGCTATTTCCTTCCGTCCTTCCAGAGCGTCAGCAACCCCGCATTCTTTGCTTGTCTCTTTCCCATGGGTTGAGCACTAATACGACGCTCAGATAATAATGCCGATGCGAGCTTTGTCTACTTCCCCTTGATTTGAGGTGAAATGATGTCGACTAATGTCGAGTTCTTTCGTTAGATGACATTTTATGCAAGAAAGGGATGTTCACGAAGATTAAATCATCCGATCACATGCGTTTGGTGAGCCATCACCAAGAACGACTGTTGCTCTTTGCTTCTGCATGAAACTTGCTCTGCATGCGTGACTTAGGGGGTGTTTGCGGGAGCGAAGAGAGAGAGAGAGAGAGAGAGAGAGAGAGAGAGAGAGAGAGATTTTGGCGTTTACGCGATCTGTCCTCCGATCATCTTTAGTTGGTTTTGTCCTCATCAATAATTCTAGAGTTTGGAGCAACTAGTTGGTTTTGACCTCGTCAATAATTCTAGAGTTTGGAGCAACTAGTTGGTTTTGTCCTCGTCAATTATTCTAGAATTTGGAGCAACTGGGATTTTTCAATGGGGCAGAGAGCGAGAGTGGCGTGACCATGCAACACGATCATATCTTGTAGGACCCTAGAATCACCAAACCATCCTAGAAGGGTTGACGAGAACGGCCATCCCATCGACATTCTTGATATCCTACGTCAGAACCGATACGAGGATGTCCTTGTCCCGAGGAAGAGGACGACAGCTTTCGCTTCGGCTACCGAACGTGGCCTTGTAAGGGGGAATTGACGATCCTCCTCTTGTCTTCTCTGTTCCATTATCACAAGCGGCCGAGCTTTCCGCGTTTGCATAGTCATCGCTGGGAAAGAACAAAGCGTTGCTTATCGGAAACCTAAGGCTTTCATCATCGTTTGTGACAAATTTCGACGTTGACTCGACTTGATTGAAAAATTGCCCATCAACCCAAAAGAAAAAGACAAAGAGAAAGGAAGAAGAAGACAGACGACTTTACATAATGTCGTCAGGAGCAGTATTTGGTGGGACTTACCTAGGGATGCCAATGTATTTTTATAATAAACCTAATCAACCGACATTATAATTAAATTCAAGCAAAGTGAAAGAAAAATAAAATGAATGAAGCGGTGCTAGTTCCACTTCTTACCATGACCAACATTTATCCACGGGGCTAAATGATTGATCCACTTAATGGCGAGAAAGTATTTTGTGTTCGATCATATTATTAATTTAGACATATGACAATCTCAATGAATGAGATACAGAATCCTATCCACATGTGGTGTATATGTTAAATAAAATACTTTCCCATGAACGACTTACACATATCGGATCAAGATAGAAACAGGTGAAAAGAGATCATCGCTTCGCAATCTAATTTATCAAACAAGATTTAAGAAAAACAACATAACATCTATATGACATCTATATGTTACTATGAACGGCTCTTATACAATTACTGTCTCCGATTATAGTAATTTGGTGGTTGACCTACACGATAAATTCCTATGGATATAAGATAAGTTTAGCGGTAATTTACAAAAAACAATAAAAAAAACCATTATATAACTAAGTAAAGTGGAGTGACGGAAAAAGTGCAATCGCTATGCTTCGTTTGATCTATTTGAGGCCTTCTATTTTTATCATTGTTTTTTGGGGCCTTTCCCATAATTCAAGAAAATGGGCCTAGATGATATTAGGACTGCCATTGAGCTCCCTATAATGGGCCTAAAAATATATGTTCATCCTATTCTTCCCCAAAAAAACTCTCTCTCTCTCTCTCTCTCCCTCTCTCTCTCTCTCTGTAAAAACAACACAAGTGCCATAACTTTCCTATGACTCTAACTTGAATACTATCACTTTTTTTTTTTTTTTTTTTTTTTTTTTTTTGCACTCATCTAAATGCCACATTGAAGCAAAATCGATAATTTGAGTATCATTTTCTAACAAATCATGTCATGTGGAATTTTTTAAATTAATTTCCCATGCGATGTGGATTTTTTTAATTTTTTTAATTCTTAAATGTTCGATTTATCTTTTTGAATTTTATTTTATTTTATTTTTCCCTTTTTTTTAGGGCCTGCAACTTTCACCCACTGGGAAGGCCTCGTCCTTCGCCACGAAGGCCCTCCCTAAATCTAGGCAAGGCTATCACGGTGTGAAGCCCTTGGTTGATCTGGCTGAGGGTGAATGGGCCCTCCCCTAGTCTTGGTGAGGCCTTTGTAGTTGGCAAGGGTCGTCGGTGACCCTCGTCGGCCTTGTAAAAAAGGCAAAAAAAAAAAAAAAAAAAAAAAGGAAAAGGAAAAACTATTTAAAAAAAATCACACATTGGCATCGGCAAAGTCATGTAGGATAACCATCGTTTATATTGAATTTTCCGGTGAGGCAAATTGCTGATGGTACTCAAGTAATCGATTTATTAAATTTGTGATACTCAAGTGAGCCAAAAAAAAAAAAATGCTGTTTAAGTGAGCACTGTATATAAATAATGGCACTTGTGTTGTTGTCTTTCCTTCACGAAAATTTAAACAAGGGGTTGTAGCATGAAACAGCTTGCGTTAAGCAAAGCAACGGCCAAACTGGCGAAGGTGTTGCTGGCGACCACCATATGGTGGTCGTTTAGCTGAGGCTACCACCATTTTCCGGTAACGCTAACCCCTCTTCCTATTTCTCTTTGTGGCTGCATTAGATATGAGACCACCGTTGTGGTAATTACTGTTGAGAGGTGACCCGCCGTGAATATGATTCCCATAAAAAACCAACTTTTGCAGCTATTTTGCAAACGAGATTATTGCGATGAATGTCATCATATCTTCTATTCTAATCTAATTTTTCAATGACAAAATTAAATCATATTTGCTATTCTAATCTAATTTTCTAATAGTAGAATCAAATCATATCTCCTATTTTAATCTAATCATCTAATCAAATCTTCCAATGGCAAAATCAAATCAAATCATATTTCATAATTTAATCTAATCATCTAATCAAATCTTCCGATGACAAAATCAAATCAAATCATATCTCCTACTCTAATATAATATTCCAATGGTTTATCAATAATATTATTGACCTTATTTACGACCACTGCCATGGTGATCGCCATTGACAGGCAACCACGGTGTGGTAAACCATGATGTGGTAGTTGCCGTCAAGTGGGCAAAAGATTTGCGGCAGCGGTGGTTCTGCAGCCCCTCGTCTCGGTCTCAACTTTCTTTTCAACCTTCCATTTGACTTTTTGTTTGACTTTTTATCTCTATGACACAAGCCATGTCATCAATAAAAGCATCAATAAGCATGCGAGATGCGCTTTCTTATTACCATCTTAGATTTTCGGTGGTCGACTAAGCACCTTGGCGACCAAATATAACATAATGACTAATGGTGATACTTTTTAAAAAGAATACAGAGGAAGCTTTAAAAAAAATAAAAATGCAGCAGGACAGTTATGAATTCAGGCAAAATTTGAGGGTCACGGTTGATATTATCCCAAAAAGAATTACCTATTGGTTATTAAGAGAAGAAAAATGAAGGAAACAGATAAATAAAAATTACGGAGACCATTTCGATTATTGCTTGGGGAAATAGATTATTTCATCCTCCGTGGAAAGCCCCTTTTTTTGTGCAAAAATGAGTAGTATCCATTTCACTTGTAAGTAAGAAAAATGATGCAAAATACATATTGTGACATCCTGGTTTCAACCTATGAAAGATGACTGTAAATCCGGTGTGCTAGTGGCAAGAATAAGCCATGGATCATTCCAATATTTGGCTATATGCTTATTATGGATCAATCAAAGGAATGGTCATGGACCAATCCTATGACCATGATCATGGACCTAAGCGGTTCAGTCAATGGATGACTATCTGATTATCAGGGTTGATTGAGAAATGGTCACGACCACCATGGATCAGCTGATGATCATGGATTGATCCAAATAGTCATGTGCCAGTTGTGGATGATTCCGCTTGGTCATGCACTGGTTGTGGATGACCGTGATTCGACTCAATATGATCGTATGCCGAGCAGAAATATGACCAATCTCGAATAGTCACATGGTAATAAGGAGTTAGCTTGGATGAAGCCTATGGCTAATCTAGGATTTGATTCGACCGATCGGAGTCAATCTAAGGGCTGGTCGTTGAGCTCGCATCTTAGGCCACTAATTTAGCTGAGAAAGGCAACTTGGCCTATGACAACTACACTGAGAGAGGCTTAGCTACGAACCTTGGGTGTGTTGAAATGGTAGTTAGGGGATGTACACAAAAAGCCCTTGCCCTGTCCCGATTGCATTTTCAATGGCCTATTTCTTCATGATTGCCATGTTGCCAAGAAAATGACGAAATTGAATTCTCTAGAACACCCTAACTTTTTCATGAAGGAGGGTGACTCATCATTCCACATAGATTTTTCTAGATATGATCATGATTATCAAGGATTCACCTTGGGGATTAAGCAAAGTATCCAAGCCAAATGTCCCAATAAAAATAGGACACATTGTAGCTAATTAGGGCTATCCTATAGCCTTGATGACGTCATATCTTTTAAAATGCCACCTATCCACAATGAGTTGTCCCTTAATAATGAGTTAAGTACTCATGTGACCCAATAAAAAGGCAACAAACAAAACTTCAAATGATTACATTATGCCATTAGATCTCCACCGCATAAGCCTAGGTGTCCACTCGAAGATATGGTAATGATGGTTTGAGATTTGCCTTGGAGAAGAAGTTGGTAATTCATGCTTTGGTGTCCTCCAAAATCTTATGCTATAATGACCCTAAATATAGCCTTGGTTTACAAGGTAAGAACCAACTAATGAGAAGAGGACATTAGGAATCAAAGGGGCTTATGTGTCCTTTAGGACCATAGGCACATCATGAGCCTAAATTGAGCCTTGAAGAGCAAGCCAATATGTGGTCCAAATAGAACATGACAAGTGTTCTCTTAGGACCCTAGGCATGCCATATTGCAAATTAGGTTTGCCACCTTGATGGCATAGCTGTGCCACTTGAAGAAATGTGATTGAGTTGCTTAAATGAGTAATGATGAGCTTGGTGTCTATAAATAGGAAAAGCTCCCATTCATTTTCACCACTTTAACCCACTTTGCCATCATGCCTATCCTCTTCCTTCTCCCCCTCCTTTCTCTCAGCCACGCATTGTGACATCTTGATTTTTAGGTTTTGATTTCGATTGGATAAGTTGGGCTTTTCAACGACGTGCCATTAGTATTTTTCTCTGAGATGGCAACTCATGAGATAACTAACCTATCAGGTGAAGCTATTAAGGGATTTTAACGAAATAGACTTGAGAATTCGACCAGAATTCGACTGCTCGACCGTGCTAGTCTGAAAAGGTCATTACGGCATTATCAAAATCGATCAGAGACCAGAGATAGATTGATTCGACTGAAATGTGTGATCAAATTGTGGGTGATTCCACCTAAATGCAAATTTCTTGTCGACCAGCACTAAACCGATTTTTTATCGTTTTGGGTACCTTGTGTCCGTATTTGAAACCTCGAGAATTTCACGATCATTGAAAGTTGCCAATGTGTCGAAGAGGTATGTTGTGGCTCGAAGAAAATCGACCACAAGTCAATTGCACCAAAAATTCCTAAAAGTAGTCCTATAGGTTAGGTCACGCTAAAATCGTGTCTGATTGAAATTAACTGCGAATTTGAATCCGATTTCAAAAATTGAAAGTGTTGTCATGTCGCAAGTCATTTTAGGGACATCGACCCATCTTTCGAGGAATTTTCGACGAGTTCTGGATTTTTACAGAAAATCGATTTTGACGATTCGGAAAACGAACGGAAATTTAGATTGGCCAATTTGAAGGGATTTTTGGCCTCCGGTGTGAGTTACTTGGTGAAAGGAAATTGTGTGAGCTTTTTTTCAACAAAATTGGGCCTCAATCAGAGAAATTTGTTAAGAAATCGGATTCCAAGAAAAAGGAAATAGAATTTAGAATTGAGGGAAATGGCCGTTCTTGTTACCCAAGACTTGTTATTTGGGGGAATTATGGTGCAAGAAAGCAAGTGAGGATCGGTTATTTTAGCATGGGGATTTTTGGGGATCAAATTGGATCGAATGAGAGCTTGTGGGGCCAAGATTTGATGAGTATAAGAGGTTTTATTTAAACTTTTCCTCCCATTCATTCGGCCCTCCAATCCGCACGTCCCCTTTTCTTTTTCCTTTTATGTTTTTATGTTTTGCACATTCCCCTTTAGTCGACAAGCCTTCCCCCCTCCTTATCCTCTCACACGTCACTCATTCTCTCTCTCTCATGCTGGATTACATTGCCCACGTCTCTTTCTCCTTAATTTCTCGCGTTTTTCCCCCTGGCCGACCAACTCCTGCTCTCTTATCCTTTCTCTCTCACCTCCCTCTTTCTTCTTCGATCGCCTGTCTTTTTCCTTCCCCCTACTCAGTTGTCTTCTACTTTCCCTTTCTTTTTCTATTTTTTTTGTTAGTTACCTGCACCCCTGCTACCCCCATCGAACTCCATTGAGTTCCTCTGTTGAGCTACCATTTGCTGTCCTAACCTCCACCGACTGACTTGTTGCTCCTTTATCTGTGTGCCCCACCGAGTCAGCCATTCGTTGAAGCCCTGGAATTGATTTTGTAGCCTCGCATTTGAAATGGTCCGCGATTCCAGTCCCGTCCGATTGGTTGTTTGGCCCAACTTAGCCATCCGGCGTCCGCGAGCTCAACAGCCCACATCTCTCTGAGTTTTAAGCGCTAGCTTCGCGTCTCAACCCAGCTGCAGCCCCATGTCCAACCATCAATCTCGAACTAGTAAAGGGCATAACCGAAGCAACCCATTCAACTCAATTGTGAGCTTTGCGAGGCCATTTTCGGGCCCGTTCTAGCCTCGTTTGGTAGTCCTGCTTTGGAGTTTGTCGATCCTCATTGCATCCCCATCGTTTTGGTCCGAGCGGATCCAAATCAAGTGAGTTTAACTCACTAATCCCTGCTTAGTAAGTTAATGACATTTAAGGGTTTGTTAGTTTAAGTTAAGCTAGGATTAGGTGGTTAGTTAGAACGGATTAATGAATTAGTTGATTGTTAATGCATGTTAGGTGGTTAGATTAATGTAATTAGCAACTAGATAAGCTGTAATATTTATCTAGTGAGGTTTGGGATATTTCCGAACCTGAATCAATATTTAATTAGGCTTTACGAACCTAAGTGTGCATTATTGGCATTTATTGGCATTTATTAATTAATTTTCATAATTATTTAATTAATTATTATTTTCCAAAAATTAGACTGGGATAGCTGGTGACCGGAATTTTGTGCTGATTGCAATAGTGTGATTGATTTATTTAATTGAGAGCTATATTGTGCAATTTGAATTAAAGTTGTAATTTTGGGTAATTATCCCAAAATTGTTTAATTTCAGTAATTAATTATAAATTACTTGGGCATCGGTTTACAACAGCAAAAATGTTTTCGGACATTGTATAAATGGTGAGATTTGCTAAAATAAAGATATTATATTTTTGGCTTGGGCCGACTGTGTACCCACACATGATTATTTTTATCGGGTATATTTTGACACGATTAAATTAGGCTAAGTTGGATATTTAATTGAGGAATTAATGTGTAAAGTACAAGATCCTCGGCCAGGAGTAATTCATTGTGATTCAGTTTAGGTGAGCAATATAAATCTATAACAGCTTCGGGGAGCATTAACACATCAATATAGATCTATGGCGACTTTGGTGAGCAACAATATTTTAGTAGCTTCGGTGAGCACTATAGATATCAACTTCAGTGAACAAATGTTATCTAGCAGCTTCGGTGAGCAATTTAGACATCAGCTTTGGTGCGCAATGATATATGAATATATCTATCAGCTTCAGTGAGCTAGATCCATTTCAGCTTAGGTAAGCAATGTTCGAATCGACAGAGTTTATAGATGGCATCGATGACATGAAGTCGAATGAGTCAACTGATTGATGGTTGATTAGATTGACCATGTGATGGTCCTAATGACATGAAATCGACTGAGTCGATTGATCGATGACTCGATCGGATGTGATGATTTGATTTATTGATGTGATTCGATGAATTGCAATTTGTATTGACTTGCAGGAAGGAATGGAGGCAAAGGTAAGTCCTCTAACTCGTGGTTATGCTTAGGTAGCCTTTGAGGCGTGTTTCTCTCTTAGTCAGGTCTTAGGGGGTGAACTTGTTGAGCCGTCGTCTTACCCTATTGTGAGATAACATTTTCAGGTCCCTAGGGTGAAGAATCCCAAAGCTTAAGGCGGAAGGGTCGGGAGCATGGATGGCTCATAAGTTCTTTTTTAAAATAGACTTCCTATACTTAGACCCTAGAGTTAGGCCTCTGTTTGTAAACCAAATTGTGAATGTGTTCATTTGAAAATTGTGGCCCTTACCTTTCGATCCCATCTTGTTGTTGTTTGGGGATTAATTATTCGTTTCCGCATATGCATTAAAATGAATGGGTTGGCGACGCATCCTGGGACGTCGTTATTTAATCGACCGCGGAGGGATGGGCATGTGCTCGGAGGATCGGGGCGTGACATGCACCACCAACCTTTCAAGCCATTCAAGTTAGTTCTTGAGGTTTGCCAATGTAAGTAAGATTCCTCATTTTCCTCTAAGAAAGTAGATCTAATCATTGAGACTAGTTAGGTACTTGCCTGTTAAGCTGTGGGTAGTGAGCAATGTCTTTTGTTTGATCTTGCTAGCTATGGGACATGGCCATATATGCCTGAGTCATTTATGTATGGAATGGAGTTGAGATACGTTCGAGTTGAGTTCTTCATAAGACAAAGTCACCCAATCCATAAAGTCTTGATTTCTGCATAAGTAGGATGCCGGGTCCAAGTCTCGCTTGGTATGGGAATCGCCCAAGACGGCAAGGTCCTAAATTGATGTTGAAGCATGTTGATTTTATGCCTTGATCGGTACAGGATCACCCAAATTCACAACGTCTTGGTAAGGCACCAAGTATGTCAATTTCTAAAGTCCAGATGGACATAGGGGCTTTGTGTTTGGCGTTGAATTAAACCGCAAGTCGAGGGTCATTCGCGATACATGTGTATTCACATTAGGTCGAGGCTAAGGTCTGTCAAGTTTGGGATCGTCACTAAAGTGAGGTGTATCAAACCCTCGAGATCTTGGATCAATATTGAGGCATACCATTTCCGAGCCTTATCCGGTGTAGGAATTAGCGCTAAGTGATTGATTCAAGTTATGGACTAAAGATCGTTGCCGACATATTTGCTAGTCAAGTATAAAAAAAATTCATAACACGCATGAATGAATGAGCAAATCTTCGGGCATGCATGTGTCGATTAAGAGAAAAGATAAGAACCGACTTGTATGATGCATTTATACATGCACTTAAAGAGGAAAAAGTGCTCGTCGTCATATAGCATTAGTGACGATGCCTCGTTCATTGAACATGATGTGTTGGTTGAGTTAGAATGCTCTAGTTGAGCCAGGGTGCCTGAGTTTTGAACCTAGAAGCCTTAGGAAGCTAGCCTCGAGAAGCCTCGGTCAAGGTGAGATGCCCTAGTTGAGTTAGGAAGCCCAACAAGAACCTAGAAGCCCTGATTGAGCCGGGAGGGCTTGGTTGAGCCAAGAAGACGCTAAATGAATTTGTGTGAGTATCAGTTATACATAAGCATGATAGGTTGATGTGTTTATTATTAAGCCGAAGGTAAGCATGCATTGAAGCATGTCGTTATGGATATCTGCATGTATTCGAGATGTAGCCATAAGTTTACTATTGATTTGCCATCAACATTGTTTGCAAGTGTTGTACTTGCTAGGCTTTGATAATAGAATGCTTTCCTAATAGAGAACTAGTAATTTTACTTACTGAGTTCTTAAGACTCACTCTCTCATCTTTCAGTCTTATAGACATGGAAGTTCCATGTCAGTTTTGGTTGTTGGAGAAGATAGGAAATTCCCCTAGCCTATGTGGAAACCTTAGTGTGATGTAAAAAGAAAAGATGCCCCGTAGAGGAATGGCTTGTAAAGGTACTGTTATTATATAAATTAGTGTGTTCTATGTAATGTATATCCCAATCTTTCAACTGTTGTTTGTCTGGGGAGTTATTTGTTTATGTTTCCACATGTGCATGATAACAAGATAAAAAGAATAGGGATGGCGACAAGCCTAGAATGTCACGAAAATAACCTTTGCCACTCATGACCCTAGAGATGGAGTTCGGGTCGTGACACATATTCTCATTGAACAAATGCTTTTCTCTCATCTGATATCGTTGATTTTTATAATTCATGCCACTTGTGAGCGATATATACTTTTTTTTTAGGGAAAAAACCACCAAAAACCCTAAACTATGCACAAAGTGACAAAAATACCCCAAACTTTTTTTTGCACCACCAAAAACCCCCAAGTTTGCCATCTGTGACATATTTACCCCATCGAGGGTATTTTCGTCTTTTTATTTGTTTTTTCTTTTTTTCTTTTTTTTTTCTTTTCTCTTCCCTCCGCCGGCTCCGGCGGAGGGGGAGCCGGCGTCCGGCGAGGGCCGCCCTCGCCGGCGTCGGCCCAGTGAGGCCTCCCTCGCCCGTGTCCGCGAGGGCGGCCCTCGCCGACGCCGCGAGGGCCTCCCTCGCCCGCGTCGCGAGGGCGGCCCTCGCCCGACGCGGCGAGGGCACCCGCCGGCGTCGGCGAGGGTGCCCTCGCCGGATCCGGCGAGGAGGCCCTCGCTCGACCCGGCGAGGGCGGCCCTCGCTCGGGCCGACGCCGGCGAGGGCAGCCCTCGCCGGACGCCGGCTCCCTCCGCCGGAGCCGGCAGAGGGAAGAGAAAATAAAAAAAAAGGAAAAAAAAGAGAAAAATATTTTTAAAAGCAAAATGACCAAAATGCCCCTAAGATTTAGGGTAAATGTGTCACAAAAATGAAAGTTCGGGGTTTTTGGTGTCACAAAAATAGTTTGGGGTAAATGTGTCACGGGTGGCAAAGTTTGGGGTTTTTGGTGGTGCAAAAAAAGTTTGGGGTATTTTTGTCACTCTGTGTATAGTTTAGGGTTTTTGGTGGTTTTTTCCCTTTTTTTTTTTATTCATGTTTAGAGGCTGTTTATTAAAGTTTATATACATATATTCACTTTTACAAAGGAAAAAAAGAAAAGAAAATAGTTCTTCATGTAAAATCAACATTTAAATGGCTATGGAAAAAAATCAATTATTTAAAAAACAATAACCATCATAACTCATTATTTTGAAAACAAAAGATATATATTTTTCATAATTATAATTTCTCAAATTTAATTTATAAAGGGAAAGATTGTGAATTTCTTCTATAAAAGAGCTTATGTATATTTTTTCTTCACAAGGTTTAGAATGCCACAAGAAGTATTAAGTACATTTGAATATTTTGTTCCTCTTTTAATAAATACAGTTTTCATACATCAGCTAAAACTTTAATGATATGAGTTTAAATTGAGTGTAGCCTTATAGTAAAACAAATAAAAATATAACTGGCATTTCGATATAACCGTTGACACCCAAAAATATCGTCATGCATCAGGTAGCTCAGTTCATGAGGTCTCAACTAGCGGGAGGCGTATGCAACAACCCTACCATGTTGCATCAGCACGTGACCTAGTCCTCTGAATGATGCATCACTATAGATCTCGTATCCTCCAGCATTAGATGCAATCGTCAGCATAGGTGCAGTAGTTAGCTTTTGCTTCAGCTCTTGAAAACTACGCTTGCACTTATCTGTTCATATGAACTTCTCTTCCTTCTTCAAGAGTCTTGTCAACGGTGACGCTAAAGCTAGAAGCCCTTCCACAAACCGTCTGTAATACCCTTTAAACCTAAAAACTTCTGATCTCTATCACGGTAGTTGGTCTCGGCTAGTTGATCACTACTTGAATCTTGCTCGGGTCAATCGAGATTCCTTCGCCTAAAATCACGTGACCTAAGAAAGCAACATGAGTCAATCAAAACTCACACTTGCTGAACTTGGCGTACAACTGATGAACTCTCAGAGTCTGCAGTACTAATCTCAGAAGACTCTCATGCTCTTCATCACTTCTCGAATACACAAGAATATCATCGATGAATACGATTACAAACTAATCCAAGTATTCCTTGAATACTTGGTTCATGAAATCCATAAACGCAGCTGGCGCGTTCGTCAACCCGAATGGTATTACAATAAACTCATAATGACCATAACGAGTACAAAATGCTGACTTTGGAATATCCTCCTTTCTGATCCTCAGCTGATGATATCCTGTCATCAAATTGATTTTTGAAAATATCGACGCTCCTTGTAACTAGTCAAACAAGTCATCTATTCTTGGGAGTGGATACTTGTTCTTAATCGTCACTTGATTGAGTTGACAATAGTTGATGCACAAGCATAACGAACCATATTTCTTCTTACGAACAAATCTGGTGCTTCCCAAGGTGATGCACTAGGATGTATGAATCCCTTATCCAATAACTCTTGCATTTGCACCTTTAGTTCCTTCAACTCAGATAACACCATATGGTAAAGAGCCTTAGAGATTGGCTCTGTTTCGGGTGCTAGCTCAATCACGAACTCGATCTCCCTCTTTGGTGGTAACCTTGGCAATTCCTTTGGGAAAACATTTGGAAATTCTTGTACCACAGCGATGTCTTCCATCTTTAGCTCCTTAATTGTCATATCCACGACAGTTGCCAGGTAACCTTGATAATCCTCGTCTAACAAGCGGGTTGCCTCTGGTGACGAGATCAAAGTAATCAAGGGTCCTCCTCAATTCCTGAAAAACTCGAAGCTCTCGCCCTCTAATGGGTCAAATTGAATTGCCTTGCGATAGTAGTCCATTTTCGTCGCTTGGTGACCAGTCCATGCCAATTATGAAATCAAAGTTATACATGGCTAGGACTAACAAGTCTATTTTCTCCTCTCACTCACCAATCGCTAACTTGCAACTAGAACAATCCAAAGCAGCTAACACCTTATCCTTCAACGGTGTAGATATGCTAACCACTGACTCCAATAATATAGGACTTAATCCTATCAGCTTAACATATTGCTCGGCAATAAAAAAATGAGTTGCTCCTGGGTCAAATAAGCGTAAGCAGGATGGTCGTTCAATGAAACCATACCTGTAATCACATTAAGCGCAGCCTCTACCTGACCTTGAGTGATGGCATATACCGTGCCTTGAACTAGGGGTCTGAGCTGTCCTCCTTACGGTGCATTCTGAAGTGCGTACCCTCTAATCTGTCCCCTCTGCAGCGGTGGTGGCAATTATGGTTGTCCTCTTGGTCGCGTAGGACAATCTCTGGCTAAGTGACCCCGTTGGCCACACTCATAACAAATGCCCGTCCTTCGAGGGCATGGGATTGTACCATGCCACCTTCAATAGAAGCGACATGGGCCATTCTGACTAGGCCCTATCTTCCCAATTCCACCATTCCTATTGAGCGGGACTTGAAATCTTCCTCCAACCATAGGCCTCTTCCCATGTCGGATCCCTTCTCTACTCGACCCAAAGCGTGATCCAGATTCGGCAGCTCTTTCATTTTGATCTCTCTCGATCATCTAGACCCTCTCTTATAGGTCATTGTAATTTCTCAGATTGAGCATTATCAGCAGACTCCTCAACTTCGGCTTGAGTCCGTTCTTGAATTTTCTCACTCGATTTGCTGGATTCTCAACTAACTTAGAGGCGTATTGCGATAGTTCAGCGAACTTTACCTCATATTAATCTACAGTTATTGAGCCTTGGCAAAGGCGCTAAGACTCTGCCATCTTCATCTCTCTAGCAATCTCAGAAAAGTATTTACCATTGAAAACCTCCACGAAGGCGTTTCACTTAGGGGCTACACCTTTAGGAAATATCACTCATTGGGTGGTTCTCCACCAAGTATTTGCAACTCCCTCCAGTTAGTAGGTTGCAAGGACTACTTTCTCGGTCTCATTGCACATCAATAGTGCAAAGGTTTTCTCCGATCCTTGAATCCATAACGCGGCAGCCTCGGGGTCTCCTACGCCAGTAAACTTCGGCGGATTCAATTTCAAATTATTCCACTAGCTTATGAATCGGTCTTCTAGCACCCACGTTCCCTGGCGGAACCTCAGCAGGTGCGACAGTAGGTTCGGTAGTAGTAACAGCATTAGCAGTGGTAGTGGCGACGTTTACAACAGTGACGATGAAGGCCGCAGCTTGATTCTGGAGCTGCTGCCCCAACATCTCTCTCATAGCATCTAGAGCCTACGTAATCCCAATGGTTCCTAGATCACCAGGGGTTATAGTCCTAACACCAATGGGAGGTGATGCTACTTCACTGGCGCTAGCCTGTGTTGGCACCTTACCTCTGCCTCCTCGGGTACCGACCCTGATCAACGTCCTACCTCGAGTCGCAGGTCTGACCGATCTCTTACTAGGAGTCCTTTGCCCCTGATCGCTCATGGCTCGGTTTTCTACTAAAACCTACCTTCCAATTCCAAATAGAATTAGAAGTTGAGCGATTCACACCAACAAACGATTCTACCAAACAACTATCATTGACTTGTACCAGCATGAATTTAAAGGCCATTCCTCTTGCTATCCCATAAACCATCGCACTTTATCACTCTAACCCTAAACCATGCTCTAATACCACTAAACGGGAATGTCACGCCCTGATCCACCGAGCACGTGCCTATCCTAGTTTGGTCGATTGAAATAGTGACGTCCCAATACGCGTCGCCAACCCATTCGTTTTAATGCACATGCGGAAGCAATTAATAATCCCTAGACAATAACACGATTGGATAGAAAAGTAGGGCCAAATTTTTTTAAAAACCAGCAACACACTTAGAAAACAAGGTCTGCACACAGAGGTGGGGTTTCCAATCAACTATGGGTCATCATCCTCGATTTCTCCTTCTTCCACACTCCAGTTGGAGCCTATAGCAGAACACATAGGAGAATCTGGATCTTCAAGCTTAGGGTCCACCGGGTCCACCACTAAACCACCCTTAGGGTCTGCCATACCTTTCCCGAATGCAACCTCCAATACATAAAGAGGTATCTCCAATTCCGGTATGAGACCCTCTCTCAATCCATTACGATCTTGGTGGCACCACGATCTGTACTGATGAGGCACCTCCTTAGGTAGTCCCGCATCAACCAAGAGTATGGACTGCACCAGTTCATACTCTAACCCGTTAAGGTGCCCATGAATTGGAATATAGTGCCTTTGCTTAGTTATCTTCTTGGGTTGCCCAAAATGTTCGAGAGGAGCTACCATCTAAGGACCTGAAATGTTATCCCACAACAGGGTGAAACGACGTCTCAGCAAGTTCAACCTCCTAAGACTCAACTAGGAAGAAAATACGCCCTGAGAGCTGCCTAAGCACAATCACGAGTCAGAGGACTTACTTTATCCTTAATTCCCTTCTTGCAAATCAATATAATTCAAACAACCATGCAATCATCATTTCACAAATCACTTTACCTAGCTAGATCGAATCATCGATCAATCAACCCAATCGATTATATGTCATCGAGACCATTCCCCAGTCATCTCAATCAATACTATCTATGAGTTCGACCATAATGCAGAACTGCTCACTCTAGCAGATATTATTTATGCTCACCAAAAGCTGCCGCAATTATACTTGTATAGTATACTGTTTATGCTCACCAGAAATTGCCGCAATTATAGGTCTAATCATTTGACCAATTCTCTATTTTTATCATACCCGATACAAATACTCGTGTGTGGGTACACGGTCGGTCTTAGTCAAAATACACTTTCCTACCACTTGAAAATCCCACCAATTTATATGGTCCACCAAAATATTTTCGGCTTTGTAAACTGACGCTCGACTATTTTCTAATTAATTACCGAAATTAAACAAATCTAGGAATAAATTCCTAATATACAAATCATACACAATAAACACAAATTAGAACTCAATTAAATAAACAGATCACACCACTACTATCAATATAAAATTCTGGTCACCGGCTATCTCGATTTAATTTTCGAAAAATAAATAAATAATTAAATAATTATGGAAATTAATTAAGAAATACCAATAAATAAAACTTACGCCCGTAAAGCCTAATTATAAGCCAAGAGGGACCTGGAAAATTTTCGAATCACTCTAGATAAATACTAGAGCTTGTCTAAGGTCTAATTACATTAAACTATCCACCTAACATGCAATAACAATTAATTAAATTGCTAATCTAATCTAACTATCCACCAAATCCAAGCTTAGTCTAAACTAATTAACCCTTAAACGTCATTAACTTACTAAGTGAGGATTGGTGAGTTAAACTCACTTGTTAGTTGATTCGCTTGGATCAAATCGACAGGGATGAGGCGAGACTCGATCTACTCCAAAGCGGGCTTGGCAAACGGGGTTTAGAAGGCACCTAAAACAGGCCTAACTAGTGCTAGAAACCTTTTGCACTCAGCTTTTGTTTGGGGCTAGTTGAGGTGGCTTCGGTGGCTGGCTTGGGTCGGAAACGGGCGGAGGTGGGCGGAGAAGCTGCTGTAGGTTCGGGCGAAGGCAGACGGTGGCTCACGGCAACGGCAAGGGCTCCAACGATGGCCTGCTAAATGGCGAGCCTTTGCTAGACACGCGAATGACAGGTGCGAAGCAGCTGGAACGCGGCTGAGACAGAGGGGCACGTGTGGGCAGGCGGTGGCGTTGCGGTGGCACAAACGGCGGTCTAGTGGGCTAGCTGGCTTCGACGACTCCTTCTGGCTTGCTGGGCATCGGACAGCAAAAGAAAGGAGGGGAAAGGGGGTTGTCAATCGGCTAGAGGGGGGAAGGAAAGAGAGAAGGGGCAAGGGGCCAAGGGGGCCTACTTGCTTGTGACGTCCCAGTAGCATCACATACTAAGCGCAATCGGAAATTACAATATTATTGTCTTACAGGACTTATAAATTCCATTTGTTAGTCTATGGTGTTTACCTTTGAAAGTTATCATGTATAATATGGATTATTTAAAATCTAATATTTATATTGTAAGGTTATCCTATGATAGTCCTACCAATCCATAATATTAGTCAATCCATTTTTGATTATAGATAAAGATCATGAGAAGCTTCATTTCCTTCCTTACCAACATTCGGGCCTACAAAAATCGACCTGGACTTCTTACAAGTACCTCGCCTATTTACATGATATTTACACATTCAAAAGTAAAGGCGCAATTAAATAGCCAGGGAAAAGGGTGAGGGGGTATCTAACTCTACTAATCCCACACAAGCCCACGTCTATCAAAAAACAAAAGACGTTCCTCCAACTTCTACACAATCATAGGCGTCTAGGCACCATCCATCCCAGCTCTAGGTCCTCCAGCACCATAAAGAAGAGGGCCAAACATCTCCCCTTTGTGGTTGACAAACCACACGACGAATCTCATCGGAATCATCTCAGCTCTACCATCATCCATCCATAACGTAGCCTCATACTTGGAGAAAGTCATGTCAACGTCAGGGTCATACACATCGTGAACAGAAACCTCGAGGTATGCTACCACCCCGTAACGAGCTATCAGCGACACATCCATACCATCAATCTGAAAAAAGATATAAGAAATGAACAAAAACTATACCCAGTAAAGAAATAATAAGACTCTAACTTAAACAATCCATAGCTATCAAGAGTACAAGAGAATCATAACTAAATAGCTTGAGATACTAAGACAGGATTGTCACAGATATAGCTAAATAAATATCAATGCATCACATGTATAACCACTTTATATGAGACATACTAAATGCATTTATATATAGATCTATCACATTCTCAATCTATATCAAAGTGGAATGAAATACTAATATGCACAACTCACATGCCAAGTAGAAATTATACTTTAGTGTGAATATCAAGTCCAAACCCACTAGAACTCTGCCGACCGACCAAGTCACTTCCAGGATCCCACATTCGGACTTTCACAATATTTCATCATGGGCATCTCACTCCGAGGCATCCCAGTATTACATAACTGAGGCCTCCCAAGATCACACAGCATGGGGCATCTCACTTCAAGGCATCTCAGTATCACACAATGGAGGCATCCTTGATCACACACAAGGGCATCTCACTCTGAGGCATATCAGTAACACGGGACCGAGGCATCCATGATCACACAGCATGGGCATCCCACTTTCGAGGGGCATCACCGGCATCTCAGTACTGATGGAAATCTCTTACTCATTTAAGCACACATTTCACACATCACACCTTTGATTAATGTAATCATCGTATGCAAAAGACCTAAAAAATACGCAACTATCTCAAGTATAATCTATACACTTAACTCTCATGTATGAAACACACGTGCATGTCCAAATTATAAGATAAAACCCATTTCAGCATGTCCCATACCATGCCTAACAAATTTTTACCCCATAATCAAGCACTATGCATCACACTCACTACACACGCATACCACTATTGATACTTATACTATAACCATACTTCAAATCATAAATGAGGCTTGCTCTTGCACAGGCTAACAACTATCATAAGGTCACTAGACTCCACGTGTGTCATGCAAGTCAAGTACAAGAGGTACACCAACTATTTCCCATTCTCGGGTCTAAACAGTTTATGAACTAAAATGAACAGTTTTGATCACAGACACAGAAAGTATATCAGATCTTATCGGAATGATACGAAATTTTATTATGTTATAGATGAGACATAGATTAACATTTTCTGTGAAGAAACCTAAGTCTATATCTCAATTTATTAAGAGAAGAAATTGCTATCTTCTTCCCTAAAATTCTGTAACAACTTCCAGATTTAGTACCTACAGAAGAAAAATCGTTTTACTAGACAAAACTCATCCTTTTGTTCTCAAATTTTGATATGTCATTCCTAAGGATGTTTCCTACAACTTTCATTAAGGGTTCAAAGTCCAATTCTATATACAAAATTACAGAAAATTCATAGTCATCGAAGGTCTTGCTGTTTTTCTACAAAACAGCTTACCGTTTCAAAGAGAATTACTTCCACCTACATGTTTTTGCATTCATATAGCTATAACTAGAAGTTGAACTCAATCTAATGGATGTTCTCTCAAGTAAAATTGTTCTTTTCCTTGTCTTCATCATTAGAAATCAAGGTGACACAAAACAAAAGGCTTTTCATCTATATTTCTCTAGAAAAAAATATTTGAGAAAAAAACACTACAAGTGCCATAACTTTGCACAAAGGGACACTTAAGTGCTATAACTTTCGAAAGGTACACTTAAGTGCCACATTCGAAAAAAAATGGATCACTTAAGTGTCACTCTGGCCAAAGTTCGGCCAAAACGCTGACGTGTCAATTTTCCAACGAAGCGAGTGCAAAATGACGCTGTTTTGCACACTGACGTGGCCAAATAATGCACAAACGGCGTCATTTTGGGCTGACATGGTAAAAAAAAAAAAATATATATATATATAAGAATTAACTAAATTAAATAAACTAAATTTAAAATTAAATTTAGTTAAAATATTTAAAAATAATAAATTTAATTTTAAAAATATTTAAAATTTAAAAAAAAAGGAAAGGGGGCACATGGCTGAGGGCCGTTGCCGCCTCCCCGCCGTCATCGGAAAGGGCTGGCGACGACAGGTGGATGGTCGCTCGGGGTCACCCAGCCCTGGCCAAGGGCCGGCGACCCCGGCTGACCGGCGGCGATGGCTCACGAGCCCTCGCCCCAGATCGGGGCAAGGGTCAGCGCCCTCACCCAGGTCTAATGGGCGACCCCCGGGCGGTGGCCCTTGGCTCGGCCGAGTGAGGGCCGCCTACCCTCGCTGGATTTGGGCAAGGGCCACGAGCCCTCGCCACTCACAAATCTAGGCGAGGGTCACGGCCCTCGCCGAGATCCGACGAGGGTCGGCGGCCCTCACCCAAGCCCAGCCAAGGGCCGCCACTGGGGGGCGACCCACGCGAGCGACGGCCCTTGGCCTAGCCGAGCGAGGGCTGCCGACCCTCGCCGGATCCGGGCAAGGGCCCGGGAGGGCCGCAACCCTTGCCCCGATGCTGGGGCGAGGCTCGCGAGCCCTTGCCGCCGGTTGGCCGAGGGTCGTCGGCCCCTAGCTAGGGCCCTGCGACCCCGGCCGAACCTCCACCCACCGTCGCCAACCCTTCCCGGCGACGGTGGGGAGGCGATGGCTCAGCCCTTAGCCGCCTCCCCCTCCCTTTTTTAATTTTAATTTTAATCTCAATTTTTTAATATTAAAATTATTATCTTTAAATATTTTAATTAAATTAAATTTAATTAATTTTTATATTTGTGTTACCATGTCAGCCCAAAATGACGTTGTTTTTGCATTATTTGGTCACATCAACGTGCAAAACGGCGTCGTTTTGCACTCATTTCGCCGGAAAATGCCATGTATGCAATTTGGCTAGATTTTGGCCGGATTGGTACTCAAGTGATCCATTTTACTCCAATTTTGGCACTCACCTTTCGAAAATTATGGCACTTAAGTGTCCATTTCTGCAAAGTTACGGCACTCCCGGGGTCCGCAGCTCGAAATATTTTGTTTCATTTTCTTCATTTCTAGCTCAACCAAACCATTAATTTCTCTTCCAATCTGTCTTACGGCATCTTGAGACTCTTCCACAGCATCTAAGGATAATCATAGTAGGTCTTTACTTACATAGAAACCTTCCACAGCTTAGTACAAAGCAAATATTTACACTTCAGCTCACCTACTGCAACGTATATCACTCTTCCTCACTTGACAACCACCACTACACCTTGCTCGACAAATATAGCTCACTTACTCTTAAATTTCGAAACATGCAAGACTCTAATGCAACATGCAATAACTTGTAGCTTCGATCTAGGACTCATCTAGCTCAATCCAACACAAAACAGCAACATCACATCAAATCCTCCACCATTCAGCTAGATCTGCAAGTTCCTTGACAAAATCAATGGATAACTTCTAGTTTAGAGATTTATCTTTCATTACCTTAGTTTAGCTACTTTGTGACTCAAAGATCCTTCGAAAATCAACTCCTAAACTTGTGCAAGAAGAAGAAAATTTGCTGGAGTTGCTACTGGTTCTTCACTGCTCGATCGAAAAAGAGAGAGGGGGAAGAAGATGAGTTTTGGTGGCTTTGGAGAGAGAGGGATGATGGTGAGAGTTATGAGGGGAAATGAAAGAGTTAATTGAGCTAGTCTCTAGAATAGGTTAATCATTAGATTTGCTAATGATTGTGTCTCTCTTTGGGCTGTTTTGGGTTTTAGGAAGAAAAACCATGGGAGAAGAGAGAGAGAGAGAAGGGAGAAGAGAGAAGAGAATTCATGGCTTCCAAGCATAATCTCTTTCGCCATCTGTCACTCGATATCAATTAGTCTCTAATTCGTGTCGTTAGTCAGTTTAGTGTTAATCTATGAAGAATTTATCACGAGAAATGTTAAAGTTAGAAATTGACATTGGCATTACAATCACTAATCAAATTATCATAACTATAATCTATAAACTTAATTAAAATAGAATTACTCGGGCCTAAATACCCGTTCCTGGCCCAACAGGCCTATTCTATAACAATCATGGTCCACTAAACTAAATTTACCAATCTAACAAATCCGAGTCTTGGCCTGCTCTAAACCAAGTCTAAGCCCATAATTTCTCATTTGGCTTATAAAGCCAATTCCCGTGGCCTACTTACTTCTCAAGCCCACACATTCCTCACGGTCCATCGAGTTTGCTTTCTAGCCCGATCTAAAATAATCTAAGCTCTAAACAATCTGACTACACTAATAAATGTTTGTGAAATTTGGAATGTCACATGGCTTCTATCTCATCTCTTTGTCCCCCAAGACTAGTCCAACTTGCAGCTGTCCTCCACCAGCAATTCCAGCAACCTTGGCTTCCTCAAGAAGCTATTGAAGTGGTCCAATTGTTGTAAGGAAAAGGGGCACACGAATTTTGGATGATCTTGCTTCGATTGGACACCAAATGCTTCTTGAATCACTCCAATTTGGCTCCCATAAATTCCATTATCAAACCCTCGATCAAATTGGTATTTTTTCTCACCAATTGAACCTACTTGCTTCCCAATTGCACGATCAAAAACGGTCCCCGACATTTTCTGGACAAAAACGACCCTACCTCGACTTTTTCTTAAAAAGTCTTGGTTTGCAAAAAAATCTTCAGAGGCTCAGTCGACGTTCCTAAAATAATTTGTGATATGACAAAACTTTCAATTTCTGAAATCAAATTCAAATTTGCGATTAATTTCAATTTGGCGCAATTTTAGCGTGACCTAGGCTACCGAGTAGCTTTTAGAAATTTTTAGTGCAAATAACCCGTAGTCGATTTTCTTTGAGCCACAATGAACCCATTCAACACATTGGCGACTCTCGGTTGTCGTGAAAATCTTGAGGATTCAAATATGGACACAAGCTACCAAAATAACAAAAAAATCAATCTAGTGCCGCCCAACGAGAATTTTGCAATTTAGTGGAATCACCCACATTTAGCTACACATCTCAGTCGAATTGACATATCTCTAATCCCTGATCGATTTTTAACTGTGCCGTAATGACCTCTAAAGATGAGCACGGTCGAGTAGCCGATTTCCAGTCGAACTCTTAAGTCTAATGCATTAAAATTTCTTAATGGCTTTCTCATATAATCTAGTTATCTCGAGAGTGATCAGTTATGAGAATAGCACTATAGGCGCGTCGATGAAAGGCCCCATTAATTTAGTTGAGCAGAACTGAAGATCCAAGATGTCACAATTTTTGCTGGTTCTTGGAGCTTCTTTGGTCTGGAAAGATAAAGGATCGACCAAGGGGGAAGAATAGAGGGAACCAACTGCCTTGGAGGGCTCCTCATGCTCCCCTTCTATCCTCTTGTCTCCTTGGATTGGTCCCACCATGTGTGGCTGGCATCCATGGCCTCTTGCAGCCTTCAAACTTCCACAACAAGCTAATGAAATGGTCCAAAAAGTCATGGACCAAGGGGCATACGAATTTGAAGACATTTCCTCCCAATTCCACTTCAATCCTCTCTTGAGTTGATTCAATTTGGCTTCCAAAAATTCCACCATCGAGTCCTCGATCAAATTGGTATTTTTTTTGGCCAATAGAACCTACTTGCATCCCAATTTCACGACCAAAAACAGTTCTCTGAAATTTTTGGAGAAAAAGGGCCCTATATCGACTTTTCGCCAAAAATCTCGGTTTGCAGAAAAATCTTTGGAGGATGAGTCAACTTTCCTAAAATGACTCATGACATGACGGAACTTTCAATTTCTAAAATTGGATTCAATTTCGCAGTTAATTTCAATCTGGCGCAATTCCACCGGGTAGCTTTCAAAAATTTTTAATACAAATTACCCGTGGTTGATTTTCTTCAAGCCACAATGAACCTCTTTGACACATTGACAACTCTCAATAGTCGTGAAAATCTCGAGGTTTTAAATACGAACACAAGGTACCAAAACGACAGAAAAATCAATCTAGTACCAGTCGACGAACTGACCTATCTCTGATTTCTAATCGATCTTTTCTGTGCCGAAATGATCTCTACAGATGAGCACGGTCGAGCAGTCGATTCTTGATCAAATTCTCAAGTCTATTACATTAAAATCTCTTAATAACCTCCCTAAATAGTCTAGTTATCTCAGGAGTGATTAACTCTGAAAATAGCACTATAGGCGCACCAATGAAATGCCCGATTTATTTAATTGAAAACATAAATGAATTTTCAGGATGTCACAGACATGCCAGAAAAGAGGAGAATACTTACCATGAATGGATAAAAGAATAGGGGTAAGCACCATTTTAGCAGCTTCAAGAGGTGAAAGATGGACCTTTGTCCAAAAGATCCTCTATCATGATCTTGGGAGGGTGATCAAGGTTAATTGGTGCTTTTGAGGGCATAGGATTATCCTTGACTGGGATGAAAGCCAAGTTGTCAGTATCTAATCAAAGTTGTTTCCTTGCCAAAAGGGGTGAGGTATCCGTCTTTCGCTTGAATTGAGAGACAAGCACGTTGATAGGATCCTTATCTTTGATATGTGGTAAGGGATCAGGAGTATCTAAACAATACAAGAAAAAAGTTAGCATTAGAGCCGCAAAAATAAAGAAGATCGATTGGATATACTCTTTATAAATCTAGACCGATGCCTGATTAATTTTTCACTAGGATCTTTTTCTTCTTCTTGTTCTGACTCCAGCTCTTCACTTGAACTTTTCTACCCTAGATCTTCATGTTGTGGTTGAGCTAGTCGAGGAGTGTTAGTCCTTCTTGGAGTCCCAATCTTAAGTGTTGTTGTTGATATGATTGGAGGATCAAGTTCAAGGGGATAATCCAATAATGCTTTGTCCTTTTTGGTTGCTTCGGTTAACTAGAAATGACATGGTTGTTTCTTCATATGGACTCTCAAATGAAAGATAATCCACTAGCTAATATATTTTGCTATGACCCTTGGAAAAGGTTGAAAACCTTCGAAATCTAGGAAAAATCGGTCTCGCATTGCTATAGTGATTAAAGAACAGCAAACAAAAGGTTCATCTTTATTGGAATTATACTTCTTCCTATTTATCAGAGAGTACTCCATGAAGTAAGCAATTGGCACTAATACACCTTGGTAAAGATCGAATTACCTGGCACAGTATTGTAGAGAGTAAGCCCCAAATCCATGGGAGAACCTCCCCTTGGTACATAGTCGTATGGGAAGATCGGCCAAAATAAGCACACTTAACCAGAATACGTTGAAGTTGTCCAGATATTTAGTGTTTTCATAGAAAAGATAATAGAATTCAAGAGCATCGTAAGGAAAGAAGTCAACATGATTATGATCAAAGTTCAATATATCCTAAAGGAAGTATACAAATGAGGAAGTTCCATCAAGGGCTTTCCAAGGAGATAAGGTAAGTAGTCGACAGCCCAGACTTTGAGGTTTTGACTACTTAGATTTCGATTAATCAAATGGAAGATTATGAGGGATTTTTCTAAACAAAAAAGGAAAGCAAAGGGCCATCAATACTTGCAAAATCCAAAATGGACTAGACAGAACCCTAGTCTCTTTTGATGACATCAAAAGGGCAACATAGGTAAGACTCTTATACAAGATAGCTAGAATAAGTGGACCAAAGGTTACTTTCTTTCCTCTTGAAAGGTTGACAACAAGTCTGAAGAAATCCTTGGAGACTTTGAGAGCTAGATTAAACAATACATACTTTGACAGCAGTAAAGCAAGAAAGTGGTTCACTCTTTGAAATGAACGGGATCCGAAGTCTTACGATATTCATCAAGAAAAGTACCATAAGCAAGGATATTATTGGGAAAATGGAAGTGTTCTAGGGCTTCGGTGTTGGCTACTAGGATGCCATCGGAACAAATCCAAAAATAGTAAATATGTTCAAAAGGGTCACATACATGAGTCCCTAAGGGAGAAAGAAGCAATTGGTTGATGGAGACCAAAAGTAGACAGTAGAACCTAGTAAACCTCTTTTTAAATCATGGGCCAACATGCTAACCTCCAATGCCGTTTCAACACTTGCTTTCTTCCACATTAGATAGGTAGGCAAGTCATTATGTAGTCGCCAATTTTTAATATGGAAACTCTCCTCAAACAAGTGAAAACTTCGAAACTTGGTAGATGCGAATATCCAAATGTCTTTGATGGAGGAATATTGAATCGGAAGCTTCTCATTCCTTTTAGTAAGAAAGCATGCTTTGAGAGACAAAGGAATGTGAATGTCATTCAGAAGGGTAGGCCCTAAAAGTAATGCCTCTTTATTCGCTTCTATAATGCTCAGCAATTGAAATCAACAATAGCAGACCTCTTCTGTGTGGAGAAGATGATTGAAATTGGAAATATAAGATGCGGGTTTGAATTTAGGAGCTTCAGTAGCCATAGAAAACTTATGAGCAGAACACGAGGGGTTTAACGTTTAAGGAAGAAGACAAAGCACAAAAGAGATGAAGGAGTGAATTCCTTTGCCGCAATAGAAGACGGCGATTCAAAAATTAAGAATACATGCCAAAAAAAAAAAAAAAAAAAAAACTGAAGCGACATGTGGAGATGCAATGGGAGCCATTGGTTCATAATGGTTACAGATGTATAAGAGAATAGAAATGTATAATGATCAACTACGACAGATGACATGAAGAACGAGGTATTTCTTTTAAAAGAAATAAATTTTCAATTTGTCTCTTTTATAAAAGGCATATGTTTACCCCCAAAAGTACTCCTACAGGCACGTGAAAGGCACAAGGGACAAAAAATCTTGAAACAGTCTTCTTGACCATATATGGGCTATAATATATCAGCCCAATCCATGAATAATTATATTGGAAAAGACAATTAAGGATTTGGAGAAATTCTGAACTGGATTTCGACAAGACCATGACATGGAATGAGAAGATGGAGCAGTAGAGAACCACGTGTTGAAGCCAAAGATCAATCACGGAAATACAGCCTTGGTGGTGAAAATAAGCGGGAACAAGTTCAAAGGTGTCAAACTCAAAAGGAAAACGATTAAATGCTTGCTAGACAAACCATGACACAGTTGTCGAACATGCATGAATAAGGAGTTTCAACTCAAAACGTGGAGTGATTCTTGAGGAGGAGGTAACCAATCATTGACGGTTACCAAGTTAGTCCATACATACTATCAGTCATCCAACAAAGAACCCCCTCACACAAAACCACTTTCTATTGTCTTTATCTTTTCCTAGTCTAGCCCAGTTGTAGCTTAAGATTTTCGTTATAGATTCAATTCCAATGAGCATCTATATCCTGAGAAGTACTGTCAATTAGATCTCAGTGTTAACCGATGTGAGCATTGTTGATTAGATTTTGACGTTGTGTTCTCGGTTCCATCTAGAGGCAGTGTTCATTAGATGTTGCATCTATTCGGCGTTGTTGATTAAATTCCAACATTGTGTTTATGCGCATCTAGAGACAGTGTATACTACATGTGGTTATCATCGTCCAGTATCGTTGATTAGATTTCGATGTTGTGTCCTATCCATATTAAATTGTGGTCTACTAGATGTTGCCTTTACTATCCAGCATCGTCAATTCGATTCCGTCATTGTCTCCTCAAACTTAGTAGGAAGCTATGCTTTGCTAGGCCTCTTGTCCATACCCAGCCTTGTCGAAGGACCTTCAATATACAGACTACTTCAATTTTAATGGGATTTTGTTACTGCATAAAGTGAGTCTAGATGATGTTATTAATGAGGTTTCAACACTACTTAGAGAAAGTAAGAGTATCTACTCGGACACTACAGTGGAAGTGTGTTGAATCAAGAGCAGACAGTAAGCGTCTTTATTATGGACGCTTTATTCTATCTCCCCTTATGAAAGGGCAAGCCGATACAATAGGCATTGCGATGCGAAGAGCTTTGCTTGGTGAAATAGAAGGAACATGTATCACCCGTGCAAAATTTGAATATGTGCGATAAGCTAGCGACTTCTTTAGTTTTGAGATTATAAAGTATATAGTCTCTTTCACATTTGACCCTCTCTATCCAAAACTAACATAGAACCTGAGTCTAATAAAAACCAAAATACAACACTTAGTGAAAGATACTTCGTTGCGGAATCCAAAATCCATGAAAAATAACATATGTTGTTTTGTCAAAATAATGTTGTATAAACATCTACGGTTGCCATTTTAATAAACAAGTTAAAATGATTTCGGCATTTGTAAGCATCTGTGCTTGTCAAAGTAATGTCGTATAACTAGCTAACCAAATATTACTTCTAATAACCGACCAAATATATATATATATATATATATATATATATATATAATACTTCTAATAACGAAACGTTTAAATAAACTAAAAACAAGTTAAATGATTTTGCCACTTTTGCCATTTATAACAAAAACAAGCATAAATGTAAAAATGAAGCGGCATTCTAGTAATTTTGAATTCTGTCATTTATCAAGAATGCATGGTAATACATACATAAGTTGAGATTGAATCAGTTTTCATGTACGACATTTCCGAATCCGATATCAAAAGGTCATGCCATCTTAAACTGTAAAACACGACGATCTCCAATAGCTCATCATTCTTCCCACCCCTCTCAATCTCAAATTCCCACGACCACGTTCTTCATTCAAAGAACCGAAATTATGTTTCCCTTCTTTGATCTTTTTTGTCTTCAGGGTTTGCTGTGAGTGATATTTAGACTGCTATTAGGAGATTCTTCACGGAAGCATATAGTCATAGCATAGAAGATTACATACGTAGTCACTTGGGCAACGAAAAGGTCTGGTGATCAATCAGGACGACTTCAACATCACCTCCAGCTCACCTTATTGCAATAAGCATGGAGAGAGAGAGAGAGAGAGAGAGAGAGAGAGAGAGAGAGAGGGTTGGATGGGAATCTCGATTGCATTGTTTTCCATTCAAACCCCAACGAATTCATCAGGGAACAAAATCGATTCGTTTTGGACTTGATATCTTTCGGACACAGCTAAGGACCGTCGAAAAAGGGCACCAAATCAATTTGACAACCACGGCATTATGCTATGGTATTAAGAAATTGCAATTAGAACAAGCGAAAGTGTTCCCACCCTGACTTCCACACGTGGGTTTCGCAGGGATCAAGGTGACGAGCACTTCATTTTCCACAAAAGAACAAAACGCGGAACTACTAAAATATTAAACAACTACTAGAAAATACAAAATAATTCTTGGAATATTAATATTAACTAAATCTTTTATGATTCTGGGTATGAAATCTTTTGTCTGCCTCGGCCACCCTCTATTTCACAACAAAAATTCCATAAAATCTATTTTTCATTACTATGTGCGTGTGAAATTCGTGCACGAACATTATTAGTTGTGGATGTGACTTTACTAATATATTAATAATTGACCGATTGACAAATTATTGAGGAGGAGCGGTTGTACGTTAGAGTGGCGATTATTCCATGCCAGACTGTTTGTGGATATGGATACTACCCGCTTAATTATTTTCACAAGATCTCATGAAAAAAAAAAAGAGAAGATTATTTCCACATTATGAGGTTCATGTGACGAAAACTTTTGTTTTTGTCTGCCACCTTGTTTGACGATGAGGGTTACGATCAGATCTCTTTATTTATTTATTATGCGGACGCGAAACTTGTGCAAGGAAATTACTGGACGTTGATTTGAATCTTTCAAAAATTATATGATTGGGAATTTTTTTTTTTTTTTGGTCGGTATATTGGGAAGTTAACAAAAATTACTTAATTAGCGACTAGCAACTGTGCACGATAGAGTCTCACTGACCACACATGAACAACGCTCAAGAATTTCCCGGTAAACACACGAGAGTAGTACGAGGATTTGGAACGAGGAATTGAATTATTTCCACAAGAAGTCAAAGAAGAAATAGTAAGAATTTGGATCTTTCCTCTCACTTTGTACACCTAACTTATACCTAATATCGTCGTCACCGATCATCCAGGAAAATCAAGGATTGAATGGGTTCGATCGCCAAATTTTAGGGACTAATTATTTGGACCCGTCAATGGATTTGTCACTGTCTTTGCATGTGGTGACTAAGGATCTTAATTAATCAGATACTTATTAGCAGATTAAGATGTTGGACGAGTCAAATTAAAAGTTGCGTGTGGACCAAAAAGACATGGGAGTTAAGTTGCGACAATGGGCGCTGATTTTCAATTCAAGATCTCAACCTGGTTTATTTATCTCTCTTCCATTCATTGGAGCTCAATGAAAAGGTATTATCATTTTTTATTTTATTTGGGTAGGTTGATGAAAATGTTTGCCTTCATAACCTTAATTGGAGTTACATGTTAGTAGGACCATCAAGTAGTTGAGGCATAACTAAATAAAAATGTGTCTTTGAAGAGGTGGGCATAGGGTATGCCTCTGATCCCACACCGTCTAGGTGTAGGTTATTGCATTGGGTAGATAAGTCACATGTAATTTTAAATTGGCACGACGTGCTTTTTTGCCAGTTGGATACAGATTGTGCTTGTGAAGGTCTTGATAGGATTTTTCACTATCAAAATCCCACGTTGCCCAAACTTAAGTTGTTGTGTTAGTAAATAAGTCTCACATAGCAGTAATTAAGACACGGTGTCCAAAGAATTAAATACTGGAGAAGGTGATGGAGATAAATTATGTTCTTCTTTTTTTGTGTCTAGAATAGACTCGACTTATCAGGATACTATCGAGAACCATAGCAAAAGTTCTATTACCTCACCATCTAAACTCATTGACCCATCTAGTTCGACTCAATATCACTCAAAATCTTCCGAATGGATTGGTAAAAGAAATCACTGGAGAGCTAAATTCGGAGATTGGTGAGAGCTGGCTTCATTGAAGTTTGCCAATGGAACACCATTTGCATCAAGATCTTAGTCCATGCCTCGAGCTGGCACAACGTGCTTCATTGCCAGTTGGATACAGATTGTGCTTGTGAAGGTCTTGATAGGATTTTTCACTATCAAAATCCCACGTTGCCCAAACTTAAGTTGTTGTGTTAGTAAATAAGTCTCACATAGCAGTAATTAAGACACGGTGTCCAAAGAATTAAATACTGGAGAAGGTGATGGAGATAAATTATGTTCTTTTTTTGTGTGTCTAGAATAGACTCGACTTATCAGGATACTATCGAGAATCATAGCAAAAGTTCTATTACCTCACCATCTAAACTCATTGACCCATCTAGTTCGACTCAATATCACTCAAAATCTTCCGAATGGATTGGTAAAAGAAATCACTGGAGAGCTAAATTCGGAGATTGGTGAGAGCTGGCTTCATTGAAGTTTGCCAATGGAACACCATCTGCATCAAGATCTTAGTCCATGCCTCGAGGGAAGGTGCAGTAACCAAAACACAGCTGCAAAAGGGACTTTCTCCGTCGCCCACCCGCCCCCCAAAAGCACCCCCAGGAACGATTGGCTTAGGCAGGGATGGGCGAAAGAAACTAAGTCTTAATTTTCGGTGGTCTTAAATATAATCGAATGCAACCCACAACGCCCGTTGGGTGACTTATGCCTTTTTTCGCTTATGTCTTAAATGATTCACCATCTAATTTTCTAAGTCTCCATGATCATTTGCTTGAAAATTCAATAACATTACCGAAACAAGTTCAATGTCATCACTAATTAACAAGGTCGTTTTCTCCTGTGTAGTGATGTGATTTAATTGGCCACCATTGTGAACCGTTAATATCTCATCCTAACGAATTTTTCGTTGCCAATGGAACACCATCTGCAATAACCACGACACATGGGAAAGTCAGCCACTTGAATGTGCGAGCGAAAGAAACTAGTCTAATGTTTGGTTATTTAAGATAACCGAAAAGCAACCGACAACGCCCATTGGGTGCCGAATTCCTATTTTCGTTTATGTATTAAATGATTCACCATCTCATGCATGATCTTTTGCTTGAAAATTCATTATCGTTGCCGAAACGAGTTCAACATCGTTATTAATTGACAAGGCCATTTTTTCTGTGTTTGTGACATGACTCAATTGGTCACCATCGTTGGGTGACTTATTCCTTTTTCCACTTGTGTCTTAAATGATTCATCATCTAATTTTCTACGTCTCCGTGATCATTTGCTTGAAAATTCAATAACATTACCGAAACAAGTTCAATGTCATCGCTAATTAACAAGGTCATTTTTTCCTGTGTAGTGATGCGATTTAATTGGCCACCATTGTGAACCGGTAATATCTCATCCTAATGAATTTTCCGTTGCCAATGGAACACCATTTGCATCAAATCTTAGTCCACGCCTCAAGGTAAAGTGCAATAACCACGATACATGGGAAACTCAGCCACTTGAATGTGCGAGCGACAGAAACTATTCTAATTTTTGGTTATCTTAAATAACCAAAAGCAACCGATAATGCCCATTGGATGTCGCGTTCCTATTTTCGCTTATGTATTAAATGATTCGCCATCTAATTTTCTAAGCACGCATGATCTTTTGCTTGAAAATTCATTACCGTTGCTGAAACAAGTTCAACATCGTTATTAATTGGCAAGGCCATTTTCTCCTGTGTTTGTGACATGAATCAATTGGTCCCCATCATTAACTGGTAATATCTCATCCTTATGAATTTTCCATTTGTCAATGGAACACCATCTGCATAAAATCTTAGTAACTAAGATACAGCTGCAAAAACGGGACTTTCTCCGTCGCCCACCATATACGACTGTCTAATTCATAACCGAAAGCAACTCACAATGCCCTTTGGGTGCCGCATTCCTATTTTGACTTATATTTTAAATGATCCACCGTCTAATTTTCCAAGCATGCATTATCTTTTGCTTGAAAATTCAATAACGTTACCGAAACAAGTTCAATGTCGTTTTAATTAACAAGGCCGTTTTCTCCTTTGCAGTGACGTGACTCAATTGGCTACCATCATTGATTGGTAATATCTCATCTTCATGATTTTTTTTTTAGCCAAAAATAGTCCATTCATGTGTGGTCCACAAACTTGCTCATGAGGTCGTCTAATCAAAGCAATGTCTTGATCAAATTGGCCTTATAGTCACACGAATATGCAAACAGATTAAGCTATATCATGCAGTTCACGCAAAAAATCAAGCTGATGTATAGTCACACTTAAGTGTAAAGGTGACAAACCTTTATTGAAGTGAATATTATCGAAATTATCATAGGACGTTTAATCTATAATAAGCCGATGTATAGTCACACTTAGGTGTAAAAGGTGACAAACCTTTATTGAAGTGAACATTGTCGAAATTATCATAGGATGTTTAATCTATAATGAGCTTATTGTCCAAGTTATAGATAAACTCATAACAAGGAATTCTTGTTGTATTATAATATGCGCTCTATGTAATATAAATTGATTTACAACATCGATTTATTTAAGTAAATACTATGGCGACATTGGATTAGAGGGGTTTAATCATCAAGCATATTAAAGTTGATGAAAGGGATTTTGGATATTCAAGAATGGGGGACATAGTGTTGATACTTGAGAATGGCATGCTCTCTTTGAGCACCGATTTAGGCGAGACCATGGGATCAAATGAATCAGTTGAATATGCGACCCAACCCGAAATTTGATTGTCTATAAAAAGAAAATGAAGTTTTTCGAGCAAGCTTATCTGTAAACCCATGATTTTTCATACTAGCAACTTCTTTTTTGAAAGAGTTGGCTACTATAAGTCGTACATTCAAGATTTACTGCCATTATGTTAATAAATTCCTGCCAATTTTTTCATTTTTCTCACCTCGAAACTTTACTCGAGCTTCTTATTTCTTCTTTCTTTAATTGCTTGTTTTCACCGTTTCACCATATTGATTACAGCTTTCAAAGCCAAACAACAACATAGAGAGAGAGAGAGAGAGAGAGAGAGAGAGAGAGAGAGAGAGAGAGAGAGAGAGAGAGAGAGGCATGGTGAGCCTTGGTGAAAGAAGGGAAATAGGCAAATGATAAAGTTGTAAATAGATGGAAAATTTCGCTGAAGTGAGAGTAAAAACATGTATTTCTAAAAACAAAAGAGGTACCTAAATTATACTTAGACAAAACCTCATGAAGTATTTTGATGTATTTTTAAAATGATGCTTGAGATTTTATCGGATTATCGTCAACTGTTTTAAAAGTTTAGACTATTCGACGAAGGCGTTATTTAATATGTAAATATTTTATTACTCCTCCTCATGCTTAATTTGGTTTTTTTAATTGTTTTTGCCTAATATTAAGCATGGATATGTTTAATTAGGAAGGCAAATGGGACCTAGAAAAATTTGAACTCATAATCTCCTATTTCGATATTAGGTGAGATTTTATGGGACCATTATCGAAAATTTTTAGAATAGTTAGTAGCAACCTCACAAAATCTTTCATTATGATAGAATGATATTATTTTTGTTTCCTTTTGGCCAAAATAAGATATGTTTTTCTTTTTTGATGACCGAGGAACCACCAAAATAAGATAATGTTTATTCACACATAGTCATAGACATTGAAATTTCTCGAGGATCCGGATCTTATCCTACCAATATGTTAGTATTGTTGCCATAGTCATTGGCATCTCTATCAAACATGAGTTGACTCCCGGAGATATGATTGGCAAGCATGCGGCCACGAACACGGCTGACGACCCGGAGAGAGGGAGAACCTCCTGGAAAAGTCAATTATTGTGACCTTTGAGGCTACTTTATAACAACGTGGAATATCTTGAGATGGTGGACCTCAAAAGCCAACGATGGATCTGAATTTCCGTAATCACTGACTTGTTAGATAAATTGATTAGATCTGTCTGATCCGTGGAAGGCACGCGTTCCCACTTAAGCGTATTACCGGCCTAATATGACCTGTTTTGTTTGCTTGTACGGCATCAAGAGTACTAGTGTAAGTTAGGATTACACCTTACTTATCTACTGGCGCAAAAGTCGATATTTAGGGACGCAAGATCTCAACCATATCTGAAACCTTTCACTAGGCTTCCATATCTTTGGAAGCTCATGGAAGCACCACCTTTTCTTCCCTTCTCCACCGAGAACTCAAGTTTAGGGGATTCCCTTGGTGAGTGAAATACCATAATTTCTTGAATCTGTTAAATGAGATGTGAGTCAAACCTAATCGTATAGACCAAACGTAAAATTGCTTGTCCTTGATGGCATGGGAAATTGAACACTAGTCCTTTGCCTAATCAATAACTCAAGTCATTTCCTTGATAACTATACTAGATATAATAGACGCATCGACTCGAGTAAACAGGAGCATAAAAAGTGCTCCATGCTTGCGTGCCAAAGTTTCAATTATTATTTGAATCTTAGAAATCATGAAAAAAGTTATGTGAATATGCGTGTTGATATTTAGATATTGTGAAAGTTTCAAAAGTTCTAAAATTTACAGAGAAATTTAAAGTGTATGAGCTACAAGAGTTAAGTAAAAGTTAAAAAAACAAAAGTAAATCCAAACAGGGAAATGTGCTGCGCGGTTGCTTCCATTAATTACTAAAGAAATTCAAATCTGTACAAAAGAATATTATTACATCTTGGGAAAAGAGGTTTCAAACCAAGTAATCTTTAAGATCCCATCAAGCCTTCCCACTAATCGGGAGTGATCCACCTTTCTTCCTTCGAGTGTGCCAAGTCAAACCTACGTGTATATACGAGAAGCTGGACGGTGACAACATACCAGCTCGGGAAAAATAGAGTGAATTGACTTATTTTATTTTGTAAAAAATAATAATTGGAAAAAATATATCTTTAAGAATAATTATTGATATCATTTGGAATAACTAATCATGAAAATTATTTCCATTATCGATAAAAAATTATATTTATGTAATTTACATTTAATTATTTTTATAAGTCATATAAATTATTATGTTAAAAATATTTTTTAAATTACTCATTTTTTGTGAAATAAATGAAGCATAGATGTGAAGTGAATTAAACATTTGTGGTGGTTATCGTCAAATGCAGAAATGGCAAACGACAAGGGAAAAGTGGAGTTAAAGCAAACATTTCTGGTTGGTCAATTTATTACAACTTCCACCGGCATAGGTCGGCACTTGAATGCAACTGTTTGGACCATACTGACAAAATGACTGCGTGTGTACCTACGCCGAAAAGGGACACATAGAACACTCGGCTTTTGAATGGTATGGTCTGGTTGCAAAATTTTGAAAAGGAAAAAAGAGAAAAAAAAAAAAAAAAGAATTGCTTGATAGTCCCCTTTACCTACTTCTAGGGTGAAGTATTTGTCTTTTTATCAATCATGTCCACTATGGTCTTTATTACGTATGGATTCCGGACTTGGTTGCATTCAACACCGTTTTGGTAATGAATGCTATTTATTGACCAAAATAATAGATTTTTTTTTTTTGTCAGTCTTACTCTATTCCTATTCTACACTCACCCTTAGACTTTTGCCCTGTCTCTTGTAAAGCATGGGAGTCGAAACCCACTTCTGAAACTTACGCGTCCTCATCCTATCTCCCTGAGAAAGTGGGGATTTAAAGTGGGGATTTGAACCTATCACCTCCCCCTTCTATATTGGAAGGTTGGCCACTGGGACGAATCCCAGTGGTTGACCAAAATAATAGATTGATTGGGCCCAACAATCTCTCTTTTTGATTGGTTGTGGGGGCCCTTATTGTGCGGTTGACGTCATGATTGGACTTAAAAAATCGAAAGTAGTAACCTTATGACATCGATGTGAAGGTGCACATGTGACGATATTAAGTGAAAAGATTCTCATATTAAGAATGCAATAAAATTTGAAATAGACTATATATATTATAGTTAGTCATAACTCAAGAATATAAATCCTATATTGATGGATTTGAACTTAAACTCTTCATTGACAATCTTTCCTATGAAGATAATGGGTTTCTACTGTGTTGACTCAACAATCAAAATTAGGGTTGATGGTTGATTGATGGCTACTCTCAATATATATTCATGTTTGGTGAATATCTCAAGTGAGCAAAATTTTGAACATGACTCCCTAATTGAGATGGAAGAAGTTGTTTGCTGGCTTCCCACCAAGATTGGATATGCCTAGGTGAATGAGGTGGAGTCTGAGGATAGATGTTGTCCTTGCCAACATCTTGTGTAATTGGTTAGGTCAAAGTGGAGATTTGGGAGTTGAGACAATGTTCGCACGGAAGAAAAGGCTCATATGTGAGATGAGACTTGCCAAGTCGCACATCGACAATGTTTTAGTAAATATGAGGTACAATTGGATAAGTTGACATGTTCAATTCAAGCTTTCTTTTGACGATCATTTCAGGTAAATTATTGGATTTCTTCGGTGCACTCCCAACAATCTATTAATTAAATTAAGAACTGAATTCTCTAGATAAATCAAATGATTGAACACTAAAGTTTTATTTAGACTTCGAGGCCGTTCTTGTCCTTTGTCTAAAACAAACATAAAATTCAGCGAAACCGAGCTGGTTGGCAATAAATTCAGCCACATTGAGCTGCCTCCGCAGTTTCTAGTATAGTCCATGAACTCTGATACCCACCCATTTGTCAATTAAGTTTTATTATCGCATCAATAATGGCAAGTATTTTTTATAACTTCGAATGACCAAATTCATCGAATGTTAGTTATAAAATCTCAAGCAACGACTCTCTCTACTATGACTTTCCTATGGAAGAAACGATGGGGATTTTTATTGCTGCTTTAACTTTCATTTTGCTTGACTAAAAATGAGACAAGAAAAGGAAAAAAAAAATGAAAGAAAATAGAGGAATTGATCAATTCCCAAGTAAACCCTAGAACCAAAGGTTCAATTCCAGGGTCCGTTCCCAAGTACATGGTTTCGGTTTTTGGAAACTGAAAACTGGCCTTAACAAGGTAGGTTTCCTAATTCTAGACCAACCTTTGAACTGCTCACGTCTAAATATTATGCAATTATAGTTGGACGAGGATAATGCTTTTTGACGTTTCAAAGTATCTTCGATTTGTAATTTGTGTTGAAGCCTTACCTATTACTAAAATCTCTTTTTATTTGGGTAATCAAATAGTTTAGGAGGAGAGCAGGTTACCCCATGTGAAGACCAGAGCATATCATGGGCCTTACAAGTATTTCAAAAAAATAATATAAGTATTCAGCAAGTCAAAGAAAATGGAAATTCATATATTTATGTATTTTACTAAGATATATGCGAAAATATTATCATTAATATATTTTTTTATATCTTGAAAAGGGTAGGTAGTGAGATCTTTTACTAAATTTTATTTATTAAATTACTTGTCTAGATGACATTGGATGTCGAAGTAAATGAGATAACCTGACGAAAAGTACAAGCATTTAGTGTCCGTTAGATATTTCATTAAGATGGTAGAAGACTTAGTGTCTCATCAAAGATGGCCCAGAAAAATTTGATGCCCTGGGAATGGGCTTCATCAAAGGTGGCCCAGAAAAACATGATGTATTGGAATCTCTCTCTCTCTCTCTCTCTCTCTCTCAAGTGTTTGACTATCACTATAACTGACTCCGGAGACATGCAACGCCAATAATAACATGGATTTTGTTATTGAGTATCTTTAGACACTCGTCAAGAAATCAATTAAGAAAATTTTACAGTTTTTAATATGCTATTTGCCTTCATTTTGCTCATAATCGGTCACTTCAAAATGGAATCATTCCCGATAAGTTATTGCTTAATAAGTGTCTCGAGGGTCCTCCTCAACAAGACCTTCATTATATATATTCATTCACCATAATTTTTTTTTTTTTGGAGAACCCTAAATATTTTTGCCAAAAAAGAAAAAAAGAAAAAGCACACGACGTCCATTTCTGGCTTTTGGTCAAACATTTACATTGACATGGTCGGAGCAATTTTTCCATTGAGTACCAATTTACCAAACTTGGGTTTTGTCCCATACGCTAAATGGATAAAGAACTAAAGGTCAAATGATGAAGCGAAAAGCTAGCATGGTCCAAGGTGCTTTGCTACCAAGGAGGTGCACCTACTATCGAACATTAATGAACGCGGGTTCATGGTGGCTTAAGAATTCATCATTGCATCTCTTTCTGGTGAACGATTTTCGTGTGAAAAGAATAAAGAGAAAGTCCTTTTCGTGAAGAATACGCCTCAAATTGCATTTTCCATGTGTTAATTTCCATGCTTCTGTGAATAGTGATCTTGTATCTGATAGATTCGACGGTGGCGGGCGGTTTGTGGAAGATAAAGAAAGAGTCGAAGTGGTGATGATGTTGATGGCGGCTTTATAGTTAACGAAGTGGTGATAAGAAGAGTAATCCAATGGGGTGGAGGCTTGTGTAGGTGCTGATGTGCCCGTTTAGATGAAGGCGTCGGGCCAAAGTGTTCGACGCATGAGAACTGAGAAGGTGCGCAGCAGATAATATCAAAAGAAAGGAAGGGGTCTGTCCAACGATATTTAGCTAGTTAGTTCAATGCGCACTAGGTTAAATTTAAATGAAAGCTGAGGGTAACTGTATGAATTGATGACTCGGAAGTGAAACCCTTCTTTGATATCTTGTCAGGATCAACATTCAGACTACTGTTTTTCCTTCAACCGACAGGTAGTGTCATGATTGCTATCGCGCCGCCATGCTACCAGGATGACCATTCAGGCTTTTGTTTTTTCTTCTACCGACAGATAGTGTCATGATAGTAATCGCTGCAATGCACCAAGGTTTAGATTCAAAGTTGAGATATCTTGATACAGAAACGTGTTTGAAGTAAAGGGTTGTAGAGATAGCCGAGCTCAGTTGCTGTATCCTTCCGAATTGTCTGCGGGCACTTCAAGAAAGACTTGGACTTTCTGGTCTGTTTTTGGAGTGTAAGACTCTTTAGGAGCTTTACCCTTAACATGACGGAGCACATCCGTAGAGAAGCTAACCGATGCGCGGATATTTTGGCAAAGAGAGGGAGAAGACAGCAACAACGTCCGCATGTTTTGATCACATACTGATTGCAGTGCTGGACGCATTGTCCTTGTGCCTTGATCGAAGGAACTGCTGTTTCTTGGAGCGTTGGAGCTCCTTGTTTCCCTTTGCTTTTAGCACAAGGTTGTTTCTCTTCTTGGCTATACCCACAAAAAGAAAAACAAATAGACTAACGCTTAAGGAAGGATTGGGGCTATTCAGCAACTGTGAAATGCTCTACATTTACAGCATGGATTACACAAGCGGGCGGGTCCTTTTCTTCCGATTTAACTTCCACAAGTTGGCTCGGGTGACCCAAAACGTGGAACCAGAATTTCTGGTGGGGCGACAAGAAGGTAGGTAGGGAAAAGGGGCAAGACCCTATCAAAGAGAGTTAGCCAAACAAGAGGGTAAAAAGATTTTCAAGGTCAGCACACGCGTTCCGCGCCCTAATTGAATAATGTATACATGGGATTTTCCCCAACTTGAAAGTTTCCAAAGCAGTAATTGAGTTTGGCCCTCCCCAACAAAAATAGAATTTAGACCCGAAAAATTAAAAGGAAAAGAAAAGCCAGATAGAATAATGGAGTTCGCTCTCATTCCAACCCCTATAAAAACCCCCATGCTTGTGCACTAACTTATCACTTTCCTCCCTACACCACCCACACCTTCCCTCATTTAAGTTCCAACTCTTGGGAACTCACAAAAGCACGCACTCTCACCTCTGCAGTTCTTGGTACTTTCAAGGTACACAACAACTGAGACGTAGAATACTGTTCCTTTCAATTATAAGCTCCATAGTCTCTCCTTTTCCCTTCTCTTATAAGCTCCATAATCTCTGTCTCTGTCTCTGTCTCTGTCTCTGTCTCTGTGATAGTCCATAGCTGGTTAATCACGGCTAATTTGCATAGACAATTTCATGCTCCTTCAGTGATTTACCAATCACTAGATCGAAAGAAAACAAAGAAAAGTAAAAGATGGGCCGTTTCTGTTTGCCTCGGACGTTGCAATTGAATTGTGTACTCTTTATGTGCGAGCTTTGTGTGGCCGTTTGTTTGGCAGATAAATATACGAGAGAGAGAAAGAGAGAATGTGGAAGCTGAAGATAGCGGAGGGCGGGCCGTGGCTGACCAGCGTGAACAACCACGTCGGGCGGCAGCATTGGGAGTTTGACCCCGACGCCGGGACGCCGGAGGAGAGGGCGGAGGTGGAGAGGGTCCGAGATGAGTTCACGAGGAACCGGTTCCGAATCAAGCAGAGTGCTGATCTCTTGATGAGGATGCAGGCATGCATACTCTCCCTGTCTCTTTAATAAACTTCTTGCAAATCAATTATTTTAGAATTTGAAACTGTTTGATCTAAGCATGATTTTAAGATTTATATACACTTTTCCTTACTTTTACTCAAGAGAAGACAAATCGAGCCTGAAAAAATAATCGAAAAACTGTTGGTTTGACTATACAATAATGAAATCTTTCCCGCGGAAATTTTCACTTCTTGCATTATCCATAAAAGGTGTGGTTTGCCATGATGACGGAGAAGAATACTATGAGAGGGTTGCTCCCAACAACCCAATTGGTCTTCCTTGCTCATTTGATTAAATTCTTTGGATTTAATTATATTTAAAAAAAATCTGTAGTAATTTCATTTTTAATATGTGCCACTGAAATCTAGAGAATCTTATTTATTATTCTCGAAAACTTAATAACTCAGTTGGATCTTTAATGTTCTATTTTCATAACACTTATATAGTTTATAGTGATTTACTCGTTTTACATTTTCTTTTCATGATACTTATATAGTTTACGGTGATTTACTTATTTTTCTTCTTCAAATTTTATGAATGAAAATTTCTTAAAGGAACGTTAAAAAAAAAAAAAAAAAAAAATCCTTACGTGCATGAAACGAATGTCAAAAAGAAAAGAAAAGAAACGAGATCCGTTGACGAAGGTGCATGAAAAAAAATTCTCATCACTTTCTTTTCACACGACAACAAATTAAAATTGAAAGAGGCCCCACAAGATATTCCTCGAATTTATAATACGAAATGTCCAAAAAAGATAAAGAAAAAAAAATAAAAGATGTCTCACGGGTCATCCATGGCCTTCTAGATGGACCCATTTCTTTTGTAGTAAATCCAGAAGGTAGGAAGCGAGCAATCTACATCTAATTATTATTATTTTTTTTTGGTAAAGTCTACATCTAATTATTTAACCCTTTTTAAACCGAACAATTTGTCCACTCCTTCCTTTGAGTTTATGGTTTCGCAAACTTAAATGGTTGATCGGGACTTTCAATTCGATTTTGACATCACAGTACCCGATTTTTGCCACCATTAGTACGTGATGTTAACATAGCTCTCACTTTGACCTTTTCACATAGTGCATGTTGCCCATATTGGCAATATATATATATATATATATATATATATATATATTAAGAATTAATTAAACCACTTGATAATGACATCCTATTAGTGATCCGATAGATGCATAAGCTTTTAACTAAGGAGAAATTAAAAAAAAAAATCCACCTTGCTTATCACCTCAATTTTTGTTCACGTTCTTTACATCTATAATCACTAACTTGCATGTTGAGTTTTGGTACTCGACAACAATTTATATCCCGCGTTATTTAACATGGTCTAGAGTTTCAGACATCCATATGCTATGACAAATTTGCTACTCCCCCGACGTACAAATGCATGAGCATTGATGAAGAAACTCTCGACGCTTGAATCTGCAGCTCACAAAGGAGAACCCAAGCGGGCCGATTCCACTGCCGGTGAAGGTGGAGCAGGGCGAAGATGTGACGGAGGAAGCGGTGACCACCACGCTGCAGAGGGCCATCAGCTTCTATTCATCCATCCAGGCCCATGATGGCCATTGGCCTGCAGAGAATGCTGGGCCCTTGTTCTTCTTTCCTCCCATGGTAAGCCTCTGCTTCTTTAGGTTCAACAACCATCAAAAAATCTTTATACGATGGGGAAGCGCCATTAGATAAAGCTCAAACGCATCAAATTCCCTCGTAATCTAAAGACAGCATGAGTTGAAACCCAATCGAATTGTCGAATTACCGGATTGTTTGCACTTGAGACCCTAAAGTTGGATTTAAAACCAATGAGTCGAACTATGGATAATTAAGATGACCCTTCCAGATTCTCATGATTTCATTAGGATATTCTTTCTATTTTTTGCAGTCTCTCTATCTTTTGCATTATTCTAGTTGATAATATGAAATATATATTGAAAACACACGCTGTAGGTCTTTGCACTGTACATTACGGGAGCGATGAATGCAATATTTTCTCCGGAGCACAAGAAGGAAATCAAGCGTTACATATACAACCACCAGGTGTGCTTTACTGATTCATGCAAGACTACTTCATTTTTAATTTGATGCAAATACTTTCCAAACGATGATGACGATGTATCAATATTTGTTTGCCGACAAATCAAAAGAACGAAGATGGAGGTTGGGGATTTCATATAGAAGGGCATAGCACCATGTTTGGCTCTGCACTGAGCTACATTGCACTGAGATTGCTTGGAGAAGGGCCTGATGGTGGCGAGGATGGAGCCATGGCTAGAGGAAGGAAATGGATTCTGGATCATGGTGGTCTAGTGGGGACTCCATCATGGGGAAAATTCTGGCTCACGGTATACTAATATATGTCTATTAATTTCTTATTTGCACAAGACTAAGTTCAATTCGTTAATCTAACGTTTGAAGAGATCCAAACGCGCCACTGCTAGAGAAAGGAAAAAGGTACTATAGAGAAGTTTTGCCTAAGACATATCATGATTAAGTAGGGAAACTAACATAATATCGAGTTCTATCGACCCTACTGAACCACAAAAAAAAAAAAAAAAAAAAAAAAAAAAAAAAAGAAAGATGTTCTAGTTAAACAACATTGCATTATGCAAGTTTCATGCTCAGCTCGAGAATTATGTTAAGATGCTAAAAACTTACAAATTTTTTGCAGGTACTAGGTGTTTATGAATGGGCAGGATGCAATCCCCTGCCCCCAGAATTCTGGCTTCTTCCAAGAAAATTTCCCATCCATCCTGGTATGCTTGAGTTGATATTCTTTTATCGAAAGGAGATTACTTTTCCATAGTTTTGATCAAAGGTTTGATATGATTTCAGTGAACCGACATGTTAACTAACGATCCATTTTAGGTAACATGCTCTGCTATTGTCGTCTGGTATACATGCCCATGTCATACTTGTACGGGAGGAGGTTCGTCGGTCCGGTCACTGGACTAATTTTATCGCTGAGACAAGAGCTCTACACTGAGCCCTATAATGAAATTAATTGGAACAAAGCAAGGAGTACTGTCGTAAAGGTGTGGCTTGTGTATCCTTTTTTTTTTTCCTGAAAATCTTGACTGACTAGTCATATGTTGCTTGATTTAATTATGATTTTTGTTAATGTGATAAATCTAAAATTTAAACTCAGAAATTGTCTCAATTAGTGAATAACTTAAAACCAATCCTAGTACTGGAAAAAGCCATGGACATTTTGAAGCCGTACAGAAGTGACTTCTCTCCAAAATGCTACAACTCTTCTAATGTTCAAAGTATAATATAAAATTGAAATATGTTTGGTGAACTAGGGAATACTTCCTCATATGTATGAAAATGACATGAGATGCTCTAGTTAATTTAATGAATATGTGAAGCTTAACCAGAGTACTGATCTTCAGGAGGATTTATACTACCCTCATCCTCTAGTACAAGATATGCTTTGGGGATTCCTTCACCACGTCGCTGAGCCAGTTTTGAAGCGCTGGCCATTTTCCATGATAAGAGAGAAGGCTCTGGAAGTGGCGATCAAGCACGTACATTATGAGGACGAGAACAGCAGATATTTGACCATTGGATGTGTGGAAAAGGTTCGAAAAAGAACATGACAAGTAGCTCTCATTCAAATGCTAACAAAATGTGTCAAATACCGGACAAACTTAACATGTGAATGTGTAATATTTGTAGGTTTTATGTATGATTGCTTGTTGGGTGGAAGACCCGAATTCAGAAGCCTACAAGCGTCATCTTGCTAGAATTCCAGACTACTATTGGATAGCTGAAGATGGACTTAAAATGCAGGTGACGACTTCATATCCTGACCCATCTATCTTTGAAATGGTGCAGCTCTCAATGGCTGAAGCATCAAAGAGAATTGTTACTTTGTAATCCCATTTTGCATACGGTGGCAAGCAATTTAACCAAAATTAGCATTGGTGTTATGAAATTCTCTAAGCAAAAATGTCAATTTCTGTTTGCTCAGACCTTCGGCTGTCAGATGTGGGATGCGGCTTTTGCCATCCAAGCAATCATGTCAAGTAACCTAACAGAAGAGTATGCAGCTACACTAAGGAAAGGACATGATTTCGTGAAAGCTTCACAGGTAATGTCTACTTTGAACGATCAAACGAAGTCGGTCACTAATTGTAGTTCACATATCTGATTGAAACATGTTCTTTTGAAGGTCCAAGATAACCCATCTGATGACTTCAAAGCAATGTATAGACACATATCTAAAGGAGCATGGACATTTGCTATGCAAGACCACGGTTGGCAAGTTTCTGATTGTACAGCAGAAGGACTAAAGGTAATTAAATCGATCGTATTCATTTGATGGGGTCCTGGAAGCCTCTTTTTGAAGGGTAATTGCATCTGTAACACACAATAATATTGTGTCTTTTACAGACAGCGCTTCTGTTTTCACAAATGTCTCCCGACCTGGTGGGTGAGAAGATGGAAACAGAGCGATTCTATGATGCTGTGAATGTTATTCTTTCCCTACAAGTAATCAAGAACTATTTTGGTTTCTTTATTCCTTTGATAATCGCTTAGATAACTTTAGAATCATGCTACCCAATTTCTGTAATACATTATACAAACTATTGCAGAGTAGCAATGGCGGTTTTCCTGCTTGGGAGCCACAAAGAGCATATGCATGGTTGGAGGTAACTTTGAGCATTAAGCACTCACCAAGATTACTTTTTAATGTTCTTTGGCTTAACGGATGCAAAAATGTATCTCGTAACTCTGAAAACCCTTCTTATCTCATTTCCAGAAATTCAATCCCACAGAATTCTTTGAGGAAACCCTTATTGAAAGAGAGTAAGCCCTAACAACCATCAACACTTAAAATCCGAACACGTCAGTTATGAGCACAACACTAACTCATTTGCTAACATAGATACGTGGAGTGCACTTCGTCAGCAATCCAAGGCCTTGCGCTCTTCAAGAAACTGCACCCCAAGCATCGTCGAAAGGAAATTGACAGTTGCATTGCAAGAGCGATAGATTACATCGAAGACACTCAGTTGCCGGATGGTTCATGGTGAGATACTGAATGAGAAACCTGGACGTGTTACCTTCTTTCGGTTGAACATAATGTAAAATTGACTTAATGTGAGATTGTGCTGTCAATCTAGGTACGGATGCTGGGGAATTTGCTACACGTATGGAACATGGTTTGCAGTAGAAGGGCTTGCGGCTTGTGGGAAGAACTACCGCAACTGTCCAACCGTGAGAAAAGCTTGTGAATTCTTGCTGTCAAAACAATTGCCTTGTGGCGGATGGGGGGAGAGCTATTTGTCTAGCCAGAATAAGGTGCGCAAGTCATTATATATTTTTTGCATACTATAGAGATTAAAAAAAATATAATCCCTTTGATATGATTGTCGATAATTAATTTTATATAACGATGTAAATGTAGGTTTACACAAATTTGGAAGGAAACCGACCAAACTTGGTTCAGACAGCATGGGCTCTGTTGTCCCTCATTGATGCAGGACAGGTCAGGGTTTAGCAGATATATGACATGATACACCGGCTATGAATCCAATTCGTTGAACAATTATTGGGGTGCACCGGATTTGTGTGGGCTGCCTGCCCGTACGGCATGCACGTACGCACGCAAGCAATGTTTGATAAGTGATAAGTTACAATGAATTATTGACATTTTAAGCTAACCGGCACACTTGATCAAGATTAGCAAAGAAAATGTTGCATAATAATAGCAATGGATTTGTCCATTTTGATAATTATGAGATAAGCATGTACTTTCTATCGACCTAATCATGCTTATGATTATTTACTTATTTATTCATTCTTATTCTAGGCCGAGATAGATCCAACCCCTATACATCGTGGTGTCAAAGTTCTAATCAATTCACAAATGGATGATGGTGATTTTCCTCAACAGGTAATTACAATAGTGCTTTCCACCATCGTTACTAGTTATAAGTTTCATTCTAATGCAATTGCTTAATCTAATCATCATCATCATTATTTACTTTTATTGCTTACAGGAAATCACTGGAGTATTTATGAGAAATTGCACATTGAACTACTCATCGTATAGAAACATCTTCCCAATATGGGCTCTTGGAGAATACCGAAGGCGGGTTCTGTTCGCATAAAGCTTTGGACATGACGACAGCAATAAATCATCATTTAGAAGCTACAAGTTTGATAATTTAAATAATACATGTTCCAAGAATGTAATGTGCCTTGTCGAGTCTCTTTCTCACTTGCACTTGTGAAAGTCAATTTCCAATTTCCCCAGAAAATATATGTAATCTTGTACTACTTACGTACGTCAAGTAACTGTACATATATCAAGTGTACTGCTTAGCGAAGCTAATTTCATTTCTAGTGGGTAATTCTACCATCTAAACCTTTGGACCACACTACAACATGAATCTCAAGTGTTCAGCATTGGATTTATGCGGGGAAATTGTTTAATCGGTCCTAAATATATTGTATCGATACCAATTCAATTCTAAATTTGCCCACTTGGTCCTAAACATCTGCGAAAAATTCCAATTTTTGTTGAAAATTGCTAATGTAGCATTGTGTCACGCCCTAATCCTCCGAGCGCGTGGTCATCCCTGCTTGGTCGATATAATAACAATGTCTCAAGATGCATCGCCAACCCATTCAGTTTAATTATTATGCGCATGCGGAAACAATATAAATATCCCTAGACAAGAAAACAATTGGATAAGAAAGCAAGGTCATAAAAATTTCAAACCACACTTATATATATATATATATATATACACACACACACACACAACATAACCAGTTATTTATCATACAAGCCGACCCAAACTTTGTTTAACCCAAACACACATGGTTTTAACAAACAGGTGTGAGGGCCAAACAGCTATGGTTTCTCATCACTCTCGATCTCCTCCACCTCTATCTCCTCATCACTAAATTGCTCCTACTTCGGTACCTCTTCGCCTTCATTAGAACCGAGTTCACTGGGGAGTCAGAATCACCCGCCAATCCTGGATCCTTAGCATCCTCTACAACTCCACACCTTCAAGGTCTGTTGTACCCTTTTCCAAAATGTACAAGGGTACTGTACACTCAGATATAGGACTTCATCCATCATGGTAGTAAAGATACCAAGATCTATACTCATGAGGCACATAGGTGGGTCTACCGACATCAACCCATACAGTGGACTTCACCAAAATGTACTCTAATCCCTCAGGGTGGTGATATACCAGGATATGATATGCTATCTTAGAAATATCCTTTGGTATGCCAAACTGCTTGGGAGGAGTAGGTGATGTAGCCATCTACGGACCTGAAAAGTTGTCCCACAACAGGGTGAGACTACGTATCAGCAAGTTCTACCCCCTAAGACTCAATTAGGAAGCCAATACACACTAAGACTACCTAAGCACAACACAAGTTAGAGGACTTACCTTGACCTTAGTCTCCTCTTGCAAGTCAGTTCAATTTATAAATACTGACAGTCATGGCACTCAATCAAATCGGATCAAATCCTCGATCAATCGACCTAGTCGATTACATGTCGGTCAAACCATTTCCCAGTCATTTTAATTCACACTATTCATTTTCCCAATATAATATATATCTAGTCACCAAGTCACGTGCATTTTCTAAGGCAACATGTCTAATCACCAGACCCTGTGCATTATTTAAGGTGACGTACTTAATCACTGAGCCACGTACATTCTCTAAGGCGATATACCAAATCACCGATCCACGTGCATTCTCTAAGGTAATATACTAATCACCAAGCCATGTACCTTTCAAATGTGATGTATCTAATCAACGAGTCACGTGTACTCTCCAGGATGACACTCTTGGTCTCTGAGCCACATAATATAACCTTCTTTTTCATCTTTTATCATACCCAATAAAATAGCCGTGTGTGGGTACACGATCGGCTTTAGCCAAAAATATAATTATTTCACTTTCACAATTGTCACCACTTTATATAGCCCACCAAATATTTTTGGCACTGTAGACCGACGCCCAGTAATTTTCCACTCGTTTACCAAATTTATCCAATTTATAGAATAAATACCCACTCACACTAATTTCATTCAATTTGCACAATCAGTCGCTTAATTAAATTTACAAAGAGTACCACTACACTCAGTACGAAATTCCAGTCACCAGCCATCTCGGATGAATTTCCCGAAAAAATAAATAATTAAATAATTAAAGAAAATATTAAATAAATGCCAATAATTGCAATAAATCCATTTTTTTTTTGGTCGGACAATAAATCCAATTTAGGCCGGTTATAGTCGAATTGGATGCCGAAACGAACCCAGAAAAATTTCAAGATTCGTTCAATAATTACTCAAGTCTATTTATTCACTAACAATAATGACTAACCACCTAACATGCATCGTTATCCAATTTAATTTTGCTAATTACATCTAACTATCCACCTAAGCATACTTAACCTAAAATAATTATCCACTAAGTGTCATTAACCAACTAATTAAGGTTTAATGAGTGAAACTCACCTGTTTAACCAACGGTTCGGTGCAAAACGACAGGAATGTCGGGGGGTTCAACTTTTCTCAAGGCCAGCCAAGCAATCGAGGCTCGGGACCACCTTAAATTGACCCTAGAAGCTGACTAGAAACCCACATACTTGCCCTCTATTCTAGTTATAAAAACAGAGGAAACAAAGCTGGTTATGGTAAAGCAAGATCGGTGGAAATGGGTGGGTGGTTCGGTGAGGCAAGCGGTGGTCAGATGGGGGCCTATGGTGGCCAGATAGGCTCCAACTCTGCTGGACAAAGCCCCTAGACGCATGGACAGAGGCTAGGATGACGAGAGGAGCAGCAAAGGCAACGACGCGTGCGCGGGGCAGCTCGCACGGGCGGACAGCGTGTGATAGCGACGAGCGGCATTCCAAGTGGTCCGGCGGCTTACTGCTAGCTTTCCTTGGCCTGCTAATCGAAATTGAAGAGGATGGAGGCAAGAGAGGTGGCCGAATGCTTAGTAAGGAAGAGAGGGGGACAAAGGGGGGTCACAAGCCAATTTCTTCCACAAGCTTGTCTCCTTGAACTTGCCCACCAAGCTAGGATTCCTTAGCCCTCAATGAGCAACCAATGCACCCTTTAGGACACTTGAAGTGGTCCAAAACTATAGGGAATGGGAGGCATACGAATTTGACACAATCTCTCTTAATTGGACTTGATTTCCTCTTCAATTTAATCCCATGTGACCTCAATAAATTATGTTATCGAGTCAATACTCAAATTGGTATTTTTCCTCACCAAATCCATCTTGTATGCCAATTTTGCGACCAAAAATGATTCCAGCCTTTTTCTGAACAAAAACGGTCATATGCAGACTTTTTCTCAAAAAGTCTTAGGTTGTAGAAAAATCTTCTGAGATTGAGTCAACGTTCCTATAATTTATTGCAACATGATAGAATCTTTAATTTCTAAAATCGGACTCAAATTCGCGGTGAATTTTACTCCGGCGCATTTTTAGCGTGATCTAGGCTATCGGGTAGTTTTCAGAACTTTTTAGGGAAGATGACATGTGGTCAATTTTCTTCGAGCCACAATGAGCCTACTCGATACATTGGTGACTCTCGGTCGTCGTCAAAATCTCGAGGATTCAAATATAGGCACAAGGTGTGACATCCAGAATTTCTAGTGCTGTTTTCTATTAAATTGAGCGGGCATTTCATTTACGCGTCTATAGGGTTGTTCTCAGAACTGATCACTCTTGAGATAACTAGACTAGCTGGGTAAGCCATTAAAGACTTTTAAGGTAATAGACTTGAGAATTCGACCAGAATTGGCTTCTCGACCGTGTTCATCTTTAGAGGTCATTACGGCACAGTTAAAAAATCGAATTGAAGTCAAAGATAGGTTGGTTTGACTGAGTTGTGTGGCCAATCGTGGGTGACTCCACTGAATTGGAAAATTCTCGTCGACCGGCACTAATTTGATTTTTTCTATTGTTTTGGTACCCTGTGTCTGTAATTGAATCCTTGAGATTTTCACGACAATCGAGAGTTGCCAATGTGTCGAGTGGGTTCATTGTGGCTCGAAGAAAATCGACCACGAGTCAATTACCTTGAAAAGTTCTGAAAACTACCCGGTAGTCTAGGTCACGCTAAAGACGCGTCGGAATGAAATTAACCATCAATTTGAGTCAGATTTCAAAAATTGAAAGTTCTGTGGTGTCACGAGCTATTTTAGGATCATCAACTCAGTCTTAGAAGGTTTTTCAGAGGTCCCGAGATTTTTTATGGAAAACCGGGTCGGACAATTTGGAAAATGAACGGAAACTCAGATTGGCCATTTTGAAGAGACTGTTGACATCTGGGGTATGTGATTAGACAGATGAAAGTTGTTTGGACTTTTTCTGACTTCAATTTGGACCCCGACGGAATTTATTTGTTCGGAAAATCGGATACCGAAGAAAAAGAAATGAAATTTGGAATTGGATTGTGGGGCAACAAAATTGGCTTCAATTTAGTTATTTGGTGAGAAATTATCATTGGAAAGTAATGGGGAGACAAAGCATTAAGTGCAAGAGATAAGAGTTGATGGCTTGGGGCCCCATGGACTGACCTTCACGTGCGCCATTTCCCCCTCCGTTCCTATCCGCTTACGGCTACACTCTCAGCTTTCATTTTCTCTCTCGGCTGCATGCGTTATTTCCTCAAATTCGCTGCCCCATCTCGCTCGCCATCGAAGAAAAGCACCGGCAGAAGAAGGATCAGCCACGCCTCCAATTTCAACCATCTCTCCTTCCTTCGGCCGCCACCTGCCACTTCTTGAGCACGCTTGGGTCAACAAGGAGTACCCAAACTCCTCAATTTGACCCAGAAGTTCCCCCGTGTGGCCACATTGCGACGCCTGCAGCTTCTTTAGTCCATTAGCTGCATTGAAGACCTGAAGAAAAGGGCCGAGGAAGTCACCGCCTCTGCTCCACCATCTTCGTGTCTTCCCCCAGCGAATCGGCGCGACTCATCCTCGTCTCTCGCACGAGGCCACCACGGTTTTTGTCCCTAGGATCCACAAGCTGTAGCTTCTCTACCGCGTGTCTTTAGCTAGTGAACTTCGGCCAGTTCAAAGACCTGAGCTTTAGCAGCGTCTCCGCGCATCTTCAACGCCAAAAGTCCTTCGCATCTGTGGCTGCCTCCCTCGAAGACTTCTCACAAATTCAGCGGGCCTCCATCTCAGCGGATCGGCTCATCAGAAAGTGTATTCGACCCAGCATGTGTCACATTCAGCCCAAGACAATCCACACTTGCTCAGCCCAGTCCAATTTGTGCAGCCCTCCTGAAGGCTAATCCACTCAAGCCCAGCAAGTTTTAAATTCCAACTTTGGGCCCAGCTTATTTTCAGCCCAGTTGAAGTCTTCAAGCCTAGCCCAGTGCAAGATTAAATCTCAGTTGGGCTGAGATTTATTAGGCCAAGGTTGAGGCCGGTCCAAGCTCGGGAGTGTTGTCGCAAGCCCGTTTTCGGCTGCCGTTGCGTCGTCGTCGCGGTGTCCCGGTCATCGTGTTGTATAAGTGAGTTTTACTCACTAACGCCCTATTAGTGTGCTAATTATACTTAAAGGTTGATTAGTGTTAATTAAGTGTAATTAGTGGTTAGATTAGAATGGATTAGCATTTATTAGCTAATTGTTTTGCATATTAATTGTGTGATTAGTGTAATTAGATAGAGAATTGCCTATAGTATTTATTGGATGCTTCTTTGGATTTTTCCCGTCCCTTATTGGGTGTTAATTAAGCAAATCGGGCCTAGGTGGAATTTTTAAGAATTAAATATTAATTTTCAAAAGTAATTAATTAATTAATTATTTATTTATTTATTTCCCGAAAATTCAACTTGGATGGCTAGCGACCAGGATTTTATGCTGATGATCGTGGTGCAGACTGTTTATTCAATTGAGCTTTATATTGTGCTAAATTGAATTTATTGTGTTTATTTATTTAATTTCCGAAATTAATTAATTATTTATTCATTTCCCGAAAATTCAACTTGGATGGCCAGTGACCAGAATATTATGCTGATGACTATGGTGAAGTACGTTTATTTAATCGGGCTTTATTTTGAGTTAAATTGAATTTTAGTATTAATTATTTAATTTTCGAAATTAATTAATTAATTAATTATTTTTCGGAAATTAAGTTTGAGATGGCCAACGACTGGAATTTCGTGCTGATTGTCGTGGCGCAATCCGTTTATTTAATTGAGCTTCAATTTGTGTGGAATTGATTTAATTATGAAATTTTAGGATTTATTCCTATTGAGTTGATGGTTAATTATTTGATTGAGAAATTATCGAATATCGGTTGTTAGTATCGAAAGTGAGTTGGTAAATCACCTAAAGGATGCATGTGGCCCGGTGAATTGGAGTGTCACCTGGGAAGGACACGTGGCTTGGTGACAGAGTTTTGAGTATTGAAAGGGGTCAGGTGGGACCTTAAAGCCATTGAATCCGAGAAAGGTCAAGTGGGACTTTAAAGCCATTGAATTCGAGAAAGGTCGGGCGGGACCTTAAAGCCATTAAATCCGAGAAAGGTCGGGTGGGACCTTAAAACCATTGAATCTTGAAAAGGTCGGGTGGGACCTTAAAGCCATTAAATCTTAGAAAGGTCGGGTGGGACCTTAAAGCCATTAAATCTCGGAAAGGTCGAGTGGGATTGTAAAGCCATTGAATCTCGGTAACTGAGTATGGCATCGTAAAAAGGGCACGTGGGCTCGGTGACTTGATGCATCACTTTGGAGAAGGCACGTGGGCCTAGAGACTTAAGTATGGCATCATAAAAGAGACACGTGGACTCGGTGATTTGATGCATCACTTTGGTGAACTAGTGCCTAAGAGAATGCACGTGTGCTCGACATCTTGATATGCATTATGGGAATTACTTAGTATGTTGGATATGAAATCGACTAGGTCGATTGATCATTGTTTTGATTTGATGTTGCGGGGAATTGATTGATTGATTGAGAATGACCATGAGTGGTCTTGTTGACGTGTGATCGACTAAGTCGATTTGATCAATGCTTCGATCTGTGATGTGATTGCTTGGGTGCCTGTTTGATTTGAGCTAACATGCAGGTGGAATCCGAGGTCAAGGTAAGTCCTCTGACTCATGTTGTGCTTAGGCAGCCCTAAGGTGTATTAGTTTACTAATCGGGTCTTAGGGAGTAAAACTTGCTGAGATATAGTCTCATCCCGGTTGTGGGATTACATTTCAGGCCCCTAGATTTCCCGAAGGTTGGCCGGCATTTGAAGTTGAGGATGAGCGAGAAGAAGGAGATGAAGAGTCTAAAGAAAATGAGTTTAGTGGTGAAAGATCTGAGGAGGACTGGGATGATGATCCTGAGCATGGTCCTATCCTCTTTGTGAATTCTGTATTTGTGAAGTTGTGAATTTCAATGAATAAAATTGTGGCCTGTTTTTCTATCACATTGTTTTATTGTCTGGGGATTTTTTTTAAAATACTTCCGCATGTGCATATATAAATAAAAGGGTCGGTGATACATAGTCTTGGGATATCGCATTTTAAATTCGACCAAAGATAAGGGATGTGCGCGTGCCTGAGGATCGAGGCGTGACACAAGGTACCAAAACGACAGAAAAATCAAACTAGTGCTGGTCGACGAGAATTTTCCAATTTAGTAGAGTCACCCATGATCAACCACACATATCAGTCGAACTGACCTATCTCTGATCTCAAATCGAATTTTAATTGTGCCATACTGGCCTCTAAAGATAAGCACAGTTGAGAAGCTGATTCCTAGTCGAATTCTCAAGTCTATTACCTTAAGATTCCTTGATGGCTTCTCTAGATAGTCTAGTTATCTCGAGAGTGATCAACTCTGAGAATAGCCTTATAAGCACGTCGATGAAATGCCCGATTAATTTAATTGAAAGCATAAGTGAAAAATCCAGGATGTCACAACTCTTCCATTCTTATTAAAATTTCATCCTCAAAATTTAAACTTTACACACTTTAAGCAAAAAGGTGGGGGTACAAGCGTCTCATTGACTCTTCAATCTCCCAAGTTGCTCCTTCTGTATTGTGGTGTTGCCAGACCACTTTGACCATTGGGATGGTCTTTGTATGCAGAACGTGCTCTTTTCTATCTACAATCTAAACCGGGTTTTCAACATATGACACACGGTCATCCACGTCCACTTCCTCGAAATTGAGTACGTGGGTCAGGTCAGGTTCATATTTCCTTAACATCGACACGTGAAAGACGTCATGCACTTATGCCAATCTCAGCGGGAATGCAAAATGATATGCTAAAGTCCCGATTCTCTCAAGAATCTCAAATGAACCTACATACCTTGGACTCAGTTTTCCTTTCTTGCCAAAGCGCGAAGTTCCTTTCATTGGTGACACCTTTAGAAAAACGTGATCACCAACTTGGAATTCCAAAAACCTTTGACGCTTGTTTGCATAGCTTTTTCTAACGACTCTAAGTGGTCTTCAGTCTATTTCTGATCACTATCACGACATCCACTGATTGTTGCGCCAACTTTGAGCCTATAATCTTTCTTTCCCTAACTTCTTCCCAACACACTAGTGTTCTGCACGATCTATCATACAATGCTTCAAAATGAACCATCTAGATGCTCTGCTAATAACCGTTGTTGTAGGCAAATTCCACGAAATGAAATTGTTCTTCCCAACTTCCTTTAAAGTCTAGTACATAAGCTCTTAGCATATCCTCAAGAGTCTAAATTGTCCTCTCAGATTGACCATCCATATATCGACTATTACTCAAATCGAATCATTATCTCTCTAACTCATTGGTAACTCAGTCACAAAGTCCATCGTGATATGCTCCAATTTCCATTCTAGGATCTCCAGAGGTTACAATAGTTATCCTGGCTTGCAATGTTGAGCTTTAACTTGTTGACATGTCAAACACCTGGCAACATGCCTGGCGATGTCCATCTTAATGGCAGACCACTAATAGTGTTGATGCAGATTTTGATACATTTTGGTACTTCCGAGATTAATGTTGTAACTACTACGATGAGCTTCTGATAAAATATCCTCTCTAAGCTTCACATTGTTAGGTACAATCAATCATCCTCAGAATCTTAGTGTTCCATCATTAGAAACCTGAAAGTCAACTTTTCTCTCTTCAATATCTTTATGCAAAATTCTTTGAATATCTGGGTCTGTCGGCTGAAGTAGCTTGATTCTGATCTGCACATCCGACTCAATTCTGAGGGTAGCCATGAGACCCGAAATGTGGCTTACCTCAAATTTGAATACCAAATATCGAGCTCACTCAATTAAATTCCACTCCTTCACCAAAAGGTGAGCAGTTGATGACTTTCAGCTCAAAGTGTCGACGACCTTATTCGCATTTCCTGGGTGACATAAAATGTCGCAATCATGATCTTTCAACAATTCCATCCATCGGCGTTATCTCATATTCAACTCCTTGTGAGAGAATAGGTACTTGAGACTTTGATGGTCCGTGAAGATTTGAAATTTTTCCTCACACAAGTAATGTCTCCAAATCTTTAACGCAAATATAATTGTTGCGAGTTCTAAGTCATGCATCGGGTAGTTTAGTTCATGAGGTCTTAACTGGCGGGAGGCATATGCAACAACTTTACCATATTGCATCAACATGCAACCCAATCCTCTTAATAATGCATCACTGTAGATCTCATACCCTCTAGGACCAGATGGAATCATCAACACAGATGTGGTAGTAAGCTTTTCCTTAAACTCTTGGAAACTACGCTCACACTTGTCTGTCTATATGAATTTCTCGTCTTTCTTCAGGAGTTTTGTCAAAGGCGATGCCAAAGCTAAAAGTCCTTCCACAAATCTTCTATAGTAACCCGCCAAACCTAGAAAACTTTAGATTTCTATCACTGTTGTTGGTCTTGGCTAGTTAATCACGACTTCAATCTTGCTTGAGTTCACGGAGATTCCTTCTCCGGAAATAACATGACCTAAAAATGCAAACGAGTCAACCAAAACTCGCATTTGCTAAATTTAGCATATAGCTGATGAATCCTCAAGTTTTGGAGCACTAATCTTAGATGATCCTCATGCTCTTCAGCACTCTTTGAATATACTAAGATATTATCAATGAACATAATCACGGACTGATCTAGATATTCCTTGAATACTCGGTTCATCAAATCCATAAAAGCAGCTAGAGCATTTGTCAATCCGAATGGCATCACAGTAAACTCGTAATGACTATACCAAGTACAAAATGTTGATTTAGGAATGTCCTCTTTCTTGATTCTCAGCTAATGATATCCCGTCCTTAAGTCAATTTTCGAAAATATTGACGCTTCTTGCAACTAATCAAACAAGTCATCAATTCTCGACAATGGATACTTATTCTTGATTGTTACATGATTGAATTGGCGATAGTCGATGCACAGCCGCAACGAACCATCTTTCTTTTTAACAAATAGAATTGGTGCTCCTCAAGGTGATGCACTGGACGTATGAATCCCTTATCCAATAATTCTTGCATCTACACTTTCAGTTCTTTCAATTCTGATAAAGCCATCCAGTAAGAAGCCTTAGAGATTGGCTCTATCCCAGGGGCTAACTCAATCATGAATTCAATTTCTCTTTCTGGCAGTAATCCTTGCAATTCCTTTGGAAACACATCGGAAAATTCTTGTACGATTGGAAGTATCTTCAAATTTCAGTTCCTCAATTGTCGTATCCACGATAGCTGCCAGGTATCCTTGACAACCCCCGTCTAACAAACGGATTGCATTTTGTGACGAGATCAGGGAAATCGAGGGTCCTCCTCGGTTCCTGACAAACTCAAAGCTCTCATCCTTTAATGAGTAAAATTGAATCAACTTGCGATAACAGTCCATTTTAGGTCGTTGCTTGGTGAGCAAGTCCATGCCAATTATCAAATCAAAGTCATACATGGTTAGGACTAACATATCTATTTTCCCCTCTCACTCACTAATCTCTAACTTGTAACCAGAGCAACCCAAAGCAGATAACACTTTATCCTTCAATGGTATAGATATGCTAACAACAGATTCCAATAATGCAGGATTTAATCCAATCAACTTAATAAACTGCTTGGCAATGAAGGAATGTATTGCTCCTAGATCGAATAAAGCATGGGCAGAATGGTTGTTTAGCGAGACCGTACCTATGGTCATGTCAAGCCTAGCCTCTACCTGACCTTGTGTGATGGCATACACTGTACCTTGAACTGGTGGTCTCAGTTGTCCTCCCTATGGCACGTTTTGAGGCATATATCTTCTGATTTGTCCAATCGGCGGCGACGGTGGTAACTGAGGTTGTCCTCTTGGTCACCTAAGACAATTCCTAGGTAGGCGGCCTTGTTGACCACATTCGAAACATGACCCCATCCTAGTTGGGCATGGGGTTGACCCATGTCACCTTCCACAAAAGCGACATGCTTCACTCCTACTGGGCATTAGCCTACCAAATCCACTCCTTTTGTTAGGCGAAACCTGAGATCTACCTCCAGGCATGGGCCTCTTTCCCTAGAGAATTACTTCTCGGTGGAAGTTAAACCTCGGCCCAGACAAGGCAGCTCTTTTGTTATGATCCTTTTCGATCATCTAGACTCTCCCACAGAGGTCATTGTAAGTTCTCAGATTTAGAGAGACTAGTGTGCTCCTCAAGTCCGGCCTGAATCCGTCCCTAAACCTTCTCACTCAGTTCGTTGGATTCTCAATCAGTTCTGGAGCATATTGCGAAAACTCAGCGAACTTCGCCTCATATTGGTCGACAGTCAGGGAATCTTGGCGAAGACATTGAAACTCTGCCATCTTTACCTCTCTGGTAGTCTTGGAGAAGTGTTTGCCCTTAAAGGCCTCTAAAAAGGCATTTTACTCCGGAACGACACCTTCTAGAAATATTGTTCTCTAGATAGTCCTTCACCAAGTATTTGCAACTCCCTTTAGTTGGTAAGTTGCAAGGACTACTTTCTCAATTTCATTGCACATCAATAGTGCAAAAGCCTTTTCCAACTTTTCAATCCACGAAGCAGCAGCTTTGGGATCTCCTATCCCGGTGAATTGAGGTGGATTCAATTTTAAGAACTGTTCCACCAGTTTATGAATTGGTCTTTCAGCGACCACAATTCCTAACGAACTTTTGACAGGTGCAGCAACAAGTGCTACAGCAGGTGCAACCTCAGTAGCGGCGGCAACAACAACAGTAGCAGCGGCTTGAGCGATAGTTGCAACAGTAGCGGTGAAAGCAATAGTTTGATCTCGGGCCTACTGCCCCATTAACTCTATCATGGCATCTAACGCCTGGTTGATCCCTATGGTACCTTGCTCACCTGGGATTGTTACCCCAGCACCAATAGGAGGTGGTGCTACTCCACTGGTACTAGCCTATGCCTATGCCCTACCTCTGCCTCGGGTATCGATCCTGGCCGGCATTCTAACTGATAAAGGCTAGTAAGTATACCGAGAGGGGGGTGAATAGGTGTTTATAAATTTCTTTTCAAACCTTTAATCCAAATCCCTCTTCTTGAAATAAAATTAGAGTAAATTAAATCATGCAGCAATAAAGTAAAGAGAATAAGGTAAGAAAATTTGGACACCGAAGTTTATAATGGTTCGGCTTATAGTAAGCCTACGTCCACTCTCAAGCTGACAGCCCACTGACTGTATTCACTATGTAGCAAATGAGAATCGTATAGCTTATAATCTAGACTTCTTCAGTAGAAAGTCTTTGCTACAACTCTTGCAATTCCTCACTGTATGTATCTCTCTTTTGTACACAACTAAAGCTCAAGAGATTTTGAGAACAAGGAGTTTCAGAGGTTCGGACTTCGAATTTCTCTATCAGTGCACTTCTTTCAAACAAGAACGACTCCATCTTAAATACTCCTTCGTGCCTTTGTAGCTGTTAGCACTTTCCAAAAGAGTTCATCCAATCTACCCGTTGGAATGATCAATTAAGGTGATCTTCAAGTTGTCGAATATAAGTGGAAGATAGCTCGTCAATCATGTTCACCCATACAATTAGGATCTTGAGTTTCCAAAAGTGGAACCTTCTAAATCTTGCTTGTTCTTCAACAGATTAATTTCGAGAGAAATCCAGAAATCTTCAAACTAAGTTTCAGCCAGAGATCTTCCATAAATTAGAACGAATTAAGGAAGATATTATCCAATCTTTGAATTCCTAAACCGTTAGATTAAACCGCTGTCAGCTTGGGCAACCTCACAAAACTGAGTCTGACAGACTTCAGACTTTGATAGAGTTTGGAGATCTTCAGACCGAAACACCTGGTTCTGGAAATCTTCAGACAGAAACACTTGGGTTTGGAACTTTTCAGACTTAAGCGACTGAGTCTTGGATTCTTCAGACTTAACTGACGAGGATGTTTTGTTAGCTTCAAAACACTTAAGGGATTTTTCTTCAACACTAACCCAAGCTGAAGGCCTAACAACTCGCTTACTCGGAGTTCTCTGCTCTTGCTCGCTCATGGTTCAGTCTCTACTCATACCTATCTTCCAAATCCACACTAGAGTAGAAGATGAATGATTCACACATGGCAAACAATTTTACTAATCAACTACCACTGACATGCACTAGTCATGAATTTAAAGGTCTTCCTACTTACTATCCTATACCCATCGCATTTTATCACTCCAATTTCTAACAACCACACTTTGATACCACAAAAAGGGGATGTCACGCCCCGACCCTCCGAGCACGTGGTCATCCCTACTTGGTCGATATAATAGCAATGTCCCAAGATGCATCGCTGACTCATTCAGTTTAATTATTATGCACATGAGAAAACAATATAAATATCCCTAGATAAGAAAACAATGGGATAGGAAAGTAGGATCATAAAAATTACAAACCACACTTTTATACATATACAAGGTAACCAGTTATATATCATACAAGCCGACCCAAACTTTGTTTAACCCAAACACACATGGTTTTAACAAACAGGAGTGAGGGCCAAACAGCTATGGCTCCTCATCACTCTCGATCTCCTCCACCTCTATCTCCTCATCACTGAACTGCTCATTCTCCGATACCTCTTTGCATTCATTAGAACCATTTACCGAGTACATTGGCGAGTCAGAATCACCCGCCAGTCCTAGATCCTTAGCATCCTCTACAGCTCCATCTTCAGGGTCTACTTCACCCTTACCAAAAGCCTTCTCCAAAATGTACAAGGGTACAGTAGACTTGGGTATAGGACCCTCTCTTCGTCCATCCTGGTAGTAATGATACCAAGACATGTACTCGTGAGGCACATGGGTGGGTCTACCTACATCAACCCATATAATGGACTTCACCAAAACGTACTCTAATCCCTCAGGGTAATGATGTATCGGGATATGATATGTTATCTTAGAAATATCCTTCGGTATACCAAATTGCTCAAGAGGAGTGGGTGGTGCAGCCATTATAGACCTGAAAGTTGTCCCACAACCGGGAGAGACCACGTCTCAGTAAGTTCTACCTCCTAAGACTCGATTAAGAAGCCAATACGCATTAAGGCTACCTAAGCACAACACAAGTCAGAGGACTTACCTTAGCCTTAGTCTCATCCTGCAAGTCAGTTCAATTTATAAATACTGATAGTCATGACACTCAATCAAATCGGATCGAATCCTCGATCAATCGACCTAGTCGATTACATGTCCGTCAGACCATTTCTCGGTCATTTTAATTCACACTATTCATTTTCCAAAGATAATATATATCTAGTCATCGAGCCACGTACATTCTCTAAGGCAACACACTTAGTCACCAGACCACATGCATTCTCTAAGGTGACGTACTAATCACCGAGCCACGTGCCTTTCAAAGATGATGTATCTTATCAATGAGTCATGTGCATTCTCCAAGATGACACTCTTGATCTCCAAGCCACATAATACAACCTTCTTTCTTATCTTTTATCATACCCGATAAAATAGCCGTGTGTGGGTACACGGTCGGCCTTAGCAAAAAATATAATTATTTCACTTTCACAATTGTCACCACTTTATATAGCTCACCAAATATTTTTGGCATTTTAGACTGACGCCTGGTAATTTTCTACTCAATTACCAAATTTATCTAATTTCTGGAATAAATACCCACTCACACTAATTTCATTCAATTCGCACAATCAGGCACTCAATTAAATAAATAGAGAGTACCACTGCACTCAGCACAAAATTCTAATCACCGGCCATCCTAATTGAATTTTCGGAAAAAAATAAATAATTAAATAATTAAAGAAAATATTAAATAAATGCCAATAATTGCAATAAATCCAACTTAGGCCTGTTATAGCCGAATTGGATGCTAAAATGAACCCAAGAAAATTCCAAGATTCGTTCAATAATTACTCAAGTCTATTTACTCGCTAACTACAATGACTAACCACCTAACATGCATCGTTATCTAATTTAATTTTGCTAATTACATCTAACTATCCACCTAAGCATACTTAATCTAAACTAATTATCCACTAAACGTCATTAACCTACTAATTAAGGTTTAGTGAGTAAAACTCACCCGTTTAACAAACGATTCGGTGCAAAATGACATGAACGTTGCGAGGTTCAACTTTCCTCAAGGCGGGCCAAGTAACTGAGGCTTAGGACCACCACAAATCAACCCTAGAAGCTAGCTAGAAACCCATAAACTTGCCCTCCATTCTAGCTGTAAAAACAGAGGAAACAAAGTTGGTTATGGCAAAGCAAGACTGGTGGAAGCAGGCGGGTGGTGAGGCAAGCGGTGGTCGGACAGGGGCCTACGGTGGCTGAACAGGCTTCAGCTCGGCTGGACAAAGCCCTTGGATGCATGGACAGAGGCTAGGAAGGCAAGAGGCGTGGCAAGGGTGACGGCGTGCCGGCGAGGCAGCTCGTGCAGGCAGACGGTGTGTGATGGCGACGAGCAACGTTCCAGGTGGTCCAGCGGCTTGCTACTGGTCTTCCTTGGCCTGTTGATCGAAATTGAAGAGGATGAAGGCAAGAGAGGTGGCCGGTTTCTTAGTGAGGAAGAGAGGGGGACAAAGGGGGGCCACAAGCCAATTTCTTCCACAAGCTTGTCTCCTTGAACTTGCGCACCAAGCTAGGATTCCTTGACCCTCAATGAGCCACCAATGCACACTTTAGGACACTTGAAGTGGTCCAAAACTATAGGGAATGGGGGGCATACAAATTTGACACAATCTCTCTCAATTGGACTTGATTTCCTCTTCAATTTAATCCCATGTGACCTCAATAAATTCCGTTATCGAGTCAATACTCAAATTGGCATTTTTCTTCACCAATTAATCCATCTTGCATCCCAATTTTGCGACCAAAAACGATCTCGACCCTTTTCTGAACAAAAACAATCCTATGCCGACTTTTTCCCAAAAAGTTTCGGGTTGCATAAAAACCTTTTGAGACTGAGTTAACGTTCCTAGAATTTATTGCGACATGACATAATCTTCAATTTTTGAAATCGGACTCAAATTCACGGTTAATTTCACTTTAGCATGTTTTTAGCATGACCTAGGTTATCGGGTAGTTTTCAGAACTTTTTAGGGCAAATGACCCATGTTCGATTTTCTTCGAGCCACAATGAACCTACTCGACATATTGGCGACTCTTGGTTGTCGTGAAATTCTTGAGAACTCAAATATGGACACAGGGTACCAAAATGACAGAAAAATCAAATTAGTGCCAGTCGATGAGAATTTTCTAATTTAGTTTAGTCACCATGATCAGCCACATATCTCAATTGAACCGACCTATCTCTAATCTCAAATCGAATTTTAACTATGCCGTACTGGCCTCTAAAGATGAGCACGGTCGAGAAGCCAATTCTTGGTCGAATTCTCAAGTCTATTGTCTTAAAATTTCTTAATGACTTCCTTAGATAGTCTAGTTATCTCGATATTGATAAGCTCTAAGATAGCCCTATAGGCACGTCAATGAAATACCCGATTTAATTTAATTGAAAGTATAAGTGAAAAATCCAGAATGTCACACATTATGTCTCATAAGACAACCGACGATGACTGGATCGCCAGGTTAGCAAGTTTCGATGAAAATTAGTCAGAATAACAATATAGAATTTCACAGGATAAAATACAAAAAGTTTTAAACTTATTACACTTGTAATATTTCAGTCCTAAATTTTTCGATTATACCTACTGAGTCATAAACCCGGTTTGTCAATATCGTCTATCTAACTATTTTGATTAGAAATTGCTAACATAAACACTAGCCATCCTTTGTGGCATAACTGACACTAATGTAAATAAATTTTACAATTTTTTAATATCTTTTTCTAATTTTTTCTTTATCGTTTTTATTTTTATTTTTTGTATTGTGGCTGGCAAGAGTCGTCAAGGCAAGCCCTCATGAGATTCAGCAAGGTAAATCCAACACTATACATCGTGGTGTCAAAGTAATAATCAACTCACAGTTGAATAATGGTGAGTTTCCACAACAAGTAATTATAACAGTGCCTTCCAGAGTCGTTACTAGTTATAACGTTTCATTCTAATGCAACGTGCCTAATTTAATTATTTTTTATTTACTTTTGTTGCCTACAGAAAATCACTAGAGTATTAATGAGAAATCGCACATTAAACTACTCATCGTTTAGAAACTTCTTCCTAATATGGGCTATGGGAGAGCACCAAAGGCATTTTTTGTTCGCACAAAGCTTCGGACACAAGGACAATCATGACGTAATAAGTCATCGTACATTATCTCTATTCTCGTCAATTTTTTTTTTTTTTTAGTCAGTTCTATTTTATTCCTATCTAACACTCACTTTTAGACTTTTGCCCTGCCTCCTGCAGGGCATGGAAGTCGAAACCCACTCCTAAAACTTACGCGTCTCCACCCCAACCCCCCTGAGAAGGTGGGGATTCGAACCCTTTACCTCAACCTTCCATATTGGAAGGTTGGCCACTGGGGCAAACCCCAATGGTTTATTCTCGTCAATTTAGATAATGCATGTTAGTCCTCTTTCTCATTTTCAATTGTGAAAACTCATGTCCCAATTTCACCAGATATTATATGTAATCTTCTATTGCTTGTGTACATCAAATAATAGTACAAATCTCAAGTATACGGATTAGCAAAGCTAATTTCATTTCTAGCGTGTGTAATTCTACCATTTAAACCTTTGGAAAACTCTACAACATGAATTTCAATTTATTTTTGAACATTCTGGAAAAATTTGTTGAATATATAACTAAATTAATGAAATTGAATTGCCCCAAACCCAAAATGAGAGTACATTACTCTTAATGTGCACATTACATGGTGAATCTGACCAAAAAAAGGTATAGACGAAGTTTTGATAAGTCAAAGCTCATGACTACAAAGGAGTCAGCCTTCTATTCCTCTCGTCCCCATCTTCAAAGAAAAGAACTATGGAAACGACATCTCCCTAGATATTAGCTAGGTTGTAGCGATCTAAGTGACAATATATTTGCAACTGGGTACCTTCAATGTAAACCAAAAGCTAAAAAAACAGAAAAAATATATTTTCAATTCTAAACTTATTGTACGGATTCCAATTATATCTTAAACATTTCAATTGCTTTGATATAGTCCCAAACATTAAAGTGAAAATTTAGTCTCAGTCTTTCAACTAAAACTTGCCTAAAATTATTAATATGGGGAATCCTATCATTGACGACCACCGTACGTGTCACAGCTGGTGATCTGACATGGACAAATTTGGTCAAAAAGACGTGGTTTTGCTTAATTTTATGAGTTTTCTTATTTTTGTTTTTTTTTTGTTCTTTTTTCTTTCTATCCTATTCTTCACTTAAATTTAAAATAATATTTAAACTTGAAAATTTTATAAACAAATAATATGAGAATCTAATTATTAATATTTAGGTGTTGTGAAAGTTTCGAAAGTTTTGGGTGAAAAAGAAAAGTTAAAATGCATGAGCAGCAAGATTTAAGTTTACAAAGGAACAAGAAGTGAAAATCAACTCAGACAGCTCGTACATAGGCAAGCTAACTTTGGTTCACCTCTTTAGAATATTAAACATGTTATATGAGATGTTTTGATCTGTTGCACCTACATGAGCACAAGAAGCATGGGAATCTATTGAAAGATCAAAATTGAGAGATGATCAGCATTGTATATTGACTCACAATTTCCCAAGGAGAGGAGGAAATTCGATCTATTAAAGAATTGGGCGGATTGACTAACTTACAAGTTGCCCAAAATAAGGGGAAAAAAAAAATAGTAGCAAAAGAGACACACGGACAATATTTACTTTTTGCTCTTTGTTTTTTTTTTTTTTCCCTTTCCTTTTATATAACAAGCACAAGCTTTTCTTTTTGGTTGGTTCTCGTTGAAAGAGCTGAACTTTTTTCGTGGTTAGTTTCTGTACAATCCCCATTTTATATGTGAGAAGATCACGTAATCTTCAAGAACATTTAATGGTAGTTCATGTAGGATCTTGAGGATCGCCATTTGAGTTTGACCTTGAATCTGAAGTTGTTGCTACTTTCTTAAAGGAGATGGTTGTTAATTTAAGTGCTAAGATTTTGCTCCAACCAGCAACCTTATTTACCAAGCCTAAAGTCAACCTTTTGTAACTATAATTGAATCTTTAGTCGTCAACACCAAAAACAGAGTTAACTAGCCCGTTCGGTAGCCTAGGATTATATATAGGGAAATGAGTATGAGACAGGTCCATTATTTTTACTGGAGTGACGGAGCCATCTCAACTAGTTAATTTCTCCTTGAAAGCGGGTAACCTGATCATCCGGTTTAATGGGAACTCAATTTTTATTTAAGCCAAACGTTCCGGCATGAACTTTCCCTATAAAAAAAAAAAAAAAATGGTGGGATTTCTTAAGAGAAAGAAAAAGAAAGAAAAAATAAGTATAATTAACCGGTGAGTCAATAGCTTATATTATATCATTTTACAAGATTCGATGTAAATCATTTTCATGTTACTAAATTAATGACATTTGAGTGTTGATAACTCATCATCCCAGTTAAGATGGTCAATTGTGTTTTAATTAATAAATTAGTGCCAGATACCAAACATGAATCTTTTTATTTTATTATATATCAAAAGCGTATACATATCATTTCATGATGGCCAAGTGTAGAATGTCGTAAAATTTGAATTTTTAACTTTATGACATTATAAAGGTGCTTACTTCATCTAATTGTATTTAAGATAAAAATGTTCAAAAGAGTACTCCTCTAGTTTACAACATTTTGCCTGTCGAAACTAAGATGCAAAACGTCTTAAATTTATCAATATAATTTACGATGTTGAAATGTTTAATCGTAAGCAAGAGCAAATGTTATTCTTTTGCTTTATACGGTATTTTGCAAAGAGGAAAAATTATTAAAACAATCATAAACCTATTGCCATTTTTTCAATTTAGTCCTAAACTTTTTTTTTTTTTCAATTCAATCCTAAATCTTTTGAAAATTGTATCAATTTAGTTCATTTGACCAAATTTAGCCAATGGGGACTGATGTGGATACTGGCCAAAGTCAGTTTTCGACCAACACTGATGTGGCAATTTTTAAATAATATTTTATTTTTTCAAATTCTTTTATTAATTTTAAATTTTCTTGCTGGGCAACCTTGCCCTCACCCAACGACGACTTGCCCTCACCTAGCCATGAGGCCTCACTCAAATCTAGGGAGGGCAAGCCTCGCCATTGCAGTGTAGTGATGGTGAGGGCAAGCTCACTTGGAACGGCAAGGGAGAGCTTGTCTAGCGCCGCAACGGCAAGGCTTGGCCTCCCTAGATCTAGGCGTGGGCGGGCTTGACCTCGCCTAGCGATGACGAAGGCAAACTTGCTCATGATGACGAGGGTAAGCTCACCCACGATGGCTAGGCCTCAACCTTGCCAGCTAGAAGATGAAGAAGAAAAAAAAAATATTAATAAAAAACTCGAAAAGATAAAATATTATTTTAAAATTGCCACGTCATCGTTGACTAGTATTGGCCGGCATCCACGTTAGTGCCAACTAGCCAAATTTGGCCCAAAAAAAAAAAGGTTTTAGAGTTGAATTGGAAAAATTAGGGAAAAGAGCCAAAAAAGTCCTAAACCTTTTGCCTTTGTGCTGATTTAGTCCTAAACCCTTTTTTGGTACCGATTCAGTCCTAAACCTTTTTACGTTATGCCAATTCAGTCCTTTCCGGCCAAAATTGGCCGGATTTTGCTGATCGGGCCGCGGCTGACGTGGCCTTATCGGCGCCGACGTTGACACCTTTTAATAATATTTTAATATTTTTTAATATTTTTTATTATTTATTATTATTATTTTTGTTTTTGCTTTTTCTTTTTCCTCCAGCCGGTCGCCGGTCTGGCGACCGGTTGGAGGAAAAACAAAAACAAAAACAAAAACAAAAACAAAAACAAAAACAAAAATAAAAATAAAAATAAAAAATATTATTAAAAGTTGTCCACGCGCGCCGTAAAGCCACGTCGCCGGCCAGCGTCCGATCAGCAAAAAAACCGCCAATTTGGCCGGAAAGGACTGAATTGGCACAACGTAAAAAGATTTAGGACTGAATCGGCACCAAAAAAAGGTTTAGGACTAAATTGGCACAAAGGCAAAAGGTTTAGGACTTTTTGGCACTTTTCCCGGAAAAATTACAATAAATTTATGACTGTTTTGATAATTTTCCCTTTGCGGATACAGCATTTGCTCCATAAGCAAGTGCAAAACAATGTAACGGGTTATTTTTTATAATCATGATGTCATGAAATTTCGTAATAGAAAAAAGTATAAATTTGTTAATGGTAAGAGACCACCATTGTTTTTTTTTTTTTTTTTTTTTTTTTTGGTGGAATAAAAAAAAACAAGAAAAGAATGCCGCCATTGTTTGTCCTAACTATATTGAAAGTGCCATAAAACAAAAATGAAAGATTCTTTAGTACAGTTATAATCCTATTTTATAATTTCCAAAATTTCCTCTGATTGCCATTCTTTTTTTTTTTTCTTTTTTTTGGGTCTTGAACTTTATTGAATTTAGAACTAGGCTAAGTGCCAAATGAGCCCAACAAGTTGGCTTTGGTACAAAGAAGGTCCAAAAGAACTTAGGGAGGAGTAGAAAGCCAATATCTGTGAAGGTCTCCTATAGCTTTTGGGTAATCAATCTGCCACCAAATTAGCCTCCCTATACCAATGAACCAGCCTAATATCAGGAAAAGAAAGCAACAAGGCATTTCATTCTTGGATAAGAATTCGAAGCTCTCAAGAAACGTGATTAGTACGTTGAAGGGCTCTTATCAGATCAAAGACCGTCTGACTCAACTTCTAAGGTTTCGTGGCTTCTGATATAAGTGTATTATGTATTTCCGATTGCCCATTCTTTGAAAACGTCTTTTGTGGCCACAATCACACCGATATTGACTGGGAATAACCATACCAATCTTCCTAGCAAGGTTCTTATATTTATTTTGTTGCTTCTTGTAGGAGATGACCTAACTTTTTCCATTGGGCACTCCCAAGGGAAGTCTTCAAAGAGCGAAAAATAGTTACCTAAATACTCTTTGAAAAAAAAAAAATAAAGGATTGGAATATGAACGTGGACTGTTTCTATTAATAAGGAACGAAGTAAAAATTAACAAGAAAGCCTTTACTGAATGAATCTTTCATCCTTTTTTAGCCAAATCTCCTTCTGTTTTTTTCGGGTTGCTGTGGGGGCACCTTCTTTAACGATCATGTCATTTTTGGAGGCATTTAATTAATGGTTTGATCAAATGTACTTTTAAGGAGAGTTCCACATAAATAGGTGGGGTTGCATTACATTTCCTGGGCCTAGAGTGTGTTGCCGTTGAGAGGAATCTCTATATTGATTTCTAAGTCAATATAATATTACATATTGATCTATGTTATCTATTACGAAAAACAAGTTATCGAACAATAAAATAAACAACACGAGAAATAAATCAAATACTAAATTTATGTGGTTCAATCGATATGACCTGCTCTATGGGAAGAATAACATAAGACTCCACTATAAACCAAGCGATCAAATAAATATTATAATCACACCCAAGTCAAACAAGCATTTGTCTGTGTTTTCTAACCTCCAATTACACAAAATAACACAGTATTTAATTCTTCCACTTGTAATAATTTCTCAATCTTTTCTCAATCTCTTAAATGAACTAACAAATCTTGCCACAAAATTTATTGGCTACCAAGTACTCTCGAATTCACACTCAGATATAATTCACGGCTAAATCGTACCTTGAATTTGCGCATGCAAGGCACACCACCATACACCAATGGCTTGAATACCAAAACTCATGATTGAATATAATCATATACCTGCAACAAATTAGGAAATTCTATGGGCATTTTCCTTTCTAAATCCAACGAGAAAAGCGATTTCCTTGCTTAGTTAGAAAACTTTTTCTCATCCCCTCTTTTCGTTTTTCTTTATTTCCGAATTTTCATACATCCATTGACAAAGAGTGGGCATCTCTAACAGGAAATCTCGATGTGAGCTTGGATTTTGTTTGGTTAGTTAGATTTCTAGTTATGATAGAACTAGATAGAGTAAGATATGAAATCAGAGATTTTGCTACATCTTATCTAGTGTTTTATGAATCGTAATGATAAAGCTGAATACGTTCACATCTTATCTTTGCAAAAAGAAAATCACATCCTATCTTTGAAAAAAAAAATCACATCCTATCATGTGGTGTAAATGAACCTAAAAGTTGCACAAATGGAGACAATAAGAATTTCTCACGATACTCTTTCTTCATTTTTGTTTGCTAATTCTTTTTTTTACCTCTTTTTTAAATTCTTTTTTCCCTTTTCATCATTCTAAATAAAAATTTATTAAATAGTAAACTATACTAATATACATAAATTTTGTAATTTGTTACCCTAAATTTTTGGAAAAATTACCCAAAAAAGTCATATATATTGTACTTTTTGCCAATTCATTCATAAATCTTTTAATTGTACAAATTGAGTCTATCTAGTCAATTTTGACTACAAATCGCTGACACGGATGTTGACCATTCTATCTAGCATGGCCAACACCGATGTGGACAATTTTTATATTGAATTTTTTATTTTTTCCTTTATTTTTCTTTTCTTCTCTTTTCCTTCTTTACTTGATTTTACCATGGCCAGCAAGGGTCGCTGCGCCCTTGCCAATTCTTTTCTTTTTCCTTTCTTCTTTTTTCCTTTTTTAACTTCTTATTTACTATGGCTAAGAAGAAATGAAAAATAAATAATAAATAAAAATTTGAAAAATATTTAAAATTACAAAAATTGTGCATGTTATCGCCGGCCATTAGAATGGCCGATGTCAATGTCAGCATTTCCCGCCAAAATTGATCTTATAGACTTAATTGGCATAATTGAAAATTTTAGGACTGAATTGACAAAAGTACAATAGATTTTGGAACTTTTTGATAATTTTCCCTTAAATTTTTATGAACTTAAGGTTCTTTCTAGTTAACACTCCCACCACATATTCATTGGTCCTTTACCTTGATACTAACATCATTTACTAATATCATAGTTATAGTGTACATATATACATATAAAGGTTCCTGAGAATATAATAATTGTTAATGATTTACTTAGTTAATTTTTTATTTGGCCATTTTTTTTCGAACTTAATGAAATAGAAAAGTTTAGGAGAAATTGAAAAGAGGGTTGTGATAGAGCAAGACTAGTAAAACTGCTCATTTGCATATATGAAAAACATGAGAATTAGATTTTGCAAAATCACCTTATCACAATATAATGAGCTATCAATCAATGAAAATAATTTGTTCACATAGAGTAAATAAATTTTGCACACATATATATGGAAAAGTAACATATTTCTATATTTGAACTTGTTTCTCAAGGTTGTTTATAAGATAGAAAAGAATAATTTTTTCAATTTCAGTAAGTGAAAATAAGATAATCAATTTGCGCATTTGTTGAATACATGAAATGACTAATTTTAGTTAGTATAATTGTCAAAGCCTAAAACCATCAAGAATAGGGGATGACATGGCCATCCTTCCACCCAAAGAATGCAACCTCAAATCACAAAAATCCAACTCCTAAAAGTCTCCTCTTCATTATCTCTCTTGTATTACTAATCTCTAGCTAAAGAACCTCAAAAAGATTGAGAAAAAAAAAATAGAGGGGTGAGCAACTATAGCTCAATGAGTAATGCATCTCTTCTAACTAGATTGAATATTCACTATTCACTTTTACAAACACAATGTCACCTTTTATCAATCCTAAGGTTAGAGTACTATACACGCAATATATCAAAAGTAGATGATACCTTGCCAACAAACTTTTCTACATAAAGTCAATAATAAAATATGTTCACAATAACAAATCAACTATCAATGGTCCATTCTATTGACCAATCCCATGCTCATCAAGCATAATGCCTGTGACAAAGTGATCACGATTCCTCCATTGGTTAGTCTCCACCTATTATTAGGCATACAAAGATATCCTAGACTAGTATGTGCATACCTACAAACCCTTAACTGGGTTCACAAAAATATTGAGCACTCAACCGTCATCCTCCAATACTAGAAATTCATTCCATAAACAATCTCATATATCAAATGCATTTCACAAATCTACCAAATAATCTTTCGCAACTCAACTCATTCGCTAGAAATTTCTCTAGACATTTCTCAAATCATTTCATGACTCATCTCATAAAATGGTTTTATAAACTGAATCTTGTCAAATGCAGCATTTCACAAATTGATATATAATATTTCTCAACTTCGTTTATCAAACAGAATATATATTTCCACCGAACAATTCCCATACCATTCATAAATACCAAATGCAGTAAATGCCCAATCGAAATTTTATGCAACAAACTTGCTTATTCACAACTCATAATACATCAAATCTCTATCAAATTGAAGATATGAGTTTACAAATTCTTAGAAGAGATAACACCATTCAATCATCAATAAAATGACATCTATGTGCAACTGAGTAACCTCATTTAAAGTAGACGTTCATATTTTCCCTTATGTGTATTATCCATTACGTGTAACTCAAAATTTCATTCCAATTAACCCATACTTCGAATCCGATTTTCGCCAAACCATAGCTCCATAACGTCTTAAACTATCATTTCCACAAGACATAGCTGAATAACTCCCTTATTGAACCTCGTAGTGAATTGACATAAGTTTAAATTAATGCCCTTAATCAGAAAATTACTCCAATTAGACAAATGTTAGGCTTGAATACTAACCAAGTGTTGTGATTCATAGTTGATTTGGCTAGTCGGGATGTGGATCATGTATATGCAATAATTTCTCTCTTACATCTTCCTTTCCTCTTTCCCTTCTTCACGAATGCTTCTTATATTTTATTTTTTCCTGGCTTTTTAATTATTTTCTCATTCCAACAATATTTTTTAAATTTTTTTTAATTTTTAAAATTTTTATTAATTTTTTTGCGTCAACGCCAATGATACCACATAGAACAACTAATGTCCATGTCGAATTTTCCAATGAGGCAAATTACCGATTGCATTTAAGTGATCGATTTTTCAAATTTGTGACCCTCAAATAAGCGTCACATGAAATTATGGTACTTCTTAGTTTACTTATCCAAAAAATGCTTATACATGTGTTTGTTGAATGAGTAATTATTTAAATATTTGGGAAAATTATCAATTTAGTCTTATACATGTAATATGAATGTCAATTCAGTTTTAACTTTCCAACTTTATCAATATAGTATTACACATTTACGATATATTTAAATGTAGTCTTCCATGCCAATTATCATTGCAAATTGCAACGCGGAAATCAACAAGTTGCCCACGTTAGCATGCCACTTAGAACGGCCGACAGTGATTAGACACCACATCAGCAATTTTCAATGGTATTTGATGAGAAAAACTAAATTGAAATATGGCCCAAAAAAGTTTATGATTACATTAACAAAAGTAAAATGCATGGCTGATGAAGTAAAATAATTAGTTGTTGACAAGAAAATTTTGACAATTGGAATTGCATTATAAGACAATCCAACCAAACATTTGGCAAATACATATTTGTTGTTAATTCTAAATGCATAAGAATTTCCAAAGAAAGAGAAAGAAAAAAGTAAAGGGGGTGTCGGAAGTCAAAAAATGAATGAAAAAAGTGTGAGCCTTTATGCTTTTATCCTCTTCACATAATTGCTTATTTAAATGTTAAACCTAACTTACTTATTTATGTTTGAGTTGATGCAAGTAAAATAATGAGAGAGTATGATGGCTTTCTTCTAGAGTTAAGGGCCGCACAATGGTTGGGAGAAAGTAGAGGTGAAGGTGGTAATTTATAATTAATACTACTTATGTGCTAATACATAATAATTGTTTTGATTATACTTTATTTTCGATCTTTGCTGGAAATTAACTTTAAAATATTTTGGATTTTATATTTAGTGGGCCTCGTTCATGAGAAGTGCGTAGTTTTATATATATGGTACCACCTTCTATTAATATGTCTTAATATGAGGCATTTGTCTACATGGGACGCTTATGGTAAAGTTCATAGGGATAGTTACATTGGCCCTCCCCAACCTTTTCACTTATAATCCATGACTTTTGTATGGAGCTCACTTAAGTACTATAACTTTTTTTCTACTCACTCAAGCGTCATATTGGAGTAAAATCGATCATTTGAGTGCCAATCAAACAAATCATCCTAGGTGAATTTTTTTTAATTGATTTTCCATTTCAACGTGGATTTTTTTCATTTTTGAATTTTTTTATTAATTATCCACATTAGCATCAATGATGCCACATAGGAAGATTGACATCCATGTTGAATTTTCCGGTGCGACAATTTGTCGATGACATTTAAGTAAGCAAAAAAAAAAAAAAAAAAAAAAGGTTACAGTCCTCAAGTGAGCACCATACAAAAGTTATAGCATTCATAGTATACTTATCGCTCGAAATTTATATGTCAACACAAGCTTTAATCCGTGTATGAAATAGACTTGGCTTGTTTGGCATACTGAGAAGTACAGCAAAAGTTCCATTACCTCGTGTCCAAATTCATTGACACATCTAATTATACTTAGTATCACTTGAAATCTTTAGTTTTGGAGTTACATCTTACTTGTAAAGTAGATTCACTAGCTCATTTACATGTGCCGACATCTTAAATTTTCTTATAAATTCAAAAGTCAACCAATGGACCTAGAGTTTGAACAGAACTTTAAAATAAAAGTCAAGAGTCATGTCAAACTCATTTTTTGAACCCTTAAGTAACATTTCAATGTTTACCATTGTGAATATGGGCAAGTGTTGTTGAAGAAAAAATCCCTTGTATGTTTTGAAGTTAACAAAACAACCTCGTCTATAAAGTCTGAAGATTCCAAGACCCAGTCGGTTAAGTCTGAAGAGTTCAAGACCCAAGCATTTACGTCTGAAGACAGTCAGACCCAAAGTTACGGTCTGAAGTTTTTCGTATGAAGACAGTCAGATCCAGAGCTACCATCTGAAGATCTCCAGACCAAATCTAAGTCTGAAGACAGTTTGCGATTTTGCCAGGGTGACAGCAGGTTATTTTTATGGTTAAGGAAATTAAGATTTGCATATTATATTTCCTAACTTATCCATGGAATATCTCTGGCTGTGATTGTGAGCTCGGAAGATTTATTATTCGGATTTTATCCGTTGAAGATCAAGCGAATTTTTGGAAGGATCTAATTTTGGAAACTCAAGATCCTGATTGTATGGGTGAGCAGGATTGACAAGCTATTTTCTACTCATATCTTCGACAACTTTCACTTAAATTGATTCAGTCCAATGGGTTGATTGGATGAACTCTTGGAAAGTGCCAATGGGTATGAGAACACGAAGGTTATTTAAGGTGGGTCGGAGTTGTTCAAAAATAAGGAGAGAATTGATAGAAAAATTTCGAAGTTAGAACCTCTGATATCTCTTGTTCTCAAAATCTCTCGTGCTCATAGTTGTGTATCAAAGAGAGACACTTATAGTGCGAAACAGCAAGAAGCTGTAGGAGAGACTTTCTGCTGAAAAAGTCTAGTTCGTGACTTGTAACAGCTCTCATTTGCTACATAGTAATTACAGCCAGTTGGCTACCAGTGTGGAGAGTGGACATAGGCTTGCAATAAGCCGAACCACTATAATCCTTGTGTCAATTTTCTCTTATCATATTCTACTTGTTTTATGGATGCATGATTTATTTATTTCTGATATGATTTTATATTAAAGTATTCCTCAGTGAAAGATTCCGAAAGAATTCCATAATCACCTATTTACCCCCCTCTAGGTGGATCCACTAGCCTATATCAATTGGTATCAAAGTAGAATGCTTATTTATTGGAAGTGTTTATTATTTCTAAAGCAAAAGATCTATGGCTAGTATTTTGGCTCCAGGTTTAATTGAAGGGCAAAGCAATACCAGACCTCCCTACTTCGATGGAAAGGAATACAACGTATGGAAAAACAAGATGAAGGCATTCCTAAGATCCAAAGATCCTTAAGAGTGGGATGTAGTGGAGAATGGAATTGCTCTTAAAGCTGCATCAATCACAGGGAAAGAATTACCTGATGGAGTGGGAATGTCACGAACCCATATCTCAAAGAGACAAGCCCTTCATGCAAAAGCTATCTACTCTCTATATTGTGCATTATCTCCTACTGAGTATAATAGAATTTCATCTTGTGAAACAGCCAAAGAAGTTTGGGATAGATTGCACGTCACCTATGAAGGAACAGATCAAGTCAAAGAAACTAAGATCAATATCCTTCTTGGACAATATGAAGCCTTCAAAATGAAGCCAGGAGAATTCATCACGGATATGTTCAATCGATTTACAGAAATTGTAAATGGCTTGGCATACCAAGGACAGCCAATCTCATGACCTATGAAGGTCAATAAACTGTTGAAAGGACTCTCCAAAGAATGAAATCACGTCAAGACATCCATAAGAGAAACACAAAGGATCATGCCTCTTTCAGTAGATGAGTTGGTCGGCACACTTCAATCACATGAAGTCGAGCAATTCAATGAGGATTTTGACACCAAAGGTAAGAAGTCAATTGCTTTAAAGTCTAATGATGATTTTGATGTTACAGATTCAGAAGAAGACCTAGATGACGAGGAGCTGGCACTTCTGATTAGAAAGTTCAGAAGGCTAAATAGAAAAAGCAAATGGTTCAATGGAAAGAGACAAAACAATCATAGATTTTAAAAGAAATCAAATGAAGAAGAAGACTCCAATAAGGAGGTTGTTTGCTTTGAATGCAATAAAAAAGGGACACATCAGACACAACTGTCCCTTATTAAAGAAAAAGAAAGGAAAAACATAAAGGTTCAAGAAAGCACTCAAAGCTGAAACATGGAGTGATACTGAATGTGAGGAGAGTGATGAATGGTATGCCAATATCTGTCTCATGGCTAACTCATACTCAGACTCAGACTCAGACTCAGACTCAAGCTCAGACTCAGACTCAGACCCAAACAGCGGTATCAAGGTAAGAAATTTAAAAATTCCTACCAAAGTATCAGATTACATTGATGAACTTTGTCTCAGTCTTAAAGGATCTCTTAAAAGGATCTCCGAACTAAAAAGGGAGAATTTCAAATTGAAACAATAAGAAAAGACTTTGGTTGAAAAAGTTGAAAGTCTAGACAAGTGTCTTGCTGTTTCAAAAGAAAATGAGTTTGAACTTTCAAAAGAAAATACTTGCTTGGAAGAAGATTTGTTGAAAGTTACAAAGAAATTTTCAATGGGTTCTGAAAAGTTAGATAAAATTCTTTCAATTCAAAGACCTTATTTTAAAAAATCTGGTCTAAGAATGACACATGAAACCATTCATTTGATTGATTTTCCAAAAGTAAAAGAAAGAATCAAGAACAGGCCTACAAAATCTTTTTACAATGATCATTTTCAAAAAGTCTTTGTAAAGCCTGTTGGAAGAAATGCTCTTAAATGTTCAAAGTGCAAAAGTTTAAAACACTTTGAAAAGGATTGTCCCAAAGTTTGGAGACCCGTTAAGAAGAATTGGGCAAAGACTGTTTTTGGTACTAACAATGATGGACCCAAGAAAATTTGGGTACCAAAGAAGACTTGAGTTTTTTATTTAAATGCATGTCACTATCAAGAAGAAAATCAAGTGGTATTTGGATAGTGGCTGTTCAAGACACATGACGGGAGACTCAAATTATTTCACAAAACTCTCTCATGTAAAAGGAGGAAATGTTTCTTTTGGTGGCAACAACAAAGGAAAAATTGTTGGTCAAGGAACCGTAAAGATAGGAAACCTCACAATCAACAATGTTTCTGTGGTTGAAGGGTTGAACTATAATCTATTGAGTATTAGTCAACTATGCGACACTGGATACAAGATCAATTTTCAAGAAAATACTTGTTCTGGAACAAGTAAAGATTTCTCACAATCCTTTACTGGACGAAGACATGGAAACATTTATTTGCTGGATATAAAGTCTGACAGTTCTCAATGCTTGATATCAATTCAAGATGAAGCCATTCTCTGGCATAGGAAGCTTGGACATGTCAACTTGAAGCAAATTGCAAAAGTTTCATCCAAAAAGCTTGTTCGGGGACTTCCTAACCTGAAGTATCAAAAGCATGAATTATGCACTCCTTGTGTACTTGGAAAACAGGTTAGAAATTCTTATAAATATATAAATCAGGTATCCACTAAACGTGTTTTGCAGCTATTACACATGGATCTGTTCGGTCCAACAAGAACTAAAAGCATTGGAGGTAAGAGATATTGTTTGGTAATTGTTGAAGATTATTTTCGTTTTACTTGGGTATTCTTTCTTGCAAATAAATCTGAAACTTTAACTTATTTTACTAAATTTGCAAAGAAAATCCAAATTGAGAAAGGATATGCAATTTCAAGTATTCGAACTGACCATGGTGGTGAATTTGAGAATAATGATTTTGCTAAATATTATGATGACCATGGTATTCAACATAATTTCTTATCCCCATACACTCCACAACAAAATGGAGTTGTAGAGAGGAAAAATCGTTCTTTGCAAGAAATGGCAAGAACTCTTTTGATTGAAAGTAATATTTCTCCTCATTTTTGGACTGAAGCTACTTCAACTGCTTGCTACATTATAAACAGAGTTTTTCTAAGACCAATTTTAGAGAAAACACCTTATGAACTGTTCAAAAGTAAGAAACCTATTGTTTCTTATTTTCATATCTTTGGTTGTAAATGTTTTATCTTAAAGAATTCTAGTGATCGAATTGGTAAGTTTGAAGAAAAATCAGATGAATGAATTTTCCTTGGCTACTCTATAACAAGCAAAGCCTTCAAAGTTTTCAACAAACAGAATCAAACTGTGGAAGAATCCATGAATCTGAAGTTTAAAGACTCAGCTCGAAATCAGACTCAACTTGAAGATTATGAGTATGGCCAAATGTCTACAAATTCTCTTGAAGAAAATCAAATCTCAGACACTCAGCCGCAAACCAATTCAATAGCTCCAACTGAAGAAGAGCTTCATCAAAGTGACAAATCAATTACAAATTGGAAACACAAATCCAGTCACCCTGCAAATCTCATCATTAGCAAGATTGATGAAGGAGTTCGTACAAGATCTAAAAGGCGTGAAGAATCTAGTGCTCTTGCACTTATTTCTAAGATTGAACCTAAAAACATAGAAGATGCATTGAAAGATGAAAGCTGGATTGAAGCAATGCAAGAGGAATTAAATCAATTCAAAATCAACAATGTTTGGGAGCTAGTTCCTAAACCAAAAGGTAAATCAATTATTGGTATCAAATGGGTTTTCAGGAACAAGCTTGATCAACAAGGAAAAGTGGTGAGGAACAAAGCAAGACTTGTGGCAAAAGGTTACACACAAGAAGAAGGCATCGACTATGATGAAACCTATGCTTTGGTGGCAAGGTTAGAAGCTATAAGATTACTTCTTGCTTTTGTTTGTTTTAAAAATTTCAGGTTATTCCAAATGAACGTGAAAAGTGCATTCCTAAATGGAATTATCCAAGAAGAAGTCTATGTGGAACAACCGCTAGGATTTGAAGATCCTAGAAAACCAAACATTGTTTTCAAACTGAAGAAAGCTTTATGTGGCTTAAAACAAGCACCTCGAGCTTGGTATGAAAGGTTAAGTAATTTCTTAATTCAAAGTGGTTTCTCTAAAGGTAAAGTAGATACTACTTTATTTATCAAAAAGATGGCAAGGATTTCATACTTGTTCAAATTTATGTTGATGATATAATATTTGGTTCTTCTAATGAAAAGCTTTGCAAGAATTTTTCGAGTAGTATGCAGAATGAATTTGAGATGAGCATGATGGGTGAATTGAACTTCTTTTTGGGACTTCAAGTCAAACAATCAAGAGAAGGAAATTTTATCCACCAAGAAAAGTATGCAAAAGACCTTATCAAGAAGTTTGGAATGGAGAATTACAAGAAAACAGAAACTCCTATGTCAAGCTCATCAAAGCTGGATAAAGATGAAGAAGGAAAAAGTGTAGACCAAAAGCTATACAGGAGTATAATCGAGTCACTTCTTTAACTTACAGTATCTAGACCTGATATTCTATTTAGTGTTTGCATTTGTGCTAGATTTCAATCTGATCCTAAAGAATCTCACATGACTGCTGTGAAGCGCATTATTAAATATGTCGCAACTACATCTAAGCTAGGTCTGTGGTATTCCAAACAAGGAGACTTTACTCTCCTTGGATATTCTGATGCTAACCTTGCTGGCTGTAAAGTGGATAGAAAAAGCACTACAGGTACTTGTCAACTATTGGGAAACAGGTTGGTATCTTAGTTCTTAAGAAAACAAGGTACCGTAGCTCTTTCAACCGCTAAAGCAAAGTACATAGCTGTTGGAAGTTGCTGCTCTCAAATTCTATGGATGCAACAACAATTAAGAGACTTTGGAGTTGAGGAAACATGTACAGAAATCAAATATAACAACACAAGTGCAATCAACCTCACAAAGAATCCAATACTTCATTGAAGAGCAAAGCACATTGAAATCAAGCATCATTTCATTAGAGATCATGTTCAAAATGGTGAAGTGATGATTCAGCACGTTGATTCAAAGAACCAATTAGCAAATATATTTACAAATCCCCTAGAAAAGGCTCACTTTGAATCAATTCGCTCAAGACTGAATATCGCAAGACTTGAAGATGTTCAGACTCAAAACTAGAGTCTTGAAAAGTTCAGACTCAACGCAAAGTCTGAAGGCGTTCAAACTCAACGTAAGGTCGATGGCGCTCGAGACTCAAGGTAGGTCGATAGAGTTCGGACTACGAGGTAAAGTCTGAACACTCTCAGACTCTGTCTTAAAGTCTTTTTACGTATTTTAAATTTTTCGTATTCTATGAATTAAATTGTTTTTGTTAATTAATTTTTGAAATTTCGAAATCTCTTTTTACTCGAATTCTGACATGTATTTATGGCAGTTTACTTTTTCAAATTGCGGTTTATTTTTGGCAGTTTTTATCTTTACTTTTTGGCGACGGTTCAGTATCTCAATTTTATTTTTTTCCTACTATTTATACTTTCAAATCGTCGTCTTCATCCGCTACAACACTTTTGAAATCCATCTCGTTTTACTCTCGCTTTCAAAACCCTAAAAAAGCTCCATTACCGTCCCTGTTCCATTACCTTACTCGACAAAAATCCCATCTTTCGCTTGCGAATAAGTTGAACTTTTGCTTGTGATCCAAGAATGTCGTCTCGAAAGTCTTCCAGAATCGCTGGTAGGGGACCACAAAGACAGCAAGAGGGTCCTACAAGGGTGGACCTCACAGGCGAAGAATCTCCACAAAGGGAGACCCAAAGAAAGCATTTTAAGGAAGAGATCACTGAAGCAGAGCCAGTAAGAACCCTAAAACCAAAGGTTGCTTTTGATCTTTACAGTAGGCTAAAGGCTGGGGGAACAAGCCTAAAGATGATCGAGGATTTTTTAAAAAAAAAAAAAAGGATATAAGAGCGAGTATATCTTCTTGCGGGAGTGGAGGAGTTAAAAATTGTTGAAGAAGGGACTGCTCAAAGAACGCTTGAAAATATTCCGAGTAATCCGCTTTTCGCATCTTGCAAGCCAGACTTTAGACGATGATGAGAGACTTTTCTCTCAATTCCAGCTGCGAATGGGTGTGGCTGTGAACTCAGTTTGTCCCTCGGGTAATCTTTTTCGGTCTAAGGAGCATGAGTGAATATACTCAAAGCTGTTGAAAAGGGGTGTTGTAAATCCGAGAAATGTAGACTTCGATTTCCTTGATTCATTGGAGATAAATCTTAGAGAGAAGTTTGCTAGGCTGCAGTTGGAGAAATTCTGCACAGATACAACAAATGCCTACCCTGAACTTACAGCATATTTTTATTTGAATTTGTCATTTTTGGATGCAAATAGGTTGTCATTTTCCTATATGGACAAAGAGTATATTGTTGATGTTGACACACTAGCTGATGTTATTGGGGTGGAAAAAAGGAGTTTCCAACCAATAAAAGTGTCCACAGCCTTTGCAACTCTGGAAATTGTGCATGATAGAAAAGTGGAAGGCAAAATATCCTATACAAGGATGGATGCCTCAAACGTGTTGCTGCACAAGATCATCATCAACTATCTCAGACCCAAGACAACCTCTAAAACCGATGTCTCCAAGACTGAAGCCAAGCTGATGTTTACCCTCAACCAAGGCAGGCCCTTTTCTCTCCCACATGTCATTCTTTTCCACATGTATCGAACTGTGGTTAAGGATAAGGGTCAATTGCCTTATTCATCCATCATCACCAAGTTGTTCAGGCATTTCGAAATTTAGATCCCTACACCTCTATGCCTGATCAATTTAAGTCTGATGCTTGTTGGTTAGAAGATTGTGATGAAGATGAAGATTCCAAAGCTATTCATTGCACTGGAAAGGTTGAAGGAAAAGACACCCTCAAAGGAGACCTCCACTGCTTCTTCAAAGAGAAAGGGCAAAGAGCCCATGGCTGAGAAAAGCGTAGAAAAGTCATCCTGTAGGACGAAGAGGATGAAGAAGATTTTGATGACGCCATGACTTTGTCTGCTCTCTCAAAATTGAGGAGCTCAGTTAGCTTGAGAACGTCTTTGGAGAGAGGGCAAGGAAAAAAGCAGAGGAGAAAGAAGCAGCCGAGAAGAAGAGGATTGAAGAGGAAAAACAGAGGAAGAGAGAAGAGGAAAGGAAGAAGAAAGAAGAAGAAAGACAGAAGAGAGAAGAGGAATAGAGAAGAGAAGAAGAAGAACAGAGAGAAGAAGAGGAAAGACAGGGGAAAGAAGAAGAGAAGAGGAAGAGATAAGAAAGAAGAATGAAGAGGAGAGCAGAGCACAGGAGCATATGGCTGAAGGACTTGAGCCATCATTTGCTCAATCTGGGGAAGAGACCGAGAAACATTACAGTGCTGATATGGATTTTGGTGAGGAATATTCGACTCCACCCACTGTCATCAACACAGGGGGAGTTGCTACAGAACAGGGAACGATATCACCATTACATTATAGTGATGTGAGTAGGTCTGGTGCTGACGCTAAGGATGTTTATGCATCTCATTTTCTAGAACATGAAAAATCCTCTCCATCTGAAAGGGAAAGGGTTGAGAAGGATGCTCCAAGTTTCCAAACTCCAAGAACCGAATCTACTGGTCCTAGTGGAGGTAATACTAACTCAACAGCTTTTACACAACTTGTTGGATGTTATCTTTGGACTTAAAGAAGCAGGTGTTTGGAATGGATTATGAGCTGAGGGATTTAAAGAAGGCATTGCTGAGTACTTCTGTGAATATGCAAGATCAAATCAACGCACTTAAAGCTCAAGTGGAATCAAATCAAAAGAGTGCAGTGTTGATTTCAGTGAAGGAAGCTCTTGCTAATCTCGAGAAGACAGTACAGACGCTCAGCAAATTTCAGCTTGTTCGCATCCCTGGAGAGCCCTGAATCTTTTGCAAACCATCTTTTATACACTCTACCTCCTTTGATGGGACAAAAAGGGAGAGAGTTTTGCAGATTTGAACTTGTTTTTGTTTTGAACTTTTATTTCATTTGCTTAGACTGTTTTCTTTATTTTTGATTAGGATTTTGTTTGGGATGTTGATTTGAATCTTCATGACTTTAACTTTATGCTGATTTGATGTTTGGATTCTTAGAATTTGCAGGATCATTATATTTGTGAGGATAATTGTTATTGGACTAACATCTTTCTGTTTTGCAGAAGTAATCCTCAAAATATACATGAGTTCTCTTTGCAGGTTATAAATTTGCAAATCTGCCGACGTGTTTTGTCACCATCAAAAAGGGGGAGATTGTTGAAGAAAAAATCCCTTGTATGTTTTGAAGTTAACAAAACAATCTCATCTGTAAAGTTGAAGATTCCATGACCCAGTCGGTTAAGTCTGAAGAGTTCAAGACCCAAGCATTTCCGTTTGAAGACAATCAGACTCAAAGTTACGGTCTGAAGTTTTCCGTCTGAAGACAGTCAGACCCAGAGTTACCGTCTGAAGATCTCCAGACCCAAATCTAAGTCTGAAGACAATTTGCGATTTTGTCAGGCTGACAATAGGTTATTTTTATAATTAAGGAAATTAAGATTTGGGTATTATATTTCCTAACTTATCCATGGAATATCTCTGGCTGTGATTGTGAGCTCGGAAGATTTATTCTTCGGATTTTATCCGTTGAAGATCAAGCGAATTTTTGAAAGGATCTAATTTTGAAAACTCAAGATCCTGATTGTATGGGCGAACAAGATTGACGAGCTATTTTCTACTCATATCTTCGACAACTTGAAGATCACTTAAATTGATTCAGTCCAACGGGTTGATTGGATGAATTCTTGGAAAGTGCCAACGGGTATGAGGGCACGAAGGTTATTTAAGGTGGGTTGGAGTTGTTCGAAAATAAGGAGAGAACTGATAGAAAAATTTCGAAATTAGAACCTCTGATATCTCTTGTTCTCAAAATCTCTCGTGCTCAAAGTTGTGTATTAAAGAGAGACACTTATAGTACGAAACAGCAAGAAGCTGTAGGAGAGACTTTCTGCTGAAGAAGTCTAGTTCGTGACTTGTAACAGCTCTCATTTGCTACATAGTAATTACAACCAGTTGGCTGCCAGCGTGGAGAGTGGACGTAGGCTTGCAATAAGCCGAACCACTATAATTCTTGTGTCAATTTTCTCTTACCCTATTCTACTTGTTTTAAGGATGCATGATTTATTTATTTCTGATATGATTTTATATTAAAATATCCCTCAGTGAAAGATTCCGAAAGAATTCCATAATCACCTATTCACCCCCCTCTAGGTGGATCCACTAGCCTATATCAATCGTATCGGTAAAATAATTGGAAGGAAGGGAAGAAAATCGAATGCTGAGTTTATGTGATTTGATCCAAATATCAGAACCTACATCATCAAGGAGAGTAGCATGAAATTCCATCATAGAAGTAAGCTACATCATTTAATGAAAAGAGGCATTTATTGAAGGCAACTTCTATGAAACCCACTAATTTTGACATTATAAGGAGTTGCCTTCAATCTCCTTCAATTGCAGCTACATCATTTAATGGAAAGAGGCCAAATGAGATGTCCCACTATCATTATATATGATGAGCACATTCTTATTGTCTCTTTCCTTCTATACAGTTCTACTCTAGTGAAGTCATATTAGTCCAAAGACAAAAAAAAAAAAAAAAAAAAAAAAAAAATCTCTATCGATTTCATGCATAAAAGATCTTTTGGAAAAAATGCTTTGGGAATTCCTCCTTTTGTAGCTACATGCTTCCCTCGAGTTGCATTTTTCATTCTTGAGATATGTGCACAGTAATTATTGCATGAACAAACAAAGTCAACAAACAGAACTTGGACATTTGCCAAAGTGAGTCATTTTAACTTGGATTGCGTTTGTCTAATGGGCTCAAACTTGAGACATAAGTTTAACGATCTTCACATTGGCTTGACATTTGAAAGAAGTCATAATCACTTTATCGGAATCTAAACTTCAGTGCTACTCTCCCACAACCCCTCGTGGGCTCAACAACCACAAAGATCTTTTAAGTTCAAGTCACTCTTGAAATTTGCCATAACCATGGGCCTTATCAAGATGCCAAGTCCACCTACATAGTTAACTACTTCACAAGGATTTTCTAACACAACCTCCTATATTATAGATGAAATGAAATTGTCTTTGCATCGATATTTAATAGGTCAAACATGCACCTTGTTAAATACAATAGCTACATCAACCATTAACTCTACCAACTCCACTTTGCCACAAGTTACCACACTAGTATAGGTTACCTTAGGAGTTTCTAGTTGCAACTCCATTTTGACCTAAACACTGTCCATATTTGTATTAACATTTCCATAAACATTCCAAGTTAGAAGTACTAGAGATTCATCAAAGGTAGCTTCTCTACTGTCAATAGTTGAACTTAGTTATGATCATCACAACTAATAGCCCTGCTCACCTTATGCACTTTGCTCTCCCATCGAATCTACAATCACTCAGTCAAAATAACATGAGCAATTAAATATAAAATGGTCAACAACGTTACCTTACTATACTTCTTTGGGAGTTCGATTTCCAATAGTAGTCAATGATGATCTATTCATTGGTAGCTTATTAGTACTGAACGCATTTGTTAGGATTCTATTGGTCTAGCCAGCAGTAAAGGTCATCTTATGAGCCATCTTTTTATTAATGTTCTACTCATTAGTTCTATAAATTGTTATGGTTTACTAGCACTAGTGTGGTGTTTCACTATACCATTCTTCATGTAAAATTAATTTACTAGCTCCAAACGGCACTCTGTACTACTATTTGTCCGCACATGCTTAATCAACTTACTAGTCTCCACCTCAAACTCTCAACTACGTGCTTCTAACAACAACATCAAACTTGCGCACCGGCACAAACACCTAAGTCTTCCTTGAGTAGTTATTAGACTCTTGAACAGGTGCATCCGACGTCTCATGGGCGGATTTTTTCACTATCTCATATTGAAGTTTATATAGGCCACCACGCTTGATTCCTTTCAGCATCACCAGGGCACCTTGGATAACCTTCAAAACTCTACCTCTTGAATAATACCTGCACCCACTTGAATTTAGGGCATCCAAGGAAATTAAGTTCTTTTTCAATTTTGGAACGTGTCTTATTCCAATCAATGTTCTCACAATACTTTCATGCATCTTGATTATAAATTCGCCAACACCTACAACATCGCACTAAGTGTTGGTTCCTAACTGGACTTTACTACTACCTATGCACTAATAAGTAGTAAGCTAGTTTCGATTTAGCGTAGTGTGAAATGAATAACCATAGTCCATTATCCATTCGTCAAGTGACAAATCCTTGGTGATAGACAAGACACATTTGACACTATTAGAATTACTTTCTACTATAGTTGCCACATTATCTGTAGACTCAACTATACTTCCCTCACCATTTTCATTTTTTAGCTTAATAAAATTTCTTCTAAGATGCCCATTCTTGCCACAATTCCAACAAAAAACCCTGCTAGTTGCAGACTGATTATGTCTATTCATTTCCCACTATCACAATTACTAGTTCTTCCTCGATTCTCACCTACAAAAGCATTAGGCATATGGTCACCAAATTGCATAACCTCGGCTATTACGCAATTCCCAATCCATATATGTACCAATTGGCTACGTTTGCACCAATGGCATCGCATGTGGTTGTTAGCCAGAAAAGGGACAGATCCATCAAGAAATCCGTCGTTGCCTTTTGTGACGAGGGCCCATCGGAAATCTCTCGCCTAAGTTGAATAGTGGTTTGGTCCAACAAGTTAAAACGTAATCAGTCTCAATTCTAGCTTGTCAGCTAGTGATGTATAAAGCGAATTGCCAAGTTCTAGATGGTCGGTGATTGTCGGAAAAAGGCAATGAACTTGGGTGGAAAACTCGAGTAGGGATTTGTCCTCGATCCACCCGAGTTAAGTTCGACTCTGTGACCTGGGGAAATTGCCTTTGAATCTCCATTCGAGTTTGGTTGTTGCTGTGGGCCATAATTTGCCCATTGCTGACTAGGCTTGAAGGCCCACTAATTATGTCTAGTGGCCCAAAGTGGGACCCATGGTACATACAACCATTGAATTGGAGCGGGTAGTTGGCTTGTGACTAGAACAAGTGAGTGTTGAGTAGTCTGCTCAACTTGTTTCGAGACTTAATGAGATATTTCTTTTGATGTGGGTAGGATTGGATTTTGAATTTCATTGGCATCTAGGTTCTACACATTAAATGTAAAGTTGAATTCCTATTTGATGTGCTTATTTTGTTTTGCAGGCAGTGATTTGCAACAATGAACCAGAAGACAATGGAAGACAATTCAAAAAAAAAAAAAAAAAAAAAAAAGTTTTGGAAGGTGGATCAAGAGCAAAACTACAACATGGCAAGAAACATAAAGGGATGAAGAAAAGTTTATTCTGTATTTCTCATTATGTACAAGTATATGGCTATATTCGTAGTACAATAAATGAATCAGAAAGAATGTACACAATATTATCTTTCCTAAAGCATTTCATGTCTATGATTTGCTGAATCAATCACAAGATTGGAATCTGGATTAGGTATCTATTGTCAGACAAAATCAAATCCTTTCTCAAACACCTATTCAATTTGAATTCTATTAAGGACTTAGTGTTCATAAATCAAACATTCAAAAAGAATTTTATTAAATTATGTCTCGAATTTAAGCCTTATATTCAAGATTTGACTCGGCTAGGGGTTGTAGATTGATTAGTTGAACTGACTGTATTTAAAAAGAAAAGAAAAGAAATCCCAACAAAACACTTTCCTATTTGGATTAGAATTTCTTTTCTTAAAGGCCACACTAATTAATGTAAGGATTTTTTTGTTGGAGACAATCATCCAACATTGCTGCACCAAAGAATCAACTTCTTGGCTATATAACGGATATCTTTCTCTATCAGTGAGGCCGCTCAACAAGAGTTAAATTTGAAGTGTATCCTTTTAACTTAAAAAACAAAGAGATAATGACATAAATGGTCCATGAATTTTGGCCTATTGTATAAAATGATTTTTGAACTTTTAATTTGTTCAATATATTCCTTAAAATTTAGCCTAGTATATAATATTATCTCTAAATTTTCAATTTGTTCAATGTGATCTCTAAAATTTTGGTACATGTCTAACTTAGTCCCTAAACTATATGAAAATGTTTAATGTTGTCCTTATATTCATTTCAATTCAAGAATAACATTGAATATCTTCATGAAAATGCCATGTGGACCAACGTTTTAAATAAAAATGGTAACTCATATTAAAATTTTAATTACAAACACCACATACTAATTTTACCGAAATTTCTTGTTAGAGACAGTTAAGTGATTTTTTTTTTTCCTTAAAGATTTGGCAGTTAAATGAGCCAATGAAAATTTTGGGCATTAAAATAAGCATCATACACAAGTTTTGACACTTCTAGTATCATTTTCCTATTTTTTTTGTTTGGCTTCTTGAACAATTCATATAATATAATCTGTAAATAAATGAGATTCAATTCCATTCTCATCATTTTTTTCAAGGGAAACTGAGAATTTCAAGAGAGTGATAAATGTAAAAACGAATACAGAATGTGACAATTTCAAGAGAGTGAGAATCGTGAGAAGACCACAAAACGAGTGAGAGCAAAAAATAACTCATCTTGAACTCAAATGATGAGGGAAGAAAATTAATATCATATCAGCATGAGAATCACTCATCGTGCTAACAAGCTCGCTCCAAGAAAATCAATATAAAATTTTCAAACCTATTGCTATGTATAAGTTGAGTCCTAACCTTTTAATTTACCCAATTGAATCCTAAACATTTTGACGATGTAGTAATAAAATCAATGCCATCAATTTTGACTGAAAATAGCTAATATGGACGCCATATATTTTACATGGTCGTCTTTATTGTCTTTTCCTTTTTCTTTTTTTTATTGCTGCTGGTGAGGGGTTTGCGATCCTCGTCAGCTACTAGCGAGGGTTGTGGCCCTTGCCTAGATATGGCAAGGGCTAACCTATCTTGTGGCCGGTAAGGATGGCCCTCACCAAATTAGGTGAGGGTTGTAGATCACCCAATCTAGCGAGGGTGACCCTCACCTAACCCTCGTCGACCACTCACGAAAAGGAAAGAAGAGAAAAAGAAAAGGAAAAAAAATTGAAAACTTTTTAAAAATTGTCCACATTAGTGTCAGCCATGCCACATGGGATTGCTGGCTAGCACTAATTAGACTGCCATGTTAGCATTTTCTAGGCAAAATTAATCAAAATGACTGTATTGGCAAATCCTCAAAAGATCTAGAACTAAATTACGACAATTAAAAGGTCTATTATTGAACTAGAACAAGTACAATAGGTTTAGAATTATTTTTTTCCGTAATTTTCCCAAGGGAAAAGAAGAAAAAAATCATAATTTTTTTAAAACAATTATCCATATTAGTGTTGGTCACACTCCACATGATAACCATAGGACGACCAGTATTAATTGGACTATCACATTAGTGTTTCTTAGTTACATTTGTCGGAAAAATTATACTGATAAATTGTCAAAAAGTTTATTACTAAATTGTCATAAGTGCAATAGATTTAGAACTTTTTTTTGTAATTTTCCTAGCTTGGTCCTCATATTGAGGAGAGTGCTCCCTAACTATGAGCGAAAAATTTTCTAGCCTTATATCCTTTCCATCCAATATCCTATTCACGTGATCTTTATGTTGTAGGAAGGTCGAGATTTCCAACGAGCCCGATGTTTATGGAGTAAATTGCAAAATCACACGGATATGAGGTTTTTGACTCATATCGGCCATATGCTTGGGTTTATGAATCGGATGTTGTTTCCATAACTTAACACTTTCAAAAATCAATCTTTCATAAATCAGAGACTTTTAATGCTTTGTTCGATTCCAAGACATCTAAGTACAATTTTGAGCACCAAGATCTTTTTGGGTATTGAAAAGTTTGACCGAAATTTTAGCAACGTTAACTTCCTCGTTCAACATTCGACTGACCCCATTTTTGTTGTGTTGCAATGCTAGGGATCCCTAGTTTTAGTGCAGTTAAAATCTAGGAATTGCAAAGCTTCCAACACCTCGAAAGACGGGCAACCGGTATTGAAGGGTAAAAAATTGGTGGCAACATGGGTCCAAAAACACTAATTTTGACAAGTACAGCCCATTTTTCATAAGTGTCAACATCGGTGTTTTTCCATAGTTAATATTTCTCTCAGGACAAGTTACTGACACAAAACTTAGGGTGTGAATGGTAATGCTTTTTGGCTAGGAAAGAGTTTTTCTTTTTCAAATTTTTTTTTATTTCTATCTGGAGAACAATTTCTGAGTAAAATAAGGCGTTTGATAACTACACAAAATTTCTACTCTAAAAATAGAAAAAGAATAGAAATGCTTTTGGTAAAAAAATAGTTTCTTTTTTGTATTTATTTGTTTTTTTATTCTTTCTCATGGATCACCACCGTCGCTGGCCGACCGCTGCACGTCGCCGCCGACTGACCACTGCGGGCGACATGCGGCGATGGTGGGCTGGCAGTGGAGGCGACAGCGGGCTGGCGACAACGGGCGGCGGCAATCGGCCAGCTGTGGCGGTGGGCCGGCGGCAACGGTCAGCCGGTGGGCAGCAAGCGACAATCAGCCGGTGGGCGGCGGGCGGCGGTCGGCTAGCGGTGGCCAACAGCGGTTGGCAATGGCCGCAACAAGAGAGAAGAACAAAAAAAAAAAAAAAAAAAAAAAAGGAAAATTTACTTATTTCTAGAAATTGTTCCCAAGACCATTAAACAACTTTTTTTTTTTGCTTCTCATTTCTGCTCCAAATCTATTCCTGGGCTAACTTTTTATTAGGGAATAGAAAGTCAACTTAGTGTTACCAAACAGATTTCTGTTCGTTTTTTTTTTTTTTTCTGGGGAACAAAAGAACAGAAATTCTAAGAAACAAAAACGTTACCATGCGGAGCCTTAGTCGCCAGTTTTAGTAGATGAAGAAATGGGTTTTATTCACCATTTATTTTTTTGGATTCTAATAGCGATTTTCTTGTAGAGACATAGGAATGGCAAAAAATAAAAATCTTCAGTTGCAAAAAGTAATTAAAAGGGGCAATATGTTGAAGAGCACCGCCTCTCTATCCTCTTTTCTAGCAATGTCGATGGTGGTTAGGTAAAGTCTGTGGCCTTGAATAAATATATATATATATATATATATATATATATATATATATATAACAAAAGAATTTGCATGTGTAGAACAAAAAGAGAACACATTGCCTATGTCTTCAATATTCTTCTAAAAAAATATCGGTGTAAATTGATTATAAGTAGGCAGCACCCCTCTTCCCAAAGTGTGCGGGTACAGAAAGGAAAGAAATGAAGTGAGAGAGTTGTCAAGCGTGTGGTGATGTGTAGTAAGGATTATAAGTAGACAGCACCCCTCTTCATAGGGTGCTGTAGTGAGTGTCACTTAGTGCTAGCGCAGTGATGTTATGTACTTGCTGTTGTAATGAGAAAATGGTGTTTATTGTATTTGGCAATTGGGCTTGCGGTTGAACAACAGGGCACTCTCGGACAGGATAGGAGACTTCGCGGCCAAAACAGGGCTCAATTGGTATGGGGTGACACGAGAGGAGTAGCAAGCCTGGCTCGACGGTTCAGTAGGGATGTCAAGCAGCCCGGGCAGTGTCAGGTTGGCAAGGCAGCGAGGCAAGAGGGGCGTGGCCACTCGGGCGGCTAGTGGGAGCACCGTTCCCTCATCATGGGCAATATGGCGATGGAGGCCTCACGTGGAGGTATAGGCATGGCTATGATGGTGGCTTGGCCAAGCCTTGGCCGAGTCCTCTACTCCCTCCTTCTCTGGCTCTCTATTTCTCACAAGTACTACTTGTGTATTCTAAATTATGAATTGCCAACCTCGAATTTGAGGCATAACGAGGTTTACGTAAAGTTTAACCTTAGGTTTAATCGATTCACGAACTCAACTTTCGCCCTTACTAAAGAATGGACTGAATTAACACAAGGCCATTATTTAATTAAATTGTAATGGGCTGAATCAAGTTAATTGAAGATCAAATTGGTCCCCTTCCCTATGTAAATTCTGGACGTGGCCTTGTTCATGGGTTGGCCGAAATTTGCCCCTTCGTGGGCTCATGTATTGATAGGCTTTGATCTATTGAGGACTTATTCTAATTTAACCCGAAGCCTATGAACTTTATAGGCTAAACCTATTTCAATTAGGGTTCAATTTCTCTATTTCTGGGCTTGAGAGTTTCTGTCCCCTAACCCTTAGTGTTGGCCAAATTCTGCCTCTTGTGCAAGCCCAATCCACATAACTGATTCAGGTCCACTCACCATTACCAATCCGCTACAAATGCAATCAATTTAATTATATGTATTATGTTCCTAAAATTATATGTAATCTAATTTATTTTAGCTAGGGGCCATGGTCGGTCACTAATTTTTTAAACAATTAATTCCTACATGATTAGCCAAAATTTGGGGATAAGAACAATGGGAGTGTACTTTTATATGACGCTCACTTAAGGGTCATAACTTTTTTTCGTTTACTTATGTGTCATATCGGAATAAAATCGACATATCGTCCTACATGGAATTTTTTTATTATTTTCCCATTTCGACATGGATTTTTCTTTGAATATTTGAATATATTAGTAATTGTGCACATCAATGCAGATGATGCCATATAGGACAATCAATGTCCATGTCCAATTTTCCAACAAGGCAAATCGCTGATGACACTTAAGTGATTGATTTTTCAAATTTGTGACCCTCAAATGAGTGTTGTAAGAAATTATGGCACTTCTTAGTGTACTTATCCAAAAAATGCTTATACATGTGTATGTTAAAGGAGTGATTATTAAATTTTAAAATTATCAATTTAGTCTTATACATGTAATATGGATGTTAATTAAGTTTTAACTTTCCAATTTTGTCAATATTACACATATCTGTTAAAGGAGTATTTATTTAAATATTTGGGAAAATTATCAATTTAGTCTTATACATGTAGTATATATGTCAATTCAGTTTTAACCTCCAATTTTGTCAATATATTATTACATATTTAGATGTAGTCTTCCATGCCAATTATCATCACAAGTTGTGATGTGGAAATCTACAAATTGCACACATTCGCATGCCACTTAGGATGGCCGGTAATGATTAGACTACACATCAACAATTTTCAGTGGTAATTGATGGGAAAGACTAAATTGAAATATGGCCCAAAAGTTTATGACTACATTAACAAAACTAAAAAGCAGGGTTGATTATGTAAAGGGTTAATATCCTGAAAAACCTAAACTGATACACCTTTGACAAATTTACCCCAAACTATTTTTTTGACTATCAAAAACTCCAAACTGGTATACCTTTGACAAATTTATCCCAAACTAATATACTTGTGACAAATTTACCCTCTGTTAATTTTCATTAAATTTTACTGTAAAATATTAAGTTAAATGACACGTGACAATTGACCGGTATACCAATTTGGTATTTTATGCTTTATTTGTCACAATTTACAATTTTTGTGAATTTTTTTTGTATTAATCCAATTTAGCGAAGGGTATATTTGTCACAAATTTATCAATTTTGGGATTTTTGCAGTTGCATAAATTAGTTTGGGGTAAATTTGTCATAAATGTATCAGTTTAGAGTTTTTTATGGTCTGTCGGGGTAAATTTGTTACAAGTGTACCAATTTGTGGTTTTTCATGGTAAAAAAAATAGTTTTGGGTAAATTTGTTACAGGTATACCAGTTTGGGGTTTTTCAGGGTATTAACCCTTATGTAAAATAATTAGTTATTGACAAGAAAATTTTGACAATTGAAATTGCATTATAAAACAATCCAATCAAACATATGGCAAATACATATTTTGTCAATTCTAAATACATCAGAATTTTTGAAGAAAAAGAAGAAAAAAAGTTAAGAAATAATTTTAAATCTGGAACCTATAAAAGATATTTTAAGATAAAAGGGGTGTTGGAAGTAAAAAAAAAAAAAATGGATGGAAAAACGTGAGCCTTTATGCGTTTATCATTTTTTGCATAATTGCTCATTTAAATGTCAAACCTAACTTGCTTATATATATTTGAGTTGATGCGAGTAAAATAAGGAGAGAGTATCATGAATTTCTAGAGTTAAGGGATGCACGGTCATTGGGAAAAAGTAAAGGTTAAGGCAGTACTTTATAATTAATACTCTTTATATATTAATACATAATAATTGTTGTGATGATTTTTAATTTCGATCTTTGTTGAAAATTAAATTTAAAATATTTTGGATTTTATATGTAATGGGCCTCATTCATGAGAAGTACCTAGTTTATATATACGGTACTACCTTCTATTAATATGTCTTGTAAATAATTAACTAATGCAAGACATTTTTCTACATAAGTTCACAAGAATACGTGCATTGGCCCTCCTCAACCTTTTCACTTATAATTCATAACTTTTGTATGGAGCTCACTTAAGTATCATAACTTTTTTTTTTGCTTAGTTAAGCTCCACATCGGAATAAAATCGATCATCTAAATGACATTGCGGCAAATCATCCTATGTGGATTTTTTTTTTTTATTGAATTTCCATTTCGACATGGACTTTTTTATTTTTGAATTTTTTTTATTAATTGTCTACATTAGCGCTAACAATGCAATGTAGGGTGACTAGCATCCATGTCGAATTTTTCAGCGGGGCGATTCGCTGATGGTACTTAAGTGATCAATTTTTCAAATTTGTGATATTCAAGAGAGAAAAAAAAGTTATGACATTCAAGTGAGTGCCGTACAAAAGTTATGATACTTCAAATATACTTACCTCTCAAAATTTATGTGTCAACACAAACTTTAATCTATGTATGAAATAGACTCCTTTTGTTTGGGGTACTATTGAGAAATAAGGCAAAAGTTCCATAATCTCGTGTCTAAATTCATTGACACAACCAATTATACTCAATATCACTCAAAATCTTTAGTTTTGGAGCTACGGCTTACTTGTAAAGTAGATTCACTAGCTCATTTACAAGTGTTGACATCTTAAATTTTCTTACAAATTCGAAAGTCGACCAGTGGACCTGGAGTTTGAACAGAACTCTAAAAACAAGTCAAGAGTCATGTCAAACTCATTTTTTGAAACCTTACGTAGCATTTCAATGTTTAACATTGTGCTAAGAGCTATTACGTTTTACTTCAAGAAAGCTCTGCGTTTCTCACGTCCAAGATCTCGATTTATGCTAGTCCCATCATTGCACTTCTTCTCTCTTCCGCCTAAAGACTGTAGCATTTATTGAAGAAAGCCCACTAACTTTGACATTATAAGGAGCTGCCTTCAACTCCTTCACTTGCAGCTACATCATTTAATGAAAAGAGGCCAAATAGGATGTCCTACCATCATATAATGTAGCCCATTCTCAATGTCTCTTTCCTTCTATACGATTCCACTCCAATGAAGTCATATAAGTCCAAAGACAAAAAACTCTTTGTCGATTTCATGTGTGAAAGATCTTTTGGAAGAAATGCTTTGGGAATTCCTCTTTTTGTAGCTACACACTTCCCTCTAGTTGCATTCTTCATTCTTGAGAGACATGTGCAGTAATTATTGCACGAACAAACAAGGTCAACAAACAAAACTTGGACATTTGCCAGAGTGAGTCATTGTAACTTAGATCGCATTTGTCTAAAGGGCTCAAACTTGAGACATAATTTTAACGATCTTCATATTAGTCGACGTTTGAACCAAATCATAATCACTTTGTTGTAATCCGAACTTCAGTGTTACTCTCCCACAACCCCTCGTGGGGTCAACAATCACAGAGATCTTTTAAGTTCAAGTTGTGTTTGAACTTCTCCATGACAATGGACCTTATCAAGATGCCAATTCCACCTACACAGTAAGCTACTCCATAACGATTTTTTTATGCAAGCTCCCGTATTTGTTGCCACCTCTTTTTTCGGTGCCCGATTAGGGGCGGGCACCTACAGAGGCTAATGGCTCGGCTAGGTCTATTAGGCTTAGCTAGGACTCTCCCAAGTCTACCAATTCACGACTTAATGATTTGATATTTTTCACATATGAGTTAATTTTAAAAGGAGTCGTCACTAATCAATTTGAGGTAGATTGATTGGAAATCCAAGCAAAGTATTGGGAGAAATACTAAACTGAAGCAACAGGAAACTTCTTGGAAAGAAAAGTTTGAAAATCTAGACAAAAGTTTTGTTGATTTGAAAGAAAATAAAGATTCTCCTTTAAAGGAAAATACTTTCTTGAAGGAAGACATTTCAAATATCACAAAGAGGTTTTCATTTGGATCTGAGAAGTTGGAAAAGATTTTTTCAGTACAAAGATCTTATTTCAACAAATCTAGTTTGGGAATGACATCAGAAACCATTCCTTTAATTGATTTTCCAAAGTGAAGGAAAGAATCAAACAACGACCTACAAAAACGTTTTACAAGAATCATTTTCAAAAGGCTTTTGTAAAACATGTTAGCCGAAGTTCTCTCAAATGTTCAAAATGTAATAGCTCAGAACATTTTGAGAAATAATGTCCCAAGGTTTGGAGACCTGTTAAGAAAAATTAGGCAAAGACTGTATTTTGCACTAACTCCCCTAGACCTAAGAAAATGTTGGTACCAAAGAAAACTTGAGTTCTTTTATGATTACAAGTCATTATCAAGAAGAAGATCAAATGATATTTGGATAGTGGCTGCTCGAGGCACATGACAAGAGATTCAAGTTGTTTTATAAAAATCTTGCAAATAAATGGTGGAAAAGTTTCTTTTGGTGAAAACAACAAATGAAGAATTGTTGAATGTGGAATTGTGAAGATTGAAAGTCTCACAATCAACAATGTCTCCTTGGTGGAAGGTTTGAATTACAATTTACTCAACATTAGTCAATTGTGCGGCACTAGATTCAAGATAAATTTCCAAGAAGGCACTTGTTCGGGAAGTAGTAAAGATTTCTCTCAATCTTTCATGGAACGAAGACATGGGAATATTTATCTTCTAGATATAAAATCAGAAAGTTCTCAATGTCTAATATCCATTCAAAATGAAACAAATCTTTGGCATAGAAAGCTTGGCCATGTTAACATGAAGTAGATTGCCAAGATCTCCTCCAAGAAGCTTGTTCGTGGACTACCCAACCAGACTTATCAAAAGTCTGAATTATGCACACCATGTGTTTTGGAAAGCATTTTAGAAGTTCTTTTAAACCTATAAATAAAGTTCCTACTGATCGAGTTTTGCAACTTCTACATATGGATCTCTTTGGACCAACTAGAAGTCAAAGCATTGGTAGAAAGAAATACTATCTAATAATCGTAGATGACTACTCTCGCTTTACATGGGTATACTTCCTAGCAAGTAAGTCTGAAACATTCTCTCACTTTTCAAAATTTGCCAAGAATGTTCAAAATGAAAAAGGATATGATATTTCAAGCATATGGATAGATCATGGAGGTGAGTTTGAAAATCAACAATTTGCAAAATTCTGTGATGAATCTGGTTTTCAGCATGTTTTCTTTTCTCCATATACTCCAGAGTAAAATGGGGTTGTGGAAAGAAAGAATAGATCTTTGTAGGAGATGGCAAAAACATTCTTAATCGAGAGTAATATTTCCTCTCAATTTTAGCTAAAGCAGTCTCTACAGCTTGCTATATTATTAACAGAGTATTCCTGAGGCCTACTCTAGAGAAAACTCCTTATGAGGTATTTAAAGGGAATAAGCCAAATGTTTCTTATTTTCATATGTTTGGTTGTAAGTGTTTTGTTTTGAAAAATGCAATTGATCGAACTGGTAAGTTGGAAGAAAAATCAGATGAAAGAATTTTTCTTGGTTACTCAACCTCAAGCAAAGCCTACCGAGTATTCAACAAGAAGACTCAATCTGTGGAAAAATCTATGAACATCAAGTTTCAAGACTTTATGCAAAATCAACTCGACTAGACTCAAGTTGAAGAATCTAATCCTACTCTAGACATTATAAAGTCTACTTCCCCCGAAGTGGTTCAAACTCCTAAAGTTCAACAACAAGATGAACCTGAAGATTCAACTGAAGTAGAGGATCAATAAACTCACAAACCTACTAGCAACTGGAAGCATAAATCAAATCATCCCAAGGAACTCATCATTGGCAACATTGATGAAGGAATTCGCACCAGATTTAAAAGGCAAGAAGAGTCTAGTGCCTTAGCACTTGTTTCTGAAATTGAACCCAAAAGTATAGAAGAAGCCTTAATTAATGAAAGCTAGATTGAAACCATGCAAGAAAAGCTCAGACAGTTCAGCATTTACAATGTTTGGGAATTGAATCCTAAACCTAAAAGTAAATCTATTATTTGAACTAAATAGGTTTTCAAGAGCAAGGTAGACGAGAAGGAAAAGTGGTTAGGAAAAAAGCAAGACTCGTGGCCAAAAGATACACGCAAGAAGAAGAGATAGACTATGACGAGACCTATGCACCAGTAGCGAGGTTAGAAGCAATAAGATTATTACTTGCTTTTGCCTGCTATAAAAATTTCGAGTTATTCCAAATGGATGTAAAAAGTGCATTCCTAAATAGATTCATTCAAGAAGAAGTCTATATAGAACAACCACCTAGTTTTGAAGATCGAAGAAAGCCAAACTCAGTCTACAGACTGAAAAATGCCCTATATGGATTGAAGCAAGCACCTTGAGCCTGGCATGAAGGTTAAGTAATTTCTTAACTCAAATTGGCTTTGTTAAAGGAAAGGTAGATACTACTTTGTTCATTAAAAGAGAAAGCAAAGATTTTCTACTCGTTCATATTTATGTTGATAATATTATATTTGGATCAACTAATGAAAATCTATGCAAGAAGTTTTCTAAATGCATGCAAGATGAATTCGAGATGATCATGATGGGTGAATTAACTTTCTTTTTGGGATTACAAGTTAAACTATCAAAGAAATGTATCTTCATTTATTAAGAGAAATATGCAAAAGATCTCATCAAGAAGTTTGGATTGGAGAATTACAAAAAAGACAAAGACACCTATGTCAAGTTCTTCAAAACTGGACAAGGATGAAGAAGGAAAGAGTGTAGACCAGAAGCTTTACAGGAGTATTATTGGTTCGCTTCTTTACCTTACTACATCTAAACCTGACATTTTGTTTAGTGTTTGTATCTATGCTAGATTCCAATCAAATTCCAAAGAATCTCATTTATGTGCCGCAAAGCGCATCATCAAATATGTGGTAACTACTCCAAAGTTAGGTCTGTGGTATCATAAAGAATGTGACTTTACTCACCTTGGATATTCAGATACAAATTTAGCATGATGCAAAGTTGACAAAAAGAGTACTTCCGGTACATGTCAACTACTTGGCAATAAGCTGATATCCCGGTTTTCAAGAAAATAAAGTATCGTAACTCTTTCAACAGCTGAAGCAGAATATGTGACTCTTGGAAGTTGCTGCTCTCAAATCTTGTGGATAAGGCAACAGCTAAGAGACTTAGGTATTGAAGAATCGTACACCAAGATCAAATGTGACAACACCAGCTTCATCAATCTCACAAAGAATCCATTTTTTTATTCAAGGGTAAAGCATATAGAGATTTGACATCACTTCGTTAGAGATCATGTTCAAAATAGAGAAGTAATGATTCAGTTCATTAACTCGAATTAGCAGACATATTTACAAAGCCACTGGACAAAAGCTTATTTGAGTCTACTCACACTAGACTGAACATCATATATTCTACCGAGTAAAGTCTAAAGGTGTTCAGACTCAGAATGTCCAAAAGTAAAGTCTGTAAGTTAATACTTTCTAAATGCATGTGATTTAATATTAGGATGGAATTTTTGAAAATGTGCGTTGGTTGTTTGAATCGTTACTTGCCTATTTTATTTTTAGAATTAATCTTTTTCGAAGTTTGAATTTATGGCAGTTTTTCATTTTCTAAAATGATAGTTTTTACTTTTTCCTTTGTGACGTTTCAAAGACCCCGTTTCATCTACTATACATACCATCAATTTTCATATTCTCCGTTTACACTCACTCAAACCCTAGAATACAAAATTCTACTTTCTCTCACTTTCCCACCAATTTAATCCAAAAAGCTTTCACCTTTTTCACTAGCGAGTTCGAGAATTTCCCCAAGAAAGTGACAATGTCTTCTCAAAGGAAGTCTCCTAGGATCACAAGCAGGGGACCACAGCGTATGTGAGAAGGTCCCACCCTTTTTGATCTGACCGAAGAAGAAGATTCTCCTCAGCAACAGTGGCAAAGTCAGCATCAACATTCTTAACCGCGTCAATGTTATCAACACATGACTCAAGATCCTCCACAGTAACATCCAGAAGAAGAAGTTGTGGAAGATGTGAAACTTGTAAGAACGTCGAAACCCGAAGTTCTTTTTAAACTTTATTCTAAGTTAAAAGATGGTGGTACTACAACGACTGTCATAAATGAGTTCTTAAGAGAGAGGGGTTACAAGAATGAAACTATATTCTTGCAATCCATGGAAATGATGGGCATTGCGCTTGAAGGGTTGGCAGCAAGGACATTTGCCAACTTTCCAAGTGATCCATGGTTCGATACGTTTAATCAGCCTGAAGGGAAAGACGATGATGAAAGGATGTCATTGAATTTTCATCCTAGGATGGGCGTTGTTGCTAGTATTCGTGGTGAGGGCAAGTCTATTCCACTCTAAGGACCACAGGAAGACCTACTCGAAACTGCTAAAAAGAGGGGTTATGAACCCTAGAAATGTGGATTTTGAGTTTCTTGATTCGTTGGAAGTAAAACTGAGGGAGAAGTTTGCACTCCTTCAACTCAAACGTTTTTGCTTTGAGACAACTATCGCCTACCCAGAACTCACAGCTTATTTCTATTCAAATCTATCTTTTTTGGATGCAAATAGATTTTCTTTTACTATTAGGGACAAAGATTTTGTGGTCGATGTGGACATATTGGCTGATGTGATTGGTGTGGAAAGAGGGAGTTTACAACCAATTAGTGTGTCTATTGGTCATGCTACTCTGGAACTTGTTTGGGACAGATTTGCTAAAGGCAAAATTTCCTACTCTCAGATGAATGCCTCCAATATCTTACTTCCCAAAATCGTGATCAACTGCATCAGGCCCAAATCAACATTAAAGATTGATGTCTCTCACTGGGAAGCGAAGTTGATGTACACCATCAACATTGGTTACAAGTTCTCACTGCCTCACACTATCCTCATGCAGATGTACAAGACAGTTGTGAAGAACAAGGGTTAACTCCTATACTCTGTGCTGATCACTCGACTCTTCAGACACTTCAAAATTCACATTCCCGCGTCTCTATGTGTCAGAACCATTGCTCTAATGGTGATTAGGCTGAAAATGATTTTAAAGATGCATCTGAAGGAGCTAAATAAGGTTTTCGAGCGCATGAAAAAGAAGTCCCCTATCAAGGCAAAACAAAACTCTATAGCAACAAAGAGAAAAGGCAAAGAGCCCATGAGTGCTCCAGTTAAGAAGATGAGAGCCCTTATCTTGCAAAACGAAGAAGATAAGGACGAGATCACTCTCTTTGCCCTTACCTTAAAGAATTTACGAAGTTTTGTTAGCTTTCAGGAGCCAGAGAATAGAGAGACAAGAGAAAGAGAAGAGACAAAGAAGAGAGAAGAAGAAAGAGAAGGAAGGAGAACAGAGGAAGAAGAAAGGAGAACAAAAGAAGAAGAGAGAGGAAGAGAAGAAGAAGAAGAGGACAAAGAAAGAGGAAGAGAAGAAGAAGAAGAAGAAGAAGAAGAGGGTCAAGATGACTCTTTTGAGCTGACATTTGTTGTATCCTTGACTGATGACTCAAAGAAGATAAGGAGTGGAACTGTAGGAGAAGGAAGGGAAAAACGTCACTCAGGTGCTGAAGCAGAGCACGAGCAAGAAGAATAATTCTTTTCTCCACCTAAAGGCATAGAAACAGGGGGAGCTGCTGACAAAAGAGGTACTTCTTTGCCTATCTTTACTAGTGATGTTAATAAATCTCCAGCAAATCCAGAAGATGTGTATGCCTCTCAATTCCCTGAAGAAGATGTTGAGGTATCCACTCCCAGTCTTGGTGATCGAACTACTGATATTCCCTCACATCTCAAAACTCTTGGAACTGATTCGGCTGGACCTAGTGCTACACCTGATCCAACAGTAGACTTTTCAAGCCTGCTGGATATCCTTTTGGATTTGAGGAAATAGCAATATGAAATGGAGTTTGAGATAAAGGACCTCAAGAAAGCTTTCCAATTCACTTCAGTCTCTTTGAAAGAACAGCTACAAGCCCTGAAGACTCAAATGCAAGACACTGCCAAGAATAAAGATTTGGAGAAACTAAAGGAAACTAGAAGGAAGCTTGAGGAGACTATCAAGTCTATGGGAGAGTTCCAACTCATTCGTATCCCAAAGCGGTAATGATTTTTACCCAAATTTTTTTATGGTTATTGTCCACTTTTAGCTATTGACAAAAAGGGAGAGAGGTTATGCAGATTTGACTTGACTTTTTGGCACTTTTTGTTTGATTTGGAGTTCGGTATTTTTGGTTTTGGCTTTGGATTGTTATATTTGGACTTTTGAGTGTTGCTTGATTTTGAATTCTTTTGACGTCTACAGTAACTAGGCTTGTGATATTAATTATGGATGGATAGTTATCTTATCTTGCAGGATTAACATATTTTCTGCAGTTACAAAATCAATGCTATTCAGGTCCTAAATCAACTTATTTTTATAAGATATCATGTATTGCTTAAGTGTTGTTTTGCAGGTCAAAGGTTTTCAAATTTGCAGGAAAGTTTTGTCACCATCAAAAAGGGGGAGATTGTTGGAGAAAACTCATTTACTGTTTTGAAGTTGACAAAACGTTTCAAGAAGTTTAGTCTGAAAACTTGCAAACTCAAGTGTTATAGTCTGAAGAACTCCAAACTCTTCTGTCAAAGTCTAAAGACCGCCAAACACAAGATTCAAAAGATGTCCTCATTGACAGTTTCCAAACTGAAAAATGAAAACTTATCTAGATAACGGATTATCTTTAAGGATTCGATTCGTATGGTTTTTGGATGACCCTATGGTCGGATATAGCATCTACATGATTAATTATTCTTATTGGAATTTACTCCAATATGAAGATCCTTTGAAATGCGAGTAAACTTGGAAGGTTCTACTTATGAAAACTAAAGATCTTGATTGTATGAGCGAACAGGATTGACGGACTTTCATCATAATCATCTAACCACTCGTGATCACCTTAATTGATTCTGTCCAACGAGTTGATTGAAAAAATTCCTTTGGAAAGTGCCAACAGTCATGAAGGCATGAAGGAGTATTTAAGGCAGACCCTCCAATTGTTCGAAGCAGTGCATGAAAGAATAATTACAAAGTTTGAAGCTCTCTAGTTCCTTGCTCTTTCATTCATCGAGCTCAAAATTTGTATACAAAAGAGAGAAACTCTTAGTGAGACTTTGTGAGAGACCAGTAGAGACTCTTCACTGAAAAAGTCGAAGATCACAAATTGTAAAATCTCTTTTCATTCATAGTGGAATCTAGCTAGTGGGCTGTCAACGCGGGAGAGTGGACGTAGGCTTGATCTAAACCGAACCATTATAAACCTTGTGTTCCAATTATCTTTCCTTGAACTCCTTACTTTTATTCGTAACTTTATATGATTGTTTAAAGCTATTTACTTCCTTAGTTTATTATCTCCAAAAGGCAATTTACTTTTACTAAGACTTGTGAAAAATTTTATTACACATATTTACCCCTCTCTAGGTATTTGTACTAGCCCTTTCAGAAGTGTGCAACACCTAGTGGGTACGGAGTGTTTGGGGTCATCCTCGGTGAGTTCAAGTTGGATTCGACGTCTTTTGGCTTAGGGTTCGAAGGCTAGAATTCCTCAGGCAAGTCGTCGGAATCGAGTCGAACATAGAATGGTACAAACCTCGATTAGATGGTCGATATCGATTTAAGTGTCCATAGTAATTCGGGTTAGACGCGCATGATGGCTTTAATAAAACTTGTTAGGTGCTGCGTCATGGTTGAACTAATATTGATGCTGTCAGACCCCTATGGTGATGATGCCCTGGGTGTCGAGTTGCCTAGAGGTTCGTGAAAATGATGCCTCCGGATGCCTGGGGACAGTGATGAGCACAGAAGGTACCCAGGTGTCAGGATGCTTAGAGGTGTGACGTAACACACTCCGGATGCTCAAGGACTAAAATATGAAACTGGAGGTCCTCATGATGCTAGGTGGAGTGTGAGATGCCTGGGGGTTTGATGTAACATGCTCCGGATACTCGAGGACTGAAATATGAAATCAGAGGTCCTCGTAATGCCAGGTAGGATGCGGGATGCCTGGAGGGATGCAAACATGGGTCCCTCTAGAAGATGGCGGCAGTTAGAATTAAAGTCGAGTCGATTATTGAAGTCATTCTAAATGTTGATTCAGCATCTGGCTTGTAATGTTGCATTATCCTTTAAGAATCATGATTATACAAGTTTTGTCATTCATCTATATTACATGTCTAGAACGTCGTTAGTTGAGTAGTATGTAGACTTGTGTAATATGGTCTAACAGGCTTTCATATGCTGAGTAGTCATACTCACCCCTTGTGGGATTATCATATTTCAGAGACGTGACCATGCCACTTCAGCCCACATCTTCCTCCATGTTCTATGGTATTCCCATAGACCATACATGGGATCAGGTGGAGCATGCAGACCCTGACTTTCCGGACATCACATTCATCCGAATCACGGTGATCCTCACAGTGGACGCCGATTTCACTATGGGCCTCGTATGTATGGGGTTCATCGTTTTGTATGCTGGGGTCAACGAGCATACAGTGGGACCGCTTCCGTTGCCGGATGAGGACGACGGTGGTTCAAGTGGGGTCGAGTAGGTGGAGGACCCAGGAGAAGGATAGTAGCATTTTTGGATCACCAGGACATGAAATGAAAACGACAATGTAAATAGACTGCAGGATGGTCGGACAAATTTTAGTCTAGCCAAAAATATCAACTTTTTAGCCTATACGTACCGACAGGAGTCGTTTGAAAACATAAATAAATATAAGTGCTTGGTTTGTATATCGAGTGCATTGATCTAAGTTATGATGGAGTTTTGATACCCGCTTCCGCAATTAAACAAGTGCAAGGACTAAGGAATGGCATGGCAGACCATAAAGGTCGAGGGTCGTCACAGCCCGGCCCTTACATATGGTGTCTATTAATTGGGGATGCATACCTAATCAATAGTTAAGTGAACATGGAGACAACATCATTTTAGACAAGGATTGTTGAGCTGGCTTTCTGACGAGCCATGTAGACTACTTATATTATTGAAAATATGCCATATCAGATTTCCAACTACTTTCACCAAACTTGATATTTAAGTGTTCTAATTTTCAAAGAAAAAATAACACTTAAGTGTATCTTTTGAAATCTTTGACACTAAAGTGTTCACCCACACCAAGTTTTGGTACTCCCAATGTACTTTCCCCAAAAATCACAAAAAAGATAAAGAAATTTTTAAAAATTGTCCACATCAACACTGGCTACACTACATGGGATAGCCAGCCTAACTAGACTACTACATCAACATTTTCCGATCAAAATTAATCGAATGGACTGTATTGGCAAATCAACAAAAGGTTTAGAACTGAATTGGCACAATTGAAATGTTTAAAACCAAATTAACATAAATACAATAAGTTCAAGAGTTCTTTTTTTTTTTTTTGGGTAATTTTCCTAGCTTGCTTCTCCAAGCCTATGAGCCAAAAACTTTCTAGCTTTGTATCCTTCACATCCAACATCCAATTCACATGATCTTATGTTGTACAAAGCTCGAGATGAGAACTTTCCAATGAGCCAAATGTTATCGGTGCAAATTGCAAAATCACGAACCTTTGGTCTTGACTCATACCGACCATACGCTTGGGTTTATGAATCGGACGTTATTTCTACAATTAGTGAACAGAATATTTCGACTCTGATTGAGCCAGTCACCCCACTTCATTCGCCCTCCTTGATGCTACTAGGGGTGAGCATGGTCCGGATTCGGCCAGCCCACCCCCTAACCCTAGGACCAACTCGCACAATGCCGATCCTCAATTCTTGGGACCGAGGACCAACCCTATTGAGCTTAAAACCAAGGACCGGACCAAACCAGTGGGTTCAATCCAGTTCTAGGGTCAATACCTGGGAGCAATCGATAATTTATTTATTTCATTTTTTGTATTATCTAAAAAGACAATCAAGGACCGGACTGACCCAATGAGTTTGGTCCGATTATAGGGTCAACCTAGGACCAACTGATAATTTTTGGTTTCATTTTTTGTATTCCCTGAAAAGGCGTGCGAGGACCAAATCGACCCTATGGGTTTAGTGACAAGCGAAGTTAGCTAAGAGAGACGAGCGACGAGTGTCAAGTGGGGTGAGCATTGAGCATTGAGTAGGGAGCAATAAGCCAGATAAGTATTCAGCGGCGAGCGGCACAAGTGACCCAAAGCGAGTAAGACGAGTGTTAAGTGGCGAGTAAAAAAGTTATTTCTTTCTATTTTGTCAAATTAAAGACTAAGAGGACAAAAAAGACTAAAGAAAACGAGTATTAGAGAAGGATGCCGTAAGGAGTAATTTATGTCATTTTGAACACCGTGAGGACTCCTCACAAAAATATATTTCTCCTTTGTAAATTATGGCTTTTAACGCCGTAAAAGACATTAAAAGATCTAAGTTATTAAAAAATAGTGTAAAATTATTTGAACTCCTTACTAATGAACTATTTAATGTTGTTGACGCAATTTTTTAAATATTTTCTCTATATAAAAAATTATAAATATATATTAGATATATAATATAGATAGAATTAGGGTGGTCCGAGTTGGACCGACCCTAAACTCCTAGGACCGGGACCAACCCGTATAGTGCTGGTCTAGGAGTCCCAGGACCAAGGACTGACCTGGTCTCCTCCTGGAATCGAACTAGGACTGGCAGGGTTGGGCCAGTCTAGGATTGATCCAGGATTGACCCTAGACCGATGCTCACCCCTAGATGCTACACTTAATGGACACATACGTATGAATGGATGGTCTATATTTGCATCGGAATCAAGCAGAAAAGACAATCAGATTTGCCTATGAATCTTTTGCTTTAAAAGGGGCAATCTTCTACTCTCAGCAAAAAGTGCACATTGGCAAACTGGTGGGAAATTGAAAGAGTTCTAAAGCATGAAATTGACGCATTCGATCTCCCTATGGATAAAAACTAACCTAGGAATCCAAAGGCAATCCTTTCATGTTGATTCCATTTTGACATGTTCCAGCCTTACCAAACACAACGATGCTGCTACACCGATAGGGACCATGATATTGCATTCGAGGAACGACTGGTTGAAGAATGTCGATCCAGCCAAGACCGGAAAGCGAATGGACCAGATGGTGAGAGATGCTATTGCCCTATTGGTTTACGTTATATGATGACTTAGTCTTTTGGGGACCGAAGTGCAATTGCCAACTTGCATTGAATGAGACATTATATGACTCATGTGCGTGTAGTCTTCTTTCATTGTTTCATGACGAGGAAGCAATTGGCTTAGATAGGTAAACTCTATACTAATGAAATATCTCTACGAAAAGGACGTCCCAACTGCCATAATTTTCATACGGCAATTGCTTTAGTACCTCCATTTTTTAATCGATTATTTGAGTGTCGTAACTTTTTAAAAAACTTTAACCCGAAATGTCATAATTTTTAGGATCATTATGTTGTGAATTTCTCACCATCGGATTGCTCATTGTTTTAATTTTCATCTCCCAGGAGAAACCCGCGTGGTCCAAAACATACATGGTCCCTTTATTAGCAAGGACAACAAGATACTCATCAAATGATTTAAGAATAAATTAGAAAAAAAAAAAAAAAAAACTCTCTTAGGATATACATCACCAGAAAATATTATCTTCCCGGACCAAGCCCCCACCATTACAATATTTGTTGCTCTATATAATTCGACTGCGTGTGGATCCATTTCCCTTGCAAAGACTCAACCAAAGTCGCCAAAACGAAGAAGGTAAATCTGTCGCTTCTATGCATGTAATTAAGGACTAGAATTCATATTACGGTTTTGCTTCTCGTTCTTTCACTCCATTTCAACGCTAACTAATCGCGACATGTTCATGACATGTGTCACTTACACAGTAATGCTTTAGTTTTTCGTTCCTTAAATTCGGTGGCGCAAAAAAATGCAGTAAGATCAGTTTTTTTTGTAGAGAAGAAGAAGATAAGATTAGTGAGAATGTGGAAGTTAAAACTGTCTCGAGGCAGCGAGGCGTGGGTCACGAGTGTGAACCATCACATCGGAAGACAATATTGGGAGTTCGACCCGAATCCGGAAGCATCCGAGGAAGAGCTCGCCCGAGTCGAGGAAGCGCAGAACCATTTCCAGATGAACCGGTTTGAAGCCAAGCATAGCTCCGATCTTCTCATGAGACTTCAGGTTCGATCTCGCCGATCCTTTTCCATTCTTAACCATAACAAATTCGGGGACCGTTCTTTTGGCTGCACAAACAATCCTTGGTACCGTCGAGAGAAGACCTGGTAAGCTGAGATGCCAAACCCTAGAAGTACTGCTGTTCCACGTTGTGTCCTATTGAAAATTATGCAAAACCTGGGATCAAAAAAATTTATAAGATGCAAAAAGATAATAGGGCCCGAAAATCTTTAAAAGTATTCGCTTATTGTTTTATTTAACTTAATGATTTCGTATCCTTTTTATTCATATCTTATATTCCATTCCTCTTTTTTTTTTTCCCATATTTTATTTAGCCTAATTTTCGCTAAAAAAAAAAATTAGCTTACTTTTCAAGGATTTTTAAGATCCTTCTCTTGAAGAGCCACTTCAGAAATGAGAATACTACAGGAAAATCAAAATCAATAAATTAGCTAGATTTTGACGCACTCAGTTCCAATGCGTTAAATTCCATGTTCGAAATCACGACTTTCCCCAATGATAGTAAACTTAAGGAACATGATTGCCACATTGAGGGCAGTCTTTTTACCCGATACATATGGATTGAATGATTTACTTGTAATGTCTAGATCAGTCAATTTGGAAAGATCAAATATCTTGTATTACTCAAAAAAAAAGAAAAAAAAAAGAAAATTGTCCTTCTTAATCTTGAGAGTGAAAAATAAAATTGCTTTTAACAAAAGGTCCTCTCAAAGATGAAGCACATTCTAATGCAACTGTGGCCTAACGTTATATGTTAGCAAGGCTACAAGAGGACTATATTCAATGGTCGATTTAGCTAAGTCAAAATCAATTTCACCTTATCTTATTTTTTTAACCCTAAATCTAAAACATTCACACTTTGCTTGATGAGGTCTTTAAGAAACTTTACACTTTACACCTTCAAATCTAATGCCATCAACAAAACTTTAGCAAAACTGCAACAACTAGAGAGTGTAAAGCCTGGAGCAGAAAGTCCATGGTCTTCTCAAAGCCGTTAGGGCATAAGAGTCAGGGAAAAGAAAAAAACGGAAACTCAAGAACTTTGTTTGAATTACTCCGGCCAATGTTTTGTCATAGGGATAAATCGACCGATAGAAAGATAGAGCATACACCATCGGTGTGAGTTTCATTGATGGTATAGAGTTAAATACGTACAATTTTTCTCGAAACTGGCCGGTTGTGAGACCTATAAAACAGTTCGCAAGGGAGCACCCCACGGTGGAGACGAAGGAGTTGCCACCAGGACAAGTCGAAAACGAAGAGGAAGTGGGCGAAGCGATGGCGATTGAGAAAACATTGAGAAGAGGTTTGAGATATTACGCAAGCTTGCAGGCGGAGGATGGCTTTTGGCCTGGAGACTACGGAGGTCCCTTATTCCTTCTACCTGGCTTGGTAGGCATATCCCCTTTTTTTATTTATATTTTTATCTATACTTTCTAATTCAGCTCATAAAAGCTTCTAGGTTTTCATCTTCTTTTTTTTTTTTTTTTTTTTCCATTTCCCTTTCTGGGTTAAACCGTCAATACATCGCTTTCTCTTATATTTTATATCGTAGCAAATACTTGCCTAGATTCAATCTATCATGAATTGAGTGATCTTAGTTGTTGAAATAATATTGACCCACATGAGATACACACAATCGAGGATTGAGATGTATTTAGTCTATAGTGGACCCATTGAATCATGACTTGTGAGTGCAACTCCTTAACTTATTATTAAAAAAAATGAATGATTTAAAAAATAGTTCTTAAAATTGATCATTGATTTCACTTAGAAAATTTAGTGTACGGAAAGCACTTCTATCATCAACAACAATTCATGCCTAGACATTTTTCCTTGACAATGAAAATATTATTGTTTTTTTTTTTTTTCATTTTAAGAGATATAAATGATTGCTTTTAGAAAAATTATTTTTCAAATTGTATTGATTCTTTGTGAAACAAATGTACCCAAATTAGTAGATAAGGCCAATGTTACGATTAATCCATCTTTTGGAGTAATACATTTGCTATGTTTGTAGGTAATTTCATTACATGTAACTGGAGCCTTGACGACGATTCTCTCATCCGAGCATCAACGAGAGATACGCCGCTATCTATACAACCACCAGGTACTTTTTGCGCACCAACTCAGACAACATGATCCGACAATATTGTTCCGATTGTTTTGGTTCAATAATTACAGGCATAGAAATCTAGACCATATACATTTATGTTGTACCTCGAGACATAAACGATCCGAACCGTTTGTGTGGATTTGCACAACCTCAATGGCTAATTAACGAATCTATTATAATAAACTTACCAAAATTCACTCGAATCACACCCGTCCAATGCATATAGAATGGAGATGGCGGTTGGGGGTTGCACATCGAGGGGCGCAGCACGATGTTTTGCACGACGCTCTCCTACGTCACTCTGAGGTTGCTCGGCGAAGGCGAGAGCGGCGGAGACGGCACCATGGACAAAGCTAGGAAGTGGATCCTCGATCATGGTGGAGCCACTTACATCCCTGCCTGGGGCAAGATGTGGCTTTCTGTGAGCAATCCAATTTCCATTTTTTGCTTTATTGATTTTGTTCACTTGATTCTGGGCAATCTTTCCAGCGTTTCTCATCAATTTTCGGGCTATTTCTTGCATAAATTGTGCAGGTGCTTGGTGTGTATGAGTGGAGTGGCAACAATCCACTTCCTCCGGAAATATGGCTACTTCCTCATTTTCTTCCAATACACCCAGGTATCTTCTAGTTTATCATGACCATCCATGTCCTTTACTTAAACACTTGTTCCGCTTTTTAATTTTAGACCGTTTATATATTTTGGAAACTCGGTCTTTGACTTTTATGTGACCCGAAATCTCAAAACCTTTCAAGCATTTAGATATTGATGAGGAAAATAGTATTTGATTTTATTTTTATTTTTTTTGGTTCTCTGAAAAGATCAATATTAATTTTGCTATTTTAAAATTTTAGAATATTATCATAAGTATAATCAAGTCGATTGCTTACATAATAAGAGGTGATCGGCTGGATCAACGTGGTTTAAGTGAAAGAAGAGTCATCTCATAAACTATTATTGTAAAGATGGGGTTTCATCGAATAATTATTAAATTTGACACATGAAAATAGATCTGATTTTCCTAGAAGTAGGACCGCAAGACTTTCTTAATTCAGTTATCCATGTCCAACGATAGTGATTTGCTATGTGATCGACTTTAAGATATTGTTTGAACTAGACTATACCTTTTGAAAGTGATTTGTACGCTTTTATTTGTACGTCTTTAATTTATTCATTATCTTTTACTTTCGATATCTCTATTTTGCTAATTTACAATTTAAAGAGACGTGCACTTGCAATGAGAAGGATCCTCTCATCATTATTATGTAGAATGGATTTAATTCTCGATAGGATCAATTCATGTGATGACTCGATGATGCAGGAAGATTTTGGTGTCATTGTCGAATGGTGTACCTACCCATGTCATACTTATATGGAAAAAGATTTGTGGGCCGCATCAACTCGACAGTTTTGTCACTTAGGAGAGAGTTATACACAACATATTACCATCAAATCGATTGGGACAAGGCAAGGAATCTTTGTGCCAAGGTAGTAATGCTTCTTGAGATCTTTTGTATGATAAACAAATAAATTAATATTACGGACCACATTTCATGATTTTCAATTATTATCAAGTTTTGTATTGAAGTCGACGCTCAATAATGCAATTTAATATTGAAGGACAAAAAGTGTTTGAAAATGACTATAAATGTTATCAATAGGATAATTTTAAATCCAAGCTTTTCATAAAACAAAATTTTTAATTGTTTTCGATATTGCTTCTTCCTTTGAGGACCCACGAAAAATAAAGATGTACTCCGCATCATTAAATTTAAATAAAATTGACCCAAAAAAAAAACCATGTGGATGATTGAAAGGGAAAATGAATGGGATTTCATGTCTTAAAGAAATGGGTTTATTGCATTCTAATAAAAATTCTCTGCATAAGGTAAGATAAATGAGATTCTTACAAGTACCATAGTCACAACATGAACAATCTAATTTGAGAGAGGAGGTGGAATTAGTTTCGTATAACTTCGTTTATTATTTAGAGCAAAGCTAGACAATTATATTCAGACATCTTACGGAAACTCTCCTACTAAATGATGTAGGAAATATTTAAAGGATATTGAAACAGATGGGACCCGGCATTATATGATCAATAACTAACAAAACATGAGTCACATCACTCAATAATGAGATTTCGGTGAATTTCTTAATACCCGTATAAATCATTTCTTCATTAATAATTGTAACAAGTAGCCCCTAATTATTTAAACAATCAAAATTGCAAAAAATAATAATGAAAAAGAAGAGTTCTAAGAATATGGAGTATCCATGGAAAAAAAAAAGTGAAAATACTTTTAATAAGGCCGGTCGGGGAGAGAAAAACGAAATTTTAAATGTCTTAATCATGTCTAATTTATTTTGTATTCACGAAAGAACAAAGTCAAATTCTAATATCTGATTATACCAGAATAATAAAGAGTATTATGAGAAGTTCAAGTTTTATTATAGCTATCATGAAAGTTATCATTTTTTCACATGTTAACTCATTTGATGGAACACAATTGTGTAGGAAGATCTATACTATCCACATCCTTGGGTGCAAGATATGCTTTGGAGTGGTCTTCACAAGATAGGAGAGCCTCTTCTCATGCAATGGCCCCTCTCCAAACTAAGAAAGAAGGCTCTCGACCATGTAATGCAACATATCCACTATGAGGATGAGAACACTAGGTACATTTGCCTAGGACCTGTCAATAAGGTAAAACATCTTTAGATGCATATATAAAAATGTAGAACCTCGTTGTAATTTCAACCATTTTCATATGCCTGAGAAGAAGTTACCATGATTTTCATGAATAACCAACATCCTAACACTAGTTGTTTTCATAAGAATGTCTAATTCGAAAGATGGAAGAGGGCCGCATAATTATGTAAAGAGTGTAATTTCATAAACAAGTGACGTGGGACTTTGTAATAGTACCTGGCATGCATATGTATGGTTTTATATGTAGTCCATGTTTTTCTCAGGTGCTGAACATGGTTTGCTGTTGGGTGGAGGACTCAAACTCAGAAGCATTTAAACGTCACCTCCCAAGAATCAAAGACTACCTTTGGGTCGCTGAAGATGGAATGAAAATGCAGGTCTTGATTCCCCATGAACTCCTTCGATCACTAATTTGCGAATGATTAATTGATCACTCGCTGGTTATGCTTCTGCTGATGCCACAAAATCAATACGAACCTAAAACTGGCACATGACCTATATGCTCTCTTGGCTCGTACATGACAGGGATACAACGGCTCTCAGCTGTGGGACGTTGCTTTCTCTGTTCAAGCCATTCTCGCCACCAATCTTGTTGACGAGTTTGGATCAGTGCTCAAGAAAGCGCACGACTTCATCAAGAACACACAAGTACTCCAACAACCTATGCTCTTCGAAAATTCGACTCTTATTGCTAACAATTTCCGGACTTAAAAGGCTTTCATCTAACCTTTTTTGGCATTGAAGGTCAGAGAAAACAGTTCAGGAGAGCTGAACCAATGGTACCGGCATGTTTCGAGGGGAGGGTGGCCTTTCTCAACCCCGGACAACGGTTGGCCTGTTTCGGATTGTACTTCGGAAGGCCTAAAGGTAAAATCTGCCTTGTCTCATAAATATTCTGAATAAGAGTGATTTTATGAGATATCAAACATCTACAGATACGGATGTACAAAACTTATCGGATATGATATGACTCTGAGATCTGGAAAATTAAAACACTAACTTTAGGACACATAAAGGAGCTTGCAAGCTAATTGAATATAAGTTTCTTGGTAGTTCACTTTGTATACTGTTTTTTCGTTTTCTTCTGGTTGAATTTGCCAACTTAGTACTCAATTATGATGCAGGCCGCACTCTTATTATCCCAAATGCCATCTGAAATCGTGGGAGATCCAATAAAAGCAGACCAATTGTTTGATGCTGTAAATTTTATACTATCCATGCAGGTACTCTTTTTCCTAATGACATGAGCAATCAACCGACTAATACATTTGACAGTGTTCATTTTAGTTCATATAGCCAATCTTTTATATGGAGAAACAAGAGGATTTTGTTCACTGAAAAGCTTGTTGCAGAACAAAAATGGAGGATTTGCATCGTATGAACTCACAAGATCTTATATCTGGTTGGAGGTGAAATCCCCATCTTCTTGCGTGCTGTTTTGATTATCAAAAGTATCGCCTTGAGCTTTACTTATTTCCTTCTATCTTAGATCATCAATCCTGCAGAGATATTTGGAGATATCATGATCGATTATCCGTAAGTTCATCAACTAAATTAAGACCACGAGTTTAATTAAGTTCTGCAGGCTGACTTTGTGGATCTGCAGGTATGTGGAATGCACCTCCGCGGTGATTCAAGCCCTTACATCCTTTGTGAAGATGTACCCACATCATCGGAGGAAAGAAATAGATTCGTGCATCGCTAAAGCGATCAATTTCCTTGAGAGCATTCAATTACCCGACGGCTCCTGGTAAGTCCTCTCATTTTGTGTGCAAATTTGTGCACGCACGAGAGAGAGATAACGGCCGATTACTTTAATAACATATTAATATATATCAAAGTGATTTGAACTTTTTAAAAGTTAATGATCTGATTGAGCTGTTAAACTTTACCATCAAATTCTAAAAATCGTCAGCTGTAAACCACAGGAACGATTTTGACCTTTCTTATTTCAGCAATATGTTCGGACCCACAAAGATTACTGAACAAGAAGCTATTACACTCCCATGAGCGATTCCAGTTGACCCCTAGACCATCATAGAGCCAATCCACGACCTATATACGACAGATCATACGTATAATGTGCACACAATGTATATTGTCGTAATCACTGTCGATTTTGTTTTGTTGTCTCACACGCACAATGAGAAACTTCTCTAGAATATAAGAACCTAAACAATGAAGATCACATGGTCCAACCGTCCAACAGGTATGGCTCGTGGGGAGTGTGCTACACCTACGGAACATGGTTTGGAGTGAAGGGACTCGTGGCCGGAGGTCGGACTTACGCCAACAGCAGCAGCATCAGAAGGGCATGCAGTTTCCTACTCTCCAAACAGCTCGATTCAGGTGGATGGGGAGAGAGCTACCTCTCTAGCCAAGACAAGGTCATTCGTTCAGCTTCTATTGAGTCTCATGATTCTCACTGCCCCCTCCTCTCTCTCCATATCCATCCATCCACCCGTTTATTTTCCTAACATCGGTTCATCAGGTTTATACGAGCTTAGAGGGAGACAAATCACACCTGGTAAATACTTCGTGGGCAATCTTAGCACTGATGAAAGCCGGACAGGTTTGTACATGGCATACATCGTTTTCAGTCGAATTCAGAGAGCCGTGATAGATGTTTTTGGCAGAAAACCGGTAATGCCATTTGTTGCAGGCCGAAAGAGATCCATCGCCATTGCAATGTGCCGTGAAGGTTTTGGTCAATTCGCAGATGGAAAATGGAGATTTTCCACAACAGGTGATTCTCAAATAACACAGTAGTCATTCATAACATGTCGACTGCTGAGATCATATAAATTCAGCGGACTCATAACCTAGCTCCATCTTGGTACAATGCTAAGAGTGCTGTTAACCGTGAAATCACGTTGGTAACAAAAAGGTGAATGGTAATTATTTATCCGGCTACCCATTCGTAACTTACCAACAGATTTTGGTAACTACCAACAGTAATCTATTATCCCGAGATTACCAACTATTTAGTAATATTACAGACATTTATTTTTTGTCAACTACCAATGTTTTTGAAGTTACTAAATTTTATTTGAAAACAGTAATTTAACTTATGTACTAACATTTCTCACATTAAGATATCGACTAATTTGATTCACTTAACCCATTCTTTATGCTTGTTTTGTTTAGTACCGACATTTCTTTATACTTCAAACATTACCAACAGTTTTTATTTTTTTTGTCTTACCAAAGTTACCTCTTTTTATATTGAAAACTGTCAATCTTAAAATTGACCAACATACCAATATTTGTCACATTTAGATACCAATTAATTTTACTCACTTACCAAGTTTTTGTTTTACTAGGTCTCAAAGTAGTTGGTGATCTTAAAAGTATAAAGTAATATTGGTACTTTTCATAGCTAAGCAATACAAAAAGTTTGATAGTAACAAAAAGTAGTTTGTACTTCAATGTTCCATATAAAAGTTGTAAATTCTAGGGCATTGATAAGCCACCAAAATAAACACCGGTAAATTATTAAAATAGTTGATAACTTTCTAAACATAAGTGAATGTGAACATCAATACCAGTGCAAACACATTGTCCAAACACGTTAAGTTACTAACACATGATTACGTAAGCAAGTTACCAATTACCTACACGGAAGAAGAATAAGAAATTTATTGCACTGAACGCCAGACTTCCATAAGTTCGACACAGAGACTCACTAATATTCTGCTGAGTTGCAGGAAATAATTGGAGTTTTCAACAAGAGTTGTATGATAAGTTACTCGGCCTACCGAAACATCTTCCCCGTATGGGCTCTGGGAGAATACTACAATCGTGTGCTGCTCTTACCTTCCAACAAGAAATGAACATCAGCTGCACTGTATGTCATTTGCTTCAGCACTTGATCAGTTGTAACCCAACGTATTCATGCGCATCAAAAGTCATCTAACGATGCATATCTACCTCCCCAGAACAGTCCATCTTCAAGTTGTTGAGATTAAACTCGTCATCCACCAAAAGATTAGATGTACAACCACACAGTCCAGAATAGGCTTTAAAACTATGGCTAAGAAGACAATATAAGACTGATGTGAGCTGCTCCATCAATTCTGTTTTTGCATTATGCACAATAAACGGGTGTCACGAACAAAATGCCATGGACTGTTCTCTTTGTCGATGCATTGTATTGGTTTCAGTAAGACCACTTTTGACTAAAATGCAGTTACAAGCCTAACTGAGATGTGACTGAAATTCTATTCTATTTCCATGTCACATGAATATAACTTACCGTTTTCAGGGCCTTTCTTTTTGTTTTACTGTTTTTTGGAATCAATCAAGGCAAGACTTGAAATAAAAGGATGGAAACAGAAAAGTCTTTAAGTTCCACTGATGAAACAACCAGAAACACCATCACGAATTGAGGCCAGAAACTCAAAGCCGACTGAGCATCTTGCACATCGCCCATCACCTTTGGTAGTCACCTAGCCACCTATGAATGAAGATATTCATTAATATATGAACACTGAAAACAGCTGAGCTAACACGTGAGACTAAAAGCCACCATTAGAGAGATGAAATCATGCACAAATAACACAGGAAAAAATGATTTTTATATATATATATATATATATATATGTAATTTTTTTTTTTTTTTGATACCTAGGGAACCCCTCCCCGTACCAACGCGGACGGCCCGACAGGCCCGAGGTGACGTTGAAGGTAAACCCTGGAGCGACGCTAGCGGAGGACCCACCACCCCGACGTCGCGCTTAAGATCCCGTGTGGCCAGCGGGATTCGAACCCCTCCCCTTTTGCTTAGGATCATGGGAGCTCTTATCCAGCTGGGCCACCGCAGGCGGTGGTATATATATGTAATGTTTGTGATGATTAGATACATGAAAAAGTCTGCACATCTGGTAGACTCGCATGAATTTGATCAAGAAGCTCCAATGGTTGAGTCGCCTGCCTACAGCATAGCTGTTTATTTTGCTACAATCAAATGGGCCAAGCAAGTGATGAACAACTCAATTACAGCCCAATATAACCTCAAGCCCAGATGGTAAACAAACTAACACTGTTATAACGCCAGATCAGTAGATTCAGTGCCCACCAGATTTTCAAACTGGTCTGGTCCAGTACGAAATTCAACGTGATTCGCAGGCAATCAGGATAAGGTGACTAACTCGACCAGATCACCAGCCAGTTCCATAACCAGTTGAACTGGCTAGTCCAGTCCGGGTTTGGAATCCATGCGTCTAGACCAAATCACATAACTCCTGACCAGAAGCCTGGAGGATTAAATCAAACGCACCAGGAAAATTCAGAAAAGAGAAATAATCATGACACATTCATCAACATATGCATATAATCAAAAAGCATAAGACAAACATGATAAAAAGGGCGTAAGAAAAGGCTTCCATTGAAAATTTCTGAAAGGAGTGATACAAAGATGATTGCTCAGTTACAGAATGAGCGAATTTATAGCTCTAAGAGGAACCCATCCAACATTTAAAAGTGTTGATCCAGCTACTTTTTCCGTCTATAACATCTTCCCTTTGCTATAAGGTACAACAAATATATATCCAGTTAAAAAATCATAACTAGGTAAAAACAATACATTATCAAACTTTCCTGTATAAAAATGGCCTAATATCTAAACAAGAAGGGGGAATAAATTGGCGATATGTTTAATACCTAAAACTGTGAGTTGCTAAGAAAGGCAAGCATGCATCTAGCACCTTGAAATAACTTATCCACTCTCTGCCATACAGAGCATTGAGTCTCCAAAAGGACCTTTGCTTTATTCTGCAACACTGACTGGCGTCTAATTGTCTCCCCATGTATCTGGCAGAACGGAATAAGAGATGTCAAAGGTCACATTACCAACTTTAGGGAAGCAATAACGCCTATTTTCTAAAAGTCAATGGTATATTATAAACTATATTCAAAGCTGTATCTTCTCATTAAGAATGGGCACCAGAGACTCTTAAGGAACCAGACTAAGCCAAAAGGTATTGGCAGTACTTCCTTCCTAATATTGCCATCATAATCAGCGATTCATTCACTACATTCCCGTAACAGAGATCAATACTTCAAAAATGATAAGTTGAAAAGATCAATACCTTCAAAAACAACCTGACTAGAGCTTGTACAAACTCAAAATTACTCCGGCATGATATTTCATGGATAAAGTAATCCATAAGTAGTTCAATGGAAAGCAACTCTTGTCTCTTGTCAACATCTTGTGGATCATCAGCATCAGCGTCAATGGCATCATCATCTATTATCTGAAGCATCCGAAGTTCCAAATCCAAAGTTGAGGGAGATAACCCTTTGATGTAGGTGGTAAAGGGTGAAACTGCAAAATGTGAATTCCAGAAATCTAGAATTAGCATGGGAGTCTCAGATGATACTTTTAGCGCAGGTGTAAATGCTGAGATTTCCATGAGAACTGTCGCTTACAGTTTTTCGCCTCTGAACACGAATGAAGCAGTTGCAGAAACCGTGATGATGGCACTTCAGGTGTTATCTTAGATTTGTCTTCATCAGCTTTCATGTCTTCCTTATCAGACATCTCACTTGGCTTAAATAGTATTTCTCCGGAAAGAGATGGAATAGAGGGCAAAAAGAAAGGAGCCTTCTCAGGTTTCTTGGGGGGCTCAACTGGCTTATTGCGAACCTACAAATTAGATAAGATGAGTGAAGATAGTCACCAACTGGTCCCCAAAACGATTATAGGACAATCTTACTGGAGACACAAAAAAACAATGGAGGGGTACATGAAACAAATCTTTCATAGAAAAGATCATGACTGATAAAAGAAAAATAGGAAGGGGACCTTTATAATGTCTAGATTAATCAAGCTCTGCCACTGGCTCTTTGGCAAAAGTGAGAGGGTAACTAGATCTGGAATTTGCTCAAGCGAAGGCCGGAAGGAAGGGACATCTTTAGACTCTGAATGTCTAATAGTAGGCTCATTAGATTCTTCAACTTGAGAACCTTCCACTGATGATACTGATGGCAACTTAACGGTCACAACTTCTTTCCCACTTGCATACAAATTGATGTCAGAATCTCCAGAAAACATTGATTGGTTAACCCTGGTCAATCAAAGTCCATCTCTCATCAATTTGTCAACACAAAAAAGAATACAATATCTCCTTAATATAATTAATTTATAGAAACCATATTCCTAAGGCTTTATTATTCCTTAGGTGTGCCTTGACCAATCCAAATTAAAGACTTGAAACAATGTGACTCCAAACAATGAACATGAGTATATGACTAATTCATAAATTAGAGATGCACTGTTACTTACCAGAGAAAGACCCCATTTTGATCAACATGTGTCGTGGCTAAAATATCCATATTTGGTGACAGAGATAATGCTGTGATGGAGACGTCAACATATACAGCATCTACTTGTCTGGCCAAAATAATATCCCAAATCCTTAGACTGCCATCCATACTGGAAGACAAGAGCCATTTCCCATCCTCACTAAAGCACAAATCTGTAATTCGATCTGTATGACCTTCAAACTTTCGGACCATTCTTAGGGCGACAGCATCAAAAAGGCGAATAATAAAATCATCTGCAACCGTAGCCAAAAGACCTGCAAAATTTATCAAGATAAAGTAGACCATTACATTTACAAGGATAATAGAAGTCCTTTCTTTCCGCTATAAATATAGCTTAAACTTATGCTAGTGCAACCATAATAATACATGCATGTGTATAGCGTGAGTATTTGAGCGTACACAATGAAGCACCAACAGTGAAAGAAAAGGGGAGAGGATGGGGCAGTGCTCAGGGCATTAATTACCATTCAGACGATGGTAAGAAATTTTTACCAAAGAAGAACCAATTTCCCATCTAGATTTCAATTCACGTCCCTTGAAATCCCAGACCTGCACGACAAATAAATCCAGGAATCAGGATGACATTTTATTGAAGCTAATCTCTGAAAGATCTCCAGCACATCAATGTCAACTAAACCTTATCCACTATTGAGGTGGGCCATACACCTCCTTTTTAATTATAAAATGATTATTCAGAGCATTTTGTTGAAGTATAAAAAAGCTAACTATAGCACCATCCTAACAACGGACCAAAAAGAGAGTGAGAGCATCAGGATACCTGAAAATAAGATTTCGCTCATTTTTCATCATTGACAAAAGTTGATCGATGAAAAAGTTTTGTCAATCAACAACATTCCTCAGTTCCAAATGAAACATGTTTTTAGAAGTGATGCAAAAGCATAGGATAAGAACAAGTTACAATTTAATAGATCCAGCAAGTTTACTTTTTGAGTCCTCTTGCATAATTACATGAGTTTTAAAATCCTAGTACTATTGGCTCCACTTTTCCGGGCAGGACTCTCATGTATAATTGGGTTTTCATATTATAGTTGAATACAATCCATCAACTAAAAATGATATGATTCCTTTTATCATTGTGGAAGGCGTGTGGAGAGGAAAAATAAAAAGCAGATATTAGATGGAGTTGCTAGACCAGCGACATAACAACCCAACAAAACCACCATCATTATACTTTTTTAAACATACAATCATATTTGGAGACTAGCGAATTTAACCTTGCTGTCCAGTCATGTGTGAATGCATGTCAGAAGTACTTTGCTTACTACATACATGCCAGTAGATATCACTTCCTACATACACGCAGGTAGATCTTCACTTACTAAAGAACCAGGAAGAAGGTAGAGAAGCTAAATCGTATGCATTATATTAAAAGATGGCTTGCACATTTTTACATGAGCTATAACAAGGAAACTCAAACTAGATAATTTGCCAAAGGATTAATAGTTCCATGAACAAGTAGTGAGGCTTTTGTTTTCTGGTCAAGATTGTAACATCGAAAATCATTTAAGTTTCAGAAGAAATGACAGTGTTGCATCTCTCTCTTGTTTAAGTGTAAATCAACAATCTGTAAACAAATTTTATTGAGCAGTAAAGTACGTTATGAAAAGAGAACTTAGATTGCAACAAGAAGCACTTGAATATGCGTCAGGATAAAGTTGGTAAATAAAAGATGTCACAAATAACAGGCTGGATTCTTTTCCTGTCAAACGCAAACAAGAAACAAACAATGGAAGATTTAGTAAGTGAAGCAAGATATGTTAAGACGAATTTACAGACCTTGATGTCCCCAGCATAACCAGCACTTATCATGAGAGTATTTGTGGCATCACAAGCCACTCCAACCACTTCACCATCATGAGCACTGTTTGTTCCTTCTAATTGGTCTATGTAACTTCCTCGACTAATTCCTGATTGAAGGTTGAATCTCTCAATCCAACCACCTGCTGTTCCCAAAATGGCAAAATTCCCACATGCGCTAATCGTGCAAGCCTGTCAAAAAATATGCTTGTCAAACGCAACTTTGAGATATACTTGCCAAATGAGTAGAGCAATCATAGAAGTACAGGAATTTTACAATATATAGCATAGTAACTAACAATTTGCATTCCATGTTTAATGAATCACATTTTTTGTCCTCCAATTTATGCATTAACACTTTGCTTCCATTGTTCAGCACCATGACTGCAAATGTCTAAAGATGTTGTTAAAACCATATAAATCAATCTGCTGAGTGGAATCTTTTGGTCATGCTAGCGTATTGCACTTGCTCAATAGCTCTCTGCACCTACTCTTTTTTTAATAACTAATAATAGATTTTATTAAAATAGAAATTCAACATCAGAACTGTACAAGGAAAGAAAGATAGAGAAGGGGAAAAAAAAAAGTTGAAGGAAAACATTGCCCGACTATCCGAAGTTGGAACAACACATCCAAAGCCAAATGAAAGAATAAATCACAAGGTTATGCTCACCTATTCTCTTTTACACTATCATATCTTATATTTTTCTCTATCTCTCTAATCTATAGACATCATCAACTATCAAGAATGCACAATTGAAGTGAGAAGCATAGTTTACTAGCTAGACTCATTAAAAACAATATCTATTTCAAGAAGGAAAAACACTTTTTTGCAAATTCAGGTTTGTAAAACATATACTGTGAACTCAGGTTTGAAAAGCATAGTTTTCCCTAAACTATTACGGCTTCTACATCAAGTATTTTTACCCAGTGGGTAATACCTGGGGCTAAGGAGTTGAACGTTTCATATAGTGATGAGGCTGTACCATGTAAAAAATCAGAACTTATACCTTAACAGGTGTGGACTTGTCGGAGCATGGTCTCAGAATATGCTCCCCTATGACAAAATTTTGAAGTCTCCACACATATGCCTGCGGGGTATCCATATGACTTGTCACTACGTTGCACCAGTCCCGCTCCCTAATTTCAGCTGAAATCCAAGCATAATGTGCAGGGGCAGAAATCAATACACAATATACGAACAGCTCATAGAAGATGTGCTCAACACATGTAGTGTACATCTCTGTGATCTCATGCTCATCCAAACAAGCTGTCTATGTTTAAATTTTAAGAGCGACCCGTAATGAAGTAATAGTTACAATTACTGCATCTCAAATAAGACATATTCCTCTTCCAATTTTCCACATCTTCTCTGCCAGTTTTTAGAAATCTGCCCCTTGTTTATTTCCATTGCAAACTTCAGATTGCCACATCTTTTCTTAGAAGATGAGCAAATTGACAACGGAAAAGCTTTTCCCCCTCAAATTCACATTGAAGGACACATGATAGAACAATGTTTTAGAAGTGACCATATTTCACCTTGACTAAAATGCTAGGATGGATAGATCGAATTATCAAACCAATTATTATGAATTGCTCATTAAGTGTTGATTCTAAAGCGTGTGCAAGTTCCTAGCACAAAATCCTTACCAACATCAAATGCTATAACAGGCTTCAGCTTTATCTCTTCTTCCTGCAATGTAAGCCAATGAAAGATATCGACGTTTAAGAAAGACAAAACATAAATATGAATTAAAATGGCACTTAAAGTACTTCTTCAAAATTCATGGAACATTTGTTTTCAACTGAGCACGTGGACAAAGTTCAAGTGATAATGAGAATACTGTCAAGAGTGCTCAGAATAAGCTTAATATTGTTTTACCACGGAGACACATAGAATTCGAAATGGGGGAGTTAAGAATGACGAAACAGGAACATGACCATAAAAGTACGGCAAACTCAAGCTGATCTTTACACATTATATGCAGAATAAAAAGGATTATTAAGAGCAAACTCCCAAAGGGAACAAGTCCAGCTGTCGACCACAAACAAGGGCCCGGCCCAGCAAAAGTGCACTTATGACGTAAAGATTGCCAACAATTGAAAAAATCAAATCATGTTGAACCACACTCCTTGCTAGGAACAAGCTTTGAAACTACTTTCTGCTTGTCAAAAACAGAATACATAATAATAAGTTCGTTTGCCATTTTACAGCTTTTCTCCAATAGCTTGTTTCTGGAAAAGAAAAAAATCAGGAGACGGTTAACTTGTCAATTACAATGATCAAAGATGCAACAGGATAAATGACACTCCGGACACGTGAGATAAATTCTTTGTTTTATTTTCTGAAACTACTTCTGACTCCTGATCTAAAACGCTGTGGGGAAAACAATTGAAAATATCTTAGCATAGGGCAGGAAGAGGGTATAGGAGGTAAGAGATTAAAGGAGGGGAGGAATGGAAGAAGAAGAAGAAGAAGAAGAAGAAGAAGAAGAGAGGAAAGGGGTATACATCAAAAGAACAAACTTTCTACAGGTAAATAACAATTCAAGAGAACAAGCAAGGAGGGAGTTTGTGAACAGTGGGATTTGAACCCACGCCTTTTCAGGCCGGAATCCTACTCTGACAACTTAGAGCAACCCGTACTAGAAGGGGGAGAGAGAGAGAGAGAGAGAGAGAGAGCATGCTTTAGAAATTTTATTGTCTTAGACAACAGCTGTACAAAATGAGATTGGATGCTCTTACAACCAACTCACAAATAAATGTAGGTGAGGGCTGATTGACAGCAGTACAAACCAGGTGACCACAAAACAATATTAAATTTTAAATGATAGACGACATGTACTCTCCTGATATTTAGAGCACAAGAAGGCTAGCTCAATGAGCTGGGACTCTCCTTCCAGATAAACATCAGCATCAGATTTACCACATGTAATAGACGTGGTATATCAAAGCAGTTAAGCCAGGAATTTCTATCAAAATTCAAACAGGGGAAGGCGGATACTCTCCAAGCGAGACATGCTCAATAATGAAGTGATTGATTTGCTCAGTATATAAGTACTTTCGTCCTTCCAGAAAGGGAAGCAAAACATCACACATGACAGGGAATTTGGAACATGGTTGTTCCTTTAACTTCAAACATATGAAACAAACATATGATGACATGACTGTCAATGTAGACAATACCTTTAACTTCAATTTTTTCGCTCGCTTGGACACATGACGTTGAGATAGCTCTCGACTTTGCTGATCCTGCTCTTGCAATGGAAACGAACACCAAACAACATATGAGGAAAAGAAAAGGGAAAAATCCACACCATACTATCAGCTATAGAAATTTAATATTCAGAGCAAACATTCTATATTCTACTTAAAATGAACTCAGGTTATTTAGGACTTAGAGAACTAAATAAGGTTTCAACAATTCTGGACAAACTGCAATCATCAGAGAAACTTGTGTTATATCGCCACTATTATGGGTTTATGGGTTGGTTTATTTCTAAGGTGAAATTTGGATGATGTATAAGACGATTTTTGTCAATTTAAGTAAACAAGAGAAGTCCACCCTGAGAGTAATAAAATGATTACATCCAAGAGAAAAACAGAAGAAAAATTTGAAGGAGAATGCCTACAAGTGCCTTTAGCGCACTGGTTAGCTACCTTTATGTGCTTTGAAAATGTAAAAAGAAAAGTTTTAACATTATAATTTCCCGTGATGCAATGTCAAGAACTTCTACACTTCACTAATTTTCAATTTCGAAACATAAGTGCCCTACAACAAGCACTGTTTTCCGCTGTGAAGCTTGCTTAAGTCTAGTTTGCCTCATAGAACGTCTGTCGATTTGACTCATATAAAGGTCATGCAATCTCCAAGGATATCAGACAATTTGGCTAGAGTGGACAAGATTGACGTTGTACAGAGAATCTAGCATCAATACTGCATTTACTGCAGCATAGCTTAAAAAGGAGAAAGGAATGTTGTGGGCACTTGCAGGCACCAAATAGGTGACAACAGAATGGGTGGGCAAAATATGCAACTGGTGGAACTAATGTAAAGGGAAAAAATTCTCTCAACTTCAATGCTTTCTCTATGTTACTGATAGGGGTAACAGAAGTGAAAAATAGAGTTCTCAATCACAAAAAGACTACGTTTCTAAGCCACAAGCTTATTCAGCAATCATTATGACTTTTAAGTTCAACCAACATAAAAAAGACTTGCAGTTTTGCTTAGTTTATCCATGGATTAGCATCTCCGTGCTTTCAAAAAGGAACTAGTTGATAATCTAAAGCTCTCTTCATTCATCACTAAACTATTTATTGGCTTCGTACATCCTGAAAGCTCAGATTCTCAAAAGAAAGCCAAGATCTATATTATGCATGGAAAGAAGATGCACTTAATATTCAATAACTCTGCACGAAATTATGGAAATTTTACCATCATGACCTCTTGAGGCAGACTACTGCAAAAAGGAACTTACTTCTATAAAAATCACAGTTGTTTTTTAAGTTCTTGAGCATCTTTCATTATAGCAATAGAAGAAGACATAAGGGATGGATAAGGAAATGGACGACAGCTGACAGAGCATTCCAAAAACTATTTTCTAGAAATTCAAATATAAGTTAAAAGTGCTTTTAGTTCCAAATAAACATAAAAGAGAAAAAATTGAAACTAAATCCATCAATGGAGATTATACTCACAATTCATTCAAGGCTTAAAAAATGCATTCATTACGGAGGAAAGCAAACACATAAAACCATGTTAAAGTATCCTTAACACAAAAATAGAGTGATGTATGCTTGACACGGACCTGGACCACCGAGAAAAGCCGGAAGGCACGATCCTGACCAGCTGATAGTATATGCCTACCATTAGCATAGAACCTGCAGATGTATATTGTGATTAGTGATTCTCGGACAAGACAAACTTCACACAATACATATTTGCAGGCATATCATTCTTCATACTTCTGATCTGGAAAAAATGAAATACTGTACTTCTTTTAAAGGAAACCCTAAACAAATAAAGAAAGAAAATTATTACCTTATGCAGAGTGGAGGAGCACTATGACCACTTCGAAAGCGTAATAGACGAGGATCTCCATCACTTGTGTCGAAAATCCACATCTATATCAAACATAGTGATTTATTGTACAGAGAGAATTCAGAACTAATTTCAGGATAACACAACTTGATATAAAATTCAACCCCCGTTATCCAGAGAAAAACTAGGTTCTGTTACGTTTTTTAAAGATTATCACTAGTGAAAGGTGTAAAAGATTATGCCACTTTTGCACCATTTATTAATCAAAAAGAGCTAGAGCAACCCTCCACAGTCAATGAAGAAGGCCGAATGATTTTCAAAGTTGCTATCTATTGACCGACCCTATAAGGCTAATTGCAATAAAACACACAAGGTCAGAGTTATCCTAAACAAAGACAAGATTGCCAAATCATTTACCATAGTTTCCTAGGCTGATCTTAGATGGTTAGGTGCAATTAAACAAACAAACAAAGACCTTTCAGGAAAATAAACTAGCTATCAGCAGACTGCATTTGCAAACTGGTGTACCATTTCTTTCCAGATTGTATGTCATTGAGAAATATCAGTTCTAAATTCTTTTGCTACATGAGACGAAAAAGAGCTTTGATAACTACTAATATTTATCTGTCCCACATGAAACTCAAGCATAACTGAATATGGGAGGAAATTTACTTGCAAGAGGGGAGCCAAAACAAGCCAAACCAAGTACAATTTTAGATCAATAAAGAGATTTAGAAGTCATATTAATAATCCAACATTGTTGGGTTCATTTAACTAGACAACAAAAATTTTCAATGAATGGTCATGGAAACTACTCTGTGAAACTTACCTTAATCGAGTTATCTGCAGATGAACTCATTAGCACAGGCTCATTAGCAAAGAAGTGGAGAGAAATTATAGAACCGTCATGAGCATCTCTTATGACTGACTGGAGCCTTCTTTTATCGAGATTCCATATGCTGACAACACCAGATGAACTACCAGAAGCTAGAAGAGGCTGCCCATCTAAAGGAAGAATATAGATGTAAGCACAAAAATTGCCAAATCCACTGATGAATTCCTTTTAACATATAAAGGCCACAGGAGGTTAAATAATCAATATTGAAGAGTTTCTGGAGATGAAATAATGCGTGGCCAGTGTAGAAGCACCCTTGAATTCGGAAGACATCCAGATTTATAGCAGAATATAGTTTAGTACTTGATAAAGACAAAGAAACAACATGAATGATACCTGTGCTGAAAGATAAGGCGGTCACAGAACCTCTCATCGAATGAGAAAATGTAACCAATTCTTCATCATAGCGAATATTGTGAACGTGAATCTTGCCATCAGCACAGCCAACCGCAACAACATCTAACGCAGGTGATGAAACACAACTGCTAACAGAGGAATTCCATCCCTTGAACTCATAGAGCTTTGTCTTAGTGCTTATGTTCCAAAGCTGCAGAGGCCCTTCCTGGCTTCCCAGAATAACCTGTTTACAAGCTTTCTTAGTTTAGTCCAGAGACAAATTGGAACTGTTAATGTAGCTTTAAGCATTCATAATTTCCAATAGCCATTTATTTGCTAAATTACCATGCAGCTTTAGCTTACCTTACCAACAAATAGGTTTAGCACTCTCGCAGGCAGCATGCTTGCACTAGTGGAAATTGTCATTAAAATCCAGTAAGGATCTTAGGATCTTACCACCCTACAGTTCGAAACTTAAGTAACAATCCAGATCTTTAAGTAAGGTATTCATTTACAATCTTTAGAGGGTCACAATCCAAATTGACAAGTATCATAGGATGCTATGATCATATCCATTCTATCATTTAATGGTACAAAATTACGTACTCAGACTTCCTTTGAGTTTTGGATTAGACAAAAGGATTTTATAATCAGAGATAGAGATCATATAGGTATTTAATGTAAGACTTCTTTGAAGTTTTGAACTCAACAAAGAAATAACTAGTGGGTTGCACACAAGTATACAGATTGAAGAATGATAAGAACTTTATAGCAACACTTATTTAAATTTGGCAAACAAATAATCAGTCGATTCCATGCAAGTATTCAAGTCAAGCATCCCACTGTTGGTATTTCTAGATTTTAAGAATGCCTATCAGATCTTAGGATCTGATCATTCAATTAACTCAAAATTCTAACTTGTATATCGACTTTACTAACTATGCTTGGCACATTTTATTTCGCTGAATTTCTGTGGTAGTAAATGTTCTACCCATCCTTCATTTGTACTACACTCTTTTCTGCTTACCTGTTCGTCATTTTCACATTCCCAGATCTAGACATACTAGTTATGTTCAAAAGTTGAGATGCTGACATGTGGACCACACTACTTTCAACGTCATAAACTCCTCTTAACAAACTATACTACAGAAATTAGTTAATACAGCTAAGGTAAAATGTGTGAAAAAATTTTAACCAGAATAGTCCATAGCCCTTCAGGATTGGACACTGGATACCTCTTCCTCTTCACAGCTTAATTTTTTCAAATAACACATCTGAAAGTTAGTGACCTTTGGCTGGATCTTGCTATCAAGAGCTAATTACAGATGCTCTATTATCTTTAAATACAGTATAGTTTTACAGTCTTAAGTAAATGATAAAAGGATTGTGCTATATCGAGATTATGGCAAACTAGCACAGATAATTAGACATCCACTCATTTTCATGGTGGATAATTTCAACTTTTCCATCAATATTTGATACCGAGAATTAATTGCTCGGTATAAAACAAAACAAAGCAAACAATAAGTAATTTCACAGTTTGCATCTATTGTTGCTCTGTTTTTCAAAATGGAGAAAACTTTCCAAATTAATTACTAGTGCATGACAAAGGAAAAGGACAAGAAAAAGCCAGCTTTGAACATTGTAGCCATTTCATTTGGGAATCTTCTTTCTCCAGCAAGTACATGCATGTTCAACCACCAATCCGTATCAATTAAGAACTGAAAAGTTCTTGGGGCAAAGATGATAGTTACCTTATTTAAGTAAGTGTCTGGATGTATTATACAGCTAGGAGTAAAATTGCTATCCAACAAGATGTGTCCCACTGGGGAAAGGTTCTCATTCATTCCTTTGAACGCCCATATGTACACATTGCCATCAACATCTACACTTAATATGTGCTCTCCAAACAGCAGCAGCAAACAAACCTTAGCAGTATGCCCGCTCCAAGTTGCTAACTGTAGTTAAAGCATAAAATTAGATAGACAAAATGTTCCTGCACATCATTAAAAAAAAACACAGCACGTTTTCTGGCAATATATTTAATTAGCAGTTCAGGCATGTGCACTTAGGTCCCAATCTCCTCACCACATACCAATATTTTAATTAATAGTTCAAAATTGTATTTCTCTTTATTTTTTGGATAAGCCAAACCTCATATTCTACTATTACTAATCTGCTTCAAACAGAGATATAAATTCTAGCCAGCATTAACCATCAATGTGTCTTTATATTGTCTCCACTGGACCATTTAAGTACATGCACAGAATCTGATATACAAGTTATTGACATGTTGATCGACAAAAAATATCTATATATTGCTAGTCCTATCCCATTCAAATAAATAATTGCAAAAGCCTAGCGTAAAGATAGTGCAACCATGAAATCTCTTTTGACGCAGACATTGAAACCTGTTTGGACTCAAAATACCAGGGTGGGACATTGACTCTAAGGCCTTCTAAGAAAATGACATCGAGCAAGTAAACAGAGCTAACAAACAAATTTAAAATGCTTCAGGCACAGCGGGATAAAATAGAATATAACAAAGACCCTTCAAAGATAAACACTAGCGAACATCCTAGCATCTGGTTTGATGGCTAGCGCCTCAGGCATTAGGGAGTGCATGTGCCCTAGGAACACCTAACAGCATTGGATATGGCATTGATGGAGGCATATGCCCCTGAAAATACACAAGAACACAGCACCACTAGATAGAATTATATGCCTACCAAAAAGCCATATGCAACCATAAGCACAAAATCAGGACCAACAAACTCAAAAGAGAATCTCCAAGGCTATGTCTGAACAGAAAATTAATGGCATAAGGTGACTAAGATGCAGAGTATATCCAATAAGTGCATCCATTTCAGCAAAAGCAGGTCAGATTTGATCAATTCTTAAGACTAGGAAGTATAAAAGATATCATCTTCCATCAACACCTACTGCTAACAAAGTAGAAAATCAACTAATTTTACTACAATAATGAACCATCAGATGATCACACTCTCATAGCCACTGCTACATACACAAAGCTGCAACGAAATAATGGCCACGAAAGGCCCATTGGTTTTTCCCCTTCAAACTTGAGTTTGTCCATTAATGTAAATTTTCTTATTCATAACGGTACTACCACCCTAACCAGCACTACAGTTCATAAGCAGTACCATCAATAGTACTCCAAAGTTCATGTGCCATGAGCACACTAAGAAAATCCAAGAACCAACAATCTAATATCTCATCACCGTTGATCACTTGTCAACAAGCAAGACACGCTAATAAATTGGAAAAATATGAGTTCCACTAGCTAGACAACCTACCAAATGACCCCAATTGATAAACATCTTCCAGCAATGTACCAAGGCAAAGCACTTTGCAAGAGAGTTTTGGTCATAACATGTCTTATATCACAATTCACGACCGTTCCTTGCTAAATGAAAGTTGAGATCCTTTCATCTGTTTGGCCACAAATCTACACAGTGAAGCTCCTTCACCGTTCACGTTAATGATTTTGTCACATCTATCATTACCTTCGTATGTACACAACCTGTACCGCTTCAAGTGATTTATAATTTTGGAAGGAAAATGAAAAAGGTTGCCCTAACCTAACATCCCATTGCAATGTAGGAGAAGACGATGAATAATCTATTATTTGTGACTTTCTTCTAACAAGCCATTCAGTAACAAACCTGGTGAGCACGCTTGAATACGCCAATGTCACTTCCATAAGCAGCAAAAGTGTATTCTCGGTATGATGCGAGGGCCCGTATTTTCTTTGGCAATTGGGGACCTTCAGAAAAAAGGTGCATCTAATTGTTACTTAACTAAAGAAATTGCCAGAAAATGAAAAGCAACAAGAAGTAATGGGATTCCCCTAGTTTATTCAAGGGAGAAAACCCCATTAGACAGCATGACCAAGCACATTATTGACAACCCAGCCCATGAGACTGTCATTGCAGAAAATTCAACACGAGAGCATTAGAAAGGGCAGTTATACTTCTCACATGGACACTGCTGATTAGCTTTTTCCTTCAAAATATAAAAATGGAGAGATTGTGAATGCCAACATAAAAACAACTCGAAGACCCCCAAATCAGAAATGTAAAAAGGCATTGAAGTAGCCCAAAAACTGCCATGCCCATGTGCCATTTCCCGATGTACCTGACCCAGGGGCAAAAAAGATAACAGCTTTCGCAACACAGATGAAATGAATCGAAACGGAGGGGCAGAGAGGTCGACCCAAGCACACTCTCGGTTCGGAAAACCCATGATCCCACGCGGGCCCCCTCCCCACCGGCCGTTAATCAGAGGAAGAGATACTCACCAACAAGCACCAAGCTCAGCTTCGCGCACTGCAAGCACCAAAGCAGAGAAAGAGAGGGAGAAAAGGTGGGGGCAGAAAACGAGTCAAATCGACGCGGCAACAACACTAAAATCGAAACACGAAGTGCGGACGTCGCGCAAAAGAAGAAGAAGAAGAAGAAGGTGGTCGTCGTCTTACGTTGTACACTTGGAAAGCCTTGCCGACGCTGACGGTGACGAAGGTCTCGGTGCCGAGCCGCTGGACGGAGAAGGGGACGCCGGCAGTGATGTATCCGACCGCTCTGTACGGCTCGAATATCCCCATCGTTCCCGCGACGGCGGAGGTGGTGGCTGAAGGATTTGAAGTTGGGAACTTCTTCGCGAGTTCGCGGGGGGGCGTAAGGACCAGGGTTTAGGGTTTTTGGCAATCCTGTAATAAAACGGTGGTTTAGAATTCTGCTTTATTATTATTATTACGAAAAACTCCAAATTAATATACCTCATGGATTTGCTCTAAAAAATACCAAAAAAAAAACTAAATTCTTTTATCTTTTTTTAAAAATTATTTTATCATTAAAACTCAACTAATATACTTATAACAAATTTATCATTCTTTAATTTTCGTTAAATTTTGTCGTCAAATTACTCAAATTTGTATAACACCGGACAATTGATCGATGACCAATTTTAGGTTTTGCCCTCCGTTTATCATAGATATATTAGTTTTAGGTTTTTTTATAGTATTAATCTAATTTATCAAAAACCAACATAAGGTCAATTTATCATAAATACATCAATTTATGATTTTTTACAATCAAAAAATTAATTTATGATAAATTTATTATAAATTATAACTTTTCATGATATTAATTCATTTTTAATACCTACATTGAAAGTTCTATAAGATTCCAAAAATTTTCAAACGGTACAATCAAAATTTAAGTTGGCAAATTGAAAACATTGTTAACCCACATGCAGCGCCCCCAACGCCACATCAAGTAAAAAAGTTGAAAATTTGTAAAGAGAAAAGATAAAAATATTAAAAAATATAAAAATAAAAATTCAACAAAAAGAAAAAAGGAGAACAACTGCCTCGTCGGTGAAGTTGCAAGCACTCCTCACATCGCGCGGCAATGGTGCCATGAATTGGGAAAGTTACCGTTATAAGTACGTGTTCTCTCTCTTCTCGATAGCCATTATGATAGAAGATCATTTTGTCAACTGATTTTGAAATAGCTAAATTTTATTCCTTTTTTTAATTGATATTTGTGATTAAATTCAAATATTAAGTGAAATTTTGGATAAGAAAGATATCTTTATCGAATAACAACCAACTCTCTAAAACATGGCCAAACTACTCCTATTTATGATGGTTGAAATTTATCATTTTAAGGGATTTCTCTAACGATGTGAGATATAAAGATTTTTAATTAAACTCATATCTAGTTAGCTAATGTGGGCCAAGTAAAGTAAAGTCCGACTTGTGATGAGAGAGTCTGTGGCTTAAAACTTCATAAATAGTGCTCAAGTCTCTCATCTAATCTTAATGCACAAATATTCTCACGTAAAGAGCATTTATTGAATCTTAGGGGTGAGAGACAATTTCATTGAGCTAGTAATAGAGAAAATAATAAAGGAGAAGCACATGAGCTCTAAAGCCATTATTGTTCCACATTAAGAACAATGAATTCTAAATTAGGTGCACGAATCTCTTTTCTCCATTACTATATTTTATAGGGAAAAAACCCGAAAAACCCCAAACTTTGCCCCGAGTGACACATTTACCCCAAACTTTTTTTGTGCCGTGAAAACCCCGAACTTTCCAAACCGTGACACATTTACCCCAAACTTTTTTTTTTTTTTTTTCGACACCAAAAACCCCGAACTTTCAAGTGTGACACATTTACCCCAAAATTGAAGGGCATTTTGGTCTTTTCATTTTTAAAAAAAAATTTTCTTTTTTTTTTTTTTTCTTCTTCTTCCCTCCGCCGGCCATGGCAGAGCCGGCGGAGGGAAGCCGGTGCCGGCGAGGGTCGCCCTCGCCGGCATGGGGCTCGGGCGGCCCTCGCCAGGCGCGCCGGCTTCCCTCAGCAGGCCGGCGGAGGGAGGAAGAAGGAAAAAAAAAAAGAAAAAAGAAAAAATAGAAACTAAAAAGACAAAAATGCCCTTATGGGGTAAACGTGTCACAGGTTGGAAAGTTTGGGGTTTTTCACGGTACAAAAAAAAGTTTGGGGTAAATGTGTCACTCGGGGTAAACTTGGGGGTTTTTGGTGGTTTTTTGCCGTTTTCGTGACTTTCACAAGCTAGTGAAAGATTTATTCGCGACACGACTTGAATTTGTGAACTCATATTACAAGGCTACCACATTAAATTTATCCCACATTAAGTTTATCCCTGTCTACCTTCTCTTTGAAAAAGGGTAAGGGCAGGAAAAATCAAGAACAGGAAAAAACAAGAAAGAAGATAGGTATCCGTATACTACTAATAGAATCGGATTTCTAAGCACAGAGAGGTAATTAAGTAGTTGCAGCCGCAGGATTTTAGTGGGTGATGTGCCAACGATTATCTGCTTAAGTAGAAAATAAAGGTGAAAGTTCGTAGTCTATAGTGACATGCATTTTTTATTTTATTTTTTTAAGAAACCACAAGCTTGGGTTGTACAAAAAAATCCAAGGATAGTAACTGGGAACTTACCGACCCAAAAAAATATATATATAGTAACTCGAAACTTCAGATCTCTCAGCTTAAATTGTCTGAAGTTGCTAGACTTCTATCATGAGCTCTACAAAATGCATAGATAATGACCTCTATGCTTTTTAAGATGAAGATTCCCAAAAACTAAAATGAAAAGAAAATCATGGCCAATGGTCATTTAGTGGGTGCATGATAAAAGAAATTTCTGTTTCAAAAATAGTTTTTCTATTCCAGATTCAATTCTGGAATAGAAATCCGTTTAGTAAAATTATTTCACTTTTCTATTTCTAAAATAGATTCTTGTTCCAAAAATATGTTTGGAGTAGAAATTAAAAATAAAAATTTTCTATTTTTCTAATTCTGCAACAGAGATGAGAAATAAAAATTTATCATTCGTTTGTTGCCGCCGCTGGTTGCCGTCGCCACCACCGCTCACCGGCCACCGACCGCCGCCGCCGCCCGCCGCCACGCTGGCCGTCGGTCGCCACCACCGCCGGTCTCTACCGATCGTCAGCCGCCGTCCGCCACCGCTATCCGCTGGTCCGCCGCCGTCCGAAAGGAATAAATTTTGTGTCGTTATCAAACGAATTTCTATTTTTAGAATATAAATTTTGTGTTGTTATTAAACGGTTATTTTTGCTTAGAAACTATTTTAGAAATAGAAATAGAAAAATCTATTTATGTTCCAGAAACTATTTCTACAACAGAATGGTTTTCATGTGCGCCTTTAGATATTGTGGCCATTCCTTACATCCGGTGAGTAGTAGGATCCCAATCAGTTGACCTTTCTATATTTTGGTCCGCGCAATGGACAGAAATGTCTTGAAAATTCCTCATAATGCGAGAAAACTGGTTCATTTTTCTCCATTAGTTGAATTTGATTATGATGTTTTGTTCTTCCTCGTGAAAGTCATGGTCCTGACTTTGACAATGATTACCATCTTTACTTTTAAGTTATTTGTGTGGGTGATATCTGTTTCACTCGAAACTACATTTCTGGAAGTCATTCCCGTTGGCGAGGAGATGGAATCACGTTATCTACTCTCCCATGTCGAGCATTTAGGTAATGTAGGACTTGAGTTCGCATTGTACATGCAAACACACGGGACAACTCATGGAGTCATTTTTCGATAGACATTGATATTGTGTGGGATGTGCAAGCATGATATCTTCTCGTATTAATAGATTAATCTATTTAACTGGCATAAATGAAGAAAACGATAAATGCACTTGCTCACATAGCTTTATGAGACATAAACAGGCTTGCATGTAGCATTTTGTTTTCAATTGTCCAAATATACGAAACAAGTGTAAGTATAGATGACAGCCTGACTCCTAATATCTACTTCTTACACGCCAACTTTCTTTTCAGAAGGAATATTAAGACACACCTTTGTTCCTCAAGATCTAAACTAATCATTGTCCACATGAGAACTCGACTTACCTACCCCACAATACGTTAGAGAAGCATCCATCCCACGTTTGCATATGAGGTGAAGCCCTCCTGCCACCTCTCTCTACCTCCCGAAGAGGACGAAGACATTGTCATTGACTTCGAGTCAACTTAAGGTTCCCGTATGCTATAATTCACTGGATCACTTCAAAGTTTTTCCACCTCTACTTTGGTTCTGCTTGATGACTCTGTTAACTCCATGGCTCCATCTTCACAACACCAGACGATTGAGTTTATCTAGACATGAATAAAAAACTGTGGGTAGTCACGTGCCTGTCTTTGCATAAGTGTTTCAGGTTGGCATTTGTTGAAGGTACTTGGAAACTTACTGCTTTAGTGCATTACCTACCCTTGTAAGCCAGCTGCGTAAAGCTTGTCCCTAATTGAAATAGTTGAGCTGCTACATCTGTAATGCTCGTTCGCTCTCCTGGGACTCCAACTGAGCAGGCGATCCCTGTTGAAGAAAAATTCCTTGGAGTTTTAAAGTTGACAAAACAACCTCATCAGTACGGTCTAAAGAGCTCCAAGACTCAGTCGATATCGTCTAAAGTTTTAAAGTCTAAAGGTTTTCAAAGACAGTCAGACCTAGAAGTTCGGTCTGAACTTTCTCAGTCTGAAGACCTTCCAGACGCAGTTTCAGTCTGAAGCCCTTCAAGACTCAGTTTTTGTCTGAAGACCTCCAAGACCCAAATCTCCATCTGAAGACAGTTCACGATTTTTACAGGCTGGCCTCAGGATATTCTTATGGCTAAGGAAAGTAAGATATTGGATCTCATATTTCTTAATCTTAACCATGGAATATCTCTGGCTGTGTTCATGAGCTTGGAAGATTTATTGTTCGGATTTTATTCGATGAAGATCAAGTCTATTTTTGGAAGAATCTATTTTTGGGAACTCAAGATCCTGATTGTATGGGCGAACAGGATTGACGAGCTACCGTCTACTTACGTTTTCAGCAACAAGAAGATCACTTAAATTGATTCAGTCCAACGGGTTGATTGGATGAATTTTTGGTAAGTGCCGACGGATATGAAGGCACGGAGGCTATTTAAGGTGGATCGACGATTGCTTGAAAATAGAGGAGACCGAGTAGAAAAATCTCGATGTTAGAATCTCCAAGATCACTTGTTCTCTAAAATCTTTCATGTTCAAATTGTGTATCAAAGAGAGCGTGAGATAGTGCGAATTCAGCAGGAAGCTATGGGAGAGATTGTCTTTTGAAGAATCCCAGTTCATATACTATAACAGCTCTCGATTACTACATAGTGAATACAGCCAGTTGGCTGCCAGCGTGGAGAGTGGACGTAGGCTTGAACTAAGCCGAACCACTATAATCTTTGTGTTATTTCTCTTTCACCTTACTCTATTTACTTTTTGAATACGTGCGTTACTTATCTTTGATATCAACGTATTCTTATGCAAAAAGATTCCAAAAGAATTCCGCAACAACCTATTCACCCCCCTCTAGGTTGATTCACTAGCCCATCTCAATCCCAATTCGGTAGACCATTAGCAGACAATCCTGAAGCGTGCTCTTTCTACTTTCGCTTGCATGGCTCTCCACCTCTCGAACTAGAATGGGATCGGTAATTTCTAGGATTCGTCCAGGCAAAGCTTCCTCAACAAAACTATGTAGGTTCAAATTTTCTTTGAATATCTCAGCTGTGGGCCTGAGACCTGTGAACATCTCTAGCAAGAGGATGCCATAACTATAGACATCACCTTCAATAGAAACCACACTACCCATTCCATATTCTGCACATATCAAGAACCACGTATGGTCGAGTTATGAGAAAATAATGAGCACAATCTCATTGTGAAGTTAAAGTTTTGTGAAAAGATGCCATCACCAATTTTGTCATGAACAAATTCTTCATTTGAGGGACACAAGGAGACATACCTGGAGCAGCATAACCAATTGTTCCTCTCAAGCCAGCAGAGCTTATATTTGTGCTTGTGAAAGATGTGGATTCAAGGAGGATTTTTGCCAATCCAAAGTCACATATATGTCCAACCATCTCCGCATCTAAAAGGACATTACTTGGCTTTAGATCACAATGAACGATGACACTGTGGCATTGGTTATGAAGATAATCCAATGCAAAAGCAATGTCAATGGAAATTTTTATCCTTTGGATGAGACTCAAATTTTTTGAAGGCCCATTTGCATCAGCAGGCATTGGAGACGGGTGCAACCACTCTTGGAGGCTACCATTGACCATGAACTCATAGACCAAAGCCTTAAAGTCATTCCTAGCATAATCAGTACTTGAGCACACTATTAATACCTTCAAAAGATTTCGGTGTTTTATATTCTTCAAAGCCTCGCACTCAACTTTTAAGCTCTTCAAAGCACCATGACGCGTTAAATTAAGCACCTTCACAGCAACGTTGGTCCCTTTCTCTCGGAGCATCCCCTTGTAAACAGATCCAAAACTACCAATACCAATCAAATTAGTTGAAGAAAAACCATCGGTCGCTTTAAGGAGAGTTCCATAAGATAAGTTTTTCCAAGTATCAGCTATGGAACTTGAAGTTGGTTCTTTTGTTTTCTTCTTCTTCAACCAACATATATACACACAAACTAGAACAAGAACCACCCCTAGAAGGCCAAAAGTAATAGATAGCACGAGTTTCAATTCATGAACAACTCTTTCCCTCTTGGAGTGTCTAAAGATGCATTTAGGAAGCCGAAATTCCGGGATTCCTCCACAGATTTTGTTGTTTCCTATAACAAAAGTGACGCTTGCATTCTTGAAGTCTCCTTCAGTTGGTAACATGCCTTCAAATTTATTATAGGATAAATTCAGAATTTTCAAGAAGTGAAATGCCTTGAAGAACTTCGGAATCTCACCTAATAGATTGTTATTCGAAAGATCCAATATCTCAATGCTTCTTAAAGAGCTAAATGATTGAGGAATGGATCCTTCGAAGTGGTTATCCTTCATTTTTAATCTTACCAATCCAACACAATAACCTAGAGTGCTCGGAATTTCACCACCGAACATATTGCTTGAAATGTCCAAAGTCTCTAAATAGTCAATTTGTCCTACGTTCGCGGGAAGGGCCCCATTAAAATGGTTGCGAGACAAGTTCAAATAGATGAGAGTTTTAACCGCTAAGAACATGGAACCACGGAGATTGTTGTTAGAAAGATCAAGCCACATCAGACTTTGACACTTATTTAGATGTGAAGGAATATGGCCATGAAAGTGATTCCCATCAAGAAATAAATAAGACAATTTCTTCATCTTCTGCAAAGAGGATGGAATCATTCCCGATAGATTGTTGTTGGAGAGTTTCAAGACCACCATATTTTGAAGATTTCCCACATTAAACATGATAGCACCTAAAAGAATGGCATTCTCTATCCCCAAGACCTCCAAGTTCACAAGATTGACGATTGATCTAGGAATCTCACCAGTTATAGGATTATCCCCCATCGTCAGTCTTGTGATAGTAATGGATAAATTACCAATACAATTTGGCAATGGCCCACCGAGTCTATTACTAGAAAAATGTAAGATGGTTAGGCTAGAGATATTGGTTAACGAGCAAAGGAAGCTCAAATCGCCAGACCCCTCGCTTCCAAGGTGGTTATAAAGAATGGTCAACCGTTGAAGGTTACACAAACTTTTAAAAGACGGTACATTCCCTGAGAATTTGTTGCCTCCAAGTTGAAGTGTCCGTAGATTTGTGGCATTATTGGGGATCCATAGGGGGATTGATCCAACAAACTGGTTCTTGCCGATGTTAAAAAATTCTAAGTTGGGGAGACCGAAGCTGATTGTAATGGGAAGACTTCCATTAATTCGGTTAAGTCCTACATCAATTATTATCAATGAAGATAAATTGTAGAGGGATGGTGGAAGCGCACCTGACAAATAATTTCCCACCAAACCAAGATCTGTCAATTTGGTCAGTTGGCCTATAGTATGAGGAAGAGAATGACCTAGGTGATTGTCAGGAAGATAAAGCTCCTCCAGAGATGATAAGTTCCCAATAGAAGAAGGGACACTTCCTATTAGATTGTTTCGTCCTAAATTAAGAAACCGAAGCTTCACCAATGAACCTATCTTTGGAGGAACTTCTCCACTCAATTGGTTGTTATGCAATGTGAATCTAAATAGGTCAAGGCAACGTGATATATTCTTTGGGATTTCACCGGTCAATAAATTATTGAGTAGTTGTAAAATAAGAAGATGGCACAGCTGCCCAATTTGAGGAGGGATTTCATGTTGAAGTTATTATTATAGAGAGACAATTCCTTTAAAAAGCTAAGATTACCAATGTGAGGAGAGATGGACCTGGAGAGCTTTTGGGAACCCAGGTGCAACACAATGACTCTGTTGTGGTGCCAATGACTGCATAAAACACCATACCATTGGCAGTGGTTGACCGTACCATTCTAGGAATGAAGCACCCCAAGCGGGTCTTCTGTTATCCCATCCTTAAATGAAAGTAGAGCGGATTTGTCGGTTTCATTTGATACCTAGGAGACTCGGATAAAGCACAATGCAATAACAATCACAAAAATGAAGCGACGAAATTGTAGGTTAGCAAAGTTGAAGCCCACGAGTTGCATGACTCAAAGCAAAAGTGAAGGGAAGTGAAGTATAGGGAGATCAAGAAGGAATGGGAGATTTGATGCGTAATTCAGGTGTGGTTTAGCCACCTCATTGACAAGAGATTTATAGAGAGCTAGGATTTTGTAGAGAGCCGCTTGTTTTGGTCTCAATAATAAAAAAATAGGTAATGCATTGAAAAAACTAAAAGACAAGAAAGTTGTAAAATTCATCTTAGCATTCTCTGTACGGCAGAGTTAACTTCCTACTTGAACAAATAGAAATTAATGAAATTGATTTTCCACAACAACCAAATGAAAATTATTCTAGAAGGAGTATACCATGGTTTGCATAAAGTAGACAGACTGACTTGAGAACAACTTTCTACCCCTTGTTTTGGTTTGAGATCAACTAAAAACTTGTTTCCAAAGTTTCCAGAAAGTCAAGCTAGAAACCATTTTCTCGTGGATTCAACAATACAACAGATGGAAATCACCACAACATTGTTTTCTATTTTATGCTTTCTGTGCGTATTTCGTATCCGATCCAGGTTTTAACATGCAAAACAAAAATGGCGTGTTGTTTTTTATTTGGTTGATTTGTTTATTCCCTTTGCTAGACTTCTTTTTGGTCATCGTAAAAGTAGAGGGCCATCATAAACGGATCCAAGATGCTTTCTCATTGGCTGCGTGCCAGAGTATAGAAATCTTGATATTTTTGTGTTGTCAACCAAATCAACACATAGAAGTGAGCTAACTGTGGAAAAGATTACAACAACCAATATGCAAAATGGCCACTCTCATTCTATGTTAAGCTCGTGTTAAGAATGGGATGGGGAAACCCAGAGAAAGTATTTATGCTTGGTAAATAGATTATTTCATTAGTATGTTACTAACAAAGTAACATTGTTCCTCATAAGATTGAAATAATGCTAATAATCTACTAGGAATTTATAGTGGTAAAATTATTATTTGGTTCATAAGTTACCACTGTTAAGTGATGCTACTTGCAAAATATGTAACAATAATCTACTACGGAAAAATCACACCTATTTGTAAAAGTGAATGAATTTCCATAATCTACATCAACCTGGTAAATTAGTTAAACAATGAGTATGTTGTAGACAAATACACTTTGGTAGTTGTTAAACTGAAAAAAAAAAAAAACATTATTAACCTATTCATAATTTATAGTGGTAAAATTACTATGGTTGTGACTTATTAACTAACGAAGGGGACTGCTTACAAAATTTAAAAACAATTGGTAATCTACTATTGGGATTGAGGATTATAAATTAGTCATTTTATTCATCATTTACTAGTAGTTGATCAGACTGATAAGTTCCCAATAATTTACTTACTAAAGGCATGTGAAATTTGCTATCAGTTATTGAAATTTGACCCCATGGAGACTTGTAGAAAGCACAATGGAATGGCAATCGCAAAATGGAGCAATGAAATTGTATGTTTGCAAAACTATAGCCCGTGAGTTGCTTAGCTCAAAGCAGAAGTGGATTGAATTGTTGTGCAGGCAAATTAAGAAGGAATGAGTGATTAGATGCATAATTCAGGTGTTGTTTAACCACCTCATTGACAAGAGATTTGCAGAGGGCGAGGATTTTGGGAGAGAGACTCTTGTTTGGGTCTCAAAATTGATTTATCTACATCGACTTGGCATAAGTGAGTGGACAAGTTCGGTGTTAAGCACTCAACTTTATTGATTACCAATCATCATTAAGCCGCAAAATAGGTAGTCATTTATTCTTGTTAGCATTCTCTCTACGTAAGAATTAACTTCGCACGCCAACAAATAAAAATGTAATGAAATTGATTTCTCACAGCAAGCAAATGAAAATTATTATAGGAGTATGTCATGGTTTGCATAAAATAGACAGATTAGTGGTAGGATTAGTGGTAGGAAGACTCTGAGTCCACCACCACGGCACCACTACCCTATGTTTTGGTTTGAAAATGACTAAAAAGTTGTTTCCAAAGTTTCCAAGGCATTAGGCTAAAAATGACAAAACACTTTCTGGCGGGTTCAATGAAAACAATTTCCGAGGATTTTCACTAAATTCATCTATTTTGGAAATTGAAGATGAAATTTTGGCAAATTTTCTTTGGCCAAAAGTGGTCAAGATTTTGATTCCACATAGGCCTAGCAGACCACATACGGTGTTTAAGGAGCTTAGTTTCTGCAGTCTAGTTGGCAAAAATTTCCATCTAAACTGCCTTTGATTCATGACATCTTTTTTTAAAAAAAAATTGCATTTAGATAATTAGGATAATTGTCCAGAAAATTTTACATATGCTATACGATGGTCAATTCAATCATAAACCTTTTAATTGTACTATTTTAGTCTTAAGCCTTTTGATGAATTGCCAATTTAGTCATTCCAGCTAATTTTGACCAAAAATCACTAACGTAAACGTTAGTTATCTTAGATGACATGGTCGACATAGACATGGACAATTTTGCAATCTTTTTTTAATTTTAATTTTTTTTCCTTTCATTTTCTTTTTGAAGTTTTGTTTTTCTTTTTTATTGAATTTTTTTTTCTTTTTTAATTTTGTAATCGCTACTGAACGACCCTTGGCAGCCGCTTGTGATTGTAACATACAATGCAGAAAATTGAATGTTCTTTTCTGTTTGGTTGATTTTTTTCTTTCCCTTCGCTAGACGTCTTTTTGGTCATATCATTCAAGTAAAGAGCCATGAAGAAAAGGAGAAAAAGTGGAGAAAAAACACAATCCGGCTAGATATATTTTTTAGGAAAGAGAGATTATGTTTTCCTTCATCAGCGGAGGAAAATTCTTTCAATATGTTTCCAATTAGTCGGTTACACATACAAATATCAGCCATCGTTGTTATGATAAAGTGAAGACCGTGGTTTGGAAAATTAAACATTCTTAGTCTTCCTGTTGCATCATTGTTTATCTTGGCATCCTCCGCCTGGTCACTCATCTTAGAAATAATGAGAGCACAGCGCCAGATCTAAGTAGTCTAACATTACAATAACTCAAAAATTCAGCTTCGTTTGTTGGCGTTAAGGAAGGGCATGTGTTCAGGTGGGGCCATATAATCGACATCAAACTTCTCGAAACACTAGGAAACAGAAGGGAAGCGCGTATTGAAAATTTAGAAAGGCAAGTGATGGAGGTCTATGTGAAAGCTTGACCTTTTCCTTCTATTGGACAAGGTTATTACTACTTTGGCCGATTCAATTGATCTATAGTGATGCTCCCACTTTTATTGTAAGAAAAGGACATGGGATCTTTTAACTAATATCCTGATAAGCAACTTGTTGGACAAAATACTTCGAATTGGGAAGAAATACAATTAGACTTTGAGGCGTGATAATACTCTTTGCGAGAAATTATTTGCCCACAAAAATCCTACAAGATACAATATAGTCTTAAATGAGAATACAAAAATAGCAATTCTGTAGCAATTCTGGTGTATCTCCAAAAATTCTTAAAGGGAAACAATTGAAAGAAGGTTGTATTTTAGAAAGAAAATGCGACAACACTTGATGATGATTGATATTGAAAACTGATGTACTTATCTCAATATTTTGAACAGAAGCAAACCTTCGAAAAATGTTCAAGTGAACAGATACATTCTTAGATGATACGATAGAAAGACTCATTGAAAATTCATAACAAAAAATAATAATTTTTTATATTCTGAATTTCATAAATTTTGAAAAATGCCAATTGAACAAATACAAACTTTCAAAGGTTGTGAGACACAGAGACACCAAAGAAAAAAAAACAAGTAAAATAACCGCACGAAAAAAAAAAAGAGGATTAGTGCACCTATAATCATGCACCCGCATGTGATATTGTGGAGTCTAACCCGTAGTCTATTTCATTCATTTGACCAAATTAGTAGACATCAATACTTATATAGTGGTTCACCTACTCTCAACTTTCCTACATGGGATAGGAAAAACACTAATTTATTTGTTTTATAAACAAACAACCAACACAACTTTGGGTAGATTGGTGGTTAGCATAAAGTAGACAAATTAGTGGCAGATTGACTTGAGTCCACCTCTACTATCTCATGTTTAGGTTTGAGACCAACTAATAAGTTGCTTCCAAAGTTTTTAGAAAGTCAAGCTAAAAATGAGAAAACACCTTCCCCTGAATTCAAATAAAAACAAATTTTGAGAATTTTTACCAAACACACTAACCTTGGAAATTGAAAATGAAAAACCAACTTTTCTTTAACCAAACAAGGCTGGAGATTTTGATTCCACATAAGTAGACCATGTTTAGTTTTCGAGGATTACATTCTTGATTGCAAGAAAATGACACGGTATCTTTCAACTAATTTCATATTAATCAACCTTAGCCACATCAGTGATTTGCATAAAGTAGACAAATTAAGGATAGATTGACTTGAGTCCACCACTACTCTCCCCATATTTTGGTTTGAGACCAACTAATGAGTTGTTTGCAAAGTATTCTGTAAGTTGGGCTAAATATAAGAAAACGCCTTCCCCTAGATTCAAATGAAAACAATTTCTAAGAACTTTTATCAAATACACTAATCTTGGAAATTGAAAATGAGTTTGTAAGGAAATACAATTTGGTATATTTAAGTTATGTAAATGATATTTGTAGAAACATAAGTATATAGCGGTCATGAGTCAAAAGTGACTTAATTAATGTAAGATAATCATTAGTACGATAATTTTAAAGATTATGACAACGGAGAGCTTCTAGGGAAGACTCTTCAAACTATTCAGTGATCATCACACGGGAAGACCACGATTTGTAAAGTATGCCAACATATAAAAATGAAATGTTCTTTCGTGGTCGAGAATGAGAGAGAGAGAGAGAGACGTGGCAAAATCTAAAGCAATCGTCTCGAATCTAAAAGAGGAGAAATTCATGATAAAAATGGAGAGATTGCGAATGCCAACATAAAAACAACTCGGAAAACCCCCAAATCAAAAATGTAAAAAGGCATTGAAGTAGCCCAAAAACTGCCATGCCCATGCCATTTCCAGATGTACCTGACCCAAGGGCAAAAAGGATAACAGCTTTTGCAACACAAATGAAATGAATCGAAACGGAGGGGCAGAGAGGTCAACCCAAGCACACTCTCGGTTCGGAAAACCCATGATCCCACGCGGGCCCCCCCAGCGGCCGTTAATCAGAGGAAGAGATACTCACCAACAAGCACCAAGCTCGCCGCGCACCGCAAGCACCAATGCGAGAAAAGAGAGGGAGAAAAGGTGGGGGAGAAAACGAGTCAAATTGACGGGGCAACAACACTAAAATCGAAACACGAAGTGCGGACGTCGCGCAAAAGAAGAAGAAGAAGAAGAAGAAGGTCGTCGTCTTACGTTGTACACTTGGAAAGCCTTGCCGACGCTGACGGTGACGAAGGTCTCGGTGCCGAGCAGCTGGACAGAGAAGGGGACGCCGGCGGTGATGTATCTGACGGCTCTGTACGGCTCGAATATCCTCATCGTTGCTGCGACGGTGGAGGTGGGTCTGGTGGCCGAAGGATTTGAAAGTTGGGAACTTCTTCGCGAGTTCGGCAAGGGAGTAAGGACCAGGGTTTAGGGTTTAGGCCGATCTCGTGTTCCGACTATGGGTACCCGCCGACGTGTCCTCTTAGAATTCTGCTTTATTATTATTATTAATACGAAAAACTCCAAATCAATATACCTTCTGAATTTGCTCTAAACTAAATTTTTTTATCATTAAAACTCAACTAATATACTTATAACAAATTTATCATTCATTAATTTCTGTTAAATTTTGTCGTCAAATTACTCAGCTACATAACACCGGACAATTGATCGATGACCAATTTTAGGTTTTGCCCTCTGTTTATCATAAGTATATTATTTTTAGGCTTTTTTATAGTATTAATCTAATTTATAGAAAACCAACATAAGGTCAATTTATCATAAATGCATCAATTTATGACCTTTTACAATTAAAAAATTAATTCACGATAAATTTATCATAAATTGTAATTTTTCATGATATTAATTCATTTTTAATACCTACATTGAAAGTTCTACAACTGATTTCTAAAATTTTCAAACCGTACAATCAAATTTTAAGATCTATTAAGTTTTTGCAATCAAGTGCTTAGTTAACTTCTTTCAATTTTTGTAACAAAAAAGAAAAACTTCATTTAATTTGGCAAATAGAAAACGTTGTTGTCTTTTTTTTTTTTTTTTTTTTTCACTCTCTTTAGGCACATAACCCATATGTAGCGCCCCAAACGCCACATCAAGTAAAAAAGTTGAAAATTTGTAAAGAGAAAAGATAAAAATATTAAAAAATATAAAAATAAAAATTCAACAAAAAGAAAAAAGTAGAACAACTGCCTCGTCGGCAAAGTTGCAAGCACTCCTCACATCGCGCGGCAATGGTGCCATGAATTGGGAAAGTTACCGTTATAAGTACGTGTTCTCTCTCTTCTCGATTGCCATCCTGATAGAGGATCATTTTATCTACTGATTTTGAAACAGCTAAATTTTATTCCTTTTTTTAATTGATATTTGTGATTAAATTCAAATATTAACTGAAATTTTGGATAAGAAAGATATCTTTATCAAATAACAATCAACTCTCTAAAACGTGGCCAAACTACTCGTATTTATGATGGTTGAGGGATTTCTCTTACAATGTGAAATATAAAGATTCTTAATTAAACTAATATACCATTAGCTAATGTGGGTCAAGTAAAGTCTAATTTGTGATGAGAGGATCTAGTTAGAATAAATATAAACTAAAACTTGATGATCCCGATTTATTAATTCAAATAAATTCACACAGAATTCGGGATCAATTTGCGGAAATGTAAAGATCAACATATCTCCAGCCATTGATGAAATCTGCAAAAGCGGAAAGCCTCAAAATATTTGATGAATCTACACAGCACGATCGATCCGCAATATGGAGAACTGTCCGTCTTGTTCTACTAGCCAATACCCCTCAAACCTGATGGTGTGTTTTTCTGTAGTGATAGGGTTTGAACTAGACGACCTGACGTATATATACCGTTTATTACGTTACCGATATCTTCCATCAAGACCGTTATGATAATATATTAACGGGCAAATATCATGAAATACATGTGGGTGATAAATTTGGCAATAACATCAGAATTTATTGGGAATACCAATAAGTGGGATCATATTTAGAATAATAAAAATATAATATAACATTCTCCCACTTGATCCCAATAATCCATCAAATGAATTATTAACCCAAACCCACATAAACTTCATACTGAAATAAAATACATGAATCACGGTGATAAGTCCTCTTAGAGCAAGTATTATCTTCCGTGTATCACAATGTATTTTATCACGATACGTGATCAAATAACTTAATGAATAAATCTCATGTTTACTCCAGGTCAAACATAATTGTTTTTCTCAGAATAACTAAATGTATATAACTGTATTGAGAAAAACATTATAATAAATAAAAGTCTCATAAATTCTTCCATATAAGAAAAAAATTTACATGATTGGACCAATGTCCATTCTAAATACATGATCCTTATAATTCATTGGTGGCATGTCTTTAGTTAAAGAATCAGCTATCATCAATCCAGTGCTCACGTGTTCTATGACCACTTTCTTCTCTTTAACACGTTCTCTGATGGCTAAATACTTGATGTCGATATGCTTGCTTCGACTACCACTTTTGTGGTTTTTAGCCATAAAAACTGCAGCTGAATTGTCGCAAAATATTCTTAATGGCCTAGCAATGGAATCCATAACTCTAAGCCCCGATATGAAACTTTTCAACCACACACCATGTGAGGTGGCCTCAAAACAGAAACGAACTCGCCTCCATAGTGGAAGTGGCAACCAAAGTTTGTTTTGCACTCCTCTAGGATACAGCTCCGCCAGCAAACATAAAAATATATCCCGATGTTGATAGCAAAGTCTGAGTTCGAGTAACCAACTACCTCCAAGCTGTCCGTCCGTCTATACATAAGCATATGTCCCTTAGTTCCTTGAAGGTACCTCATCACCTTCTTGGCAGCTCTCCAGTGGTCCATACCTGGATTACTTTGGTATCTTCCTAACATTCCCATAGCAAATGCTATGTCAGGTCGAGTGCAAACTTGAGCATATATCAAGCTTCCGACAGCAGAAGCATATGGGATGTTCTTCATTTGTTCCCTTTCAAAATCATTCTTTGGGCATTGGTTTAAATTAAACCTATCACCCTTCACAATTGGTGCTATACTTGGTGAACAATCTTTCATCCGAAACCTCTCTAAGACCTTATTGATATAAGTTTTTTGAGATAGTCCTAATATACCTCGAGATCTATCTCTATGGATCTTAATGCCAATGACATAAGAGGCTTCATCCATATCCTTCATATCAAAACTCTTAGAGAGAAATTGTTTCACTTCATATAACAACCCGTTGTCATTGGTTGCAAGTAAAATGTCATCTACATATAGTACAAGGAAACAAATTTTGCTCCCACTAACCTTCTGGTATATACATTAATCCATGACATTCTCTATAAAACCGAATGAAGAGATGACCTCATGGAATCTTAAGTACCATTGGCGGGATGCTTGTTTCAAGCCATATAGAGACCTTTTAAGCTTGCGTACCAAATGCTCACCAGCACTAGAGAAGAATCCTTTTTGTTGTTTCATATAAACCACTTCTTCCAATTTTCCATTGAGGAACGCTGTTTTCACATCCATTTGATGTAACTCCATATCAAAATGAGCAACCAATGCCAAAATAGTACGAAGAGAATCTTTCTTGGATACAGGAGAAAATGTCTCCGTGTAATCGATTCCCTCCTTTTGAGTAAATCCCTTGGCAACGAGTCTAGCTTTGTATCTCTCTATATTGCCTAATGAATCCTTCTTAGTTTTGAAGACCCATTTACAACCAATGACCTTCGCTCCATTAGGCAATTCTACTAAATCCCAGACTTCATTTGATGCCATAGAATTCATCTCTTCCTTTATGGCATTGTACCATAAATTGGATTTATCACAACTCATGGCCTGTGAAAACGTCTCGGGATCACTTTCAGCTCCAACATTATAGTCAGATTCATGTAGATACACAATATAGTCATTAGGAATTGCTGATTTCTTTATTATAGTAGACCTTCTTAATGTTGCATCGACATCCTCCTGAGGAGTTTGTTGTTCAACTGGAAGCTCAACAGTATTTGGTAATTGCTGAACAGTTGGGTCTACTAGATCAATATCAACAGGTTGTGGATCTTCAATGATTGATTGCTCAACGATCGGCTAAACTGTAGGGGTGTTGTAAGTAATTACCAATTCAGTACCTGGGGTGGAAGTTTCAGTATCTAAATGATCTTCCTCAGGATAAAAATCCCTGAATTGATCGCTCCCACTAATCAGGTCATTCTCAAGAAATTTAGCATTTCTTGATTCCACAAACTTAGTGGTGTGAGATGGACAATAAAATTTGTATCCTTTGGACTTTTCGGCATATCCAACGAAATACCCACTTATAGTCCTTGGATCTAACTTCTTTTCCTGTGGATTGTAGACTATCACTTCAGATGGGCATCCCCAAACACGTACATGTCGCAAACTCGGTTTCTAACCTTTGAATAACTCAAAAGGCGTCTTTGGAACAGCCTTGGTTGGAACTCGGTTTAATATGTACACAAATCGTTTAAGAGCCTCACCACAAAAACTTAGGAAGTTTGGAGTTGCTGAGCATACTTCGCACCATGTCCAATAATGTTCGGTTTCTTCTTTCCGCAACACCATTTTGGTCCGGTGAACCAGGCATAGTGTATTGGGCAATAATCCCATGCTCTTCAAGAAACTTCGCCAATTGACCAGGTGCTTGTCCATCATCTGGGTATCTACCATAGTATTCTCCACCTCTGTCTGATCTCACGATCTTAATTTGTTTGTCACATTGTTTCTCTACTTCAGTTTTAAATACCTTAAAGGCATCTAGTGCTTCGTGCTTATTACAAAGCAAGTAGAGATACATGAATTGTGAATAATCGTCTATGAAAGAAATGAAGTATCTCTGACCATTTGAGTCCATATTAGGAGTACAAATATCTGTATGTATGATTTCTAATATTTCTGTACTCCTCTTAGCACCTTTCTTTGACTTGTTGGTCTGTTTTCCCTTTATACAGTTCATACAAGTGTCATAATCAGTAAAATCTAGAGTATTAAGTACTCCATCATTTACTAGTCTCTTAATTCTATCCATGGAGATATTGTCCCAATCTCCGGTGCCACAACATAGAGGAATCCTCATTCACAACACTTCGTTTTATACCAGCATTATCATGAACGTGCATCGCATTATTAATGCCATTGTCTTATAAATTAATTCGAAAGAGACCATCAAACAAAATACCACTCCCAACAATTTCAAATTTATACGATAAATTGAATGTTGAATCTGAAAATTCAAAGGAGTATCCCAAAGGTACAAGTCTTGAAACTGAAATTAAATTCCTAGAAAAACTAGGAATATAAAAGGTCCTTTCTAAAATTAAAACAAAACCACTACCGAGAACTAATCTGCATGTCCTAATAGCTTCCACACGCGAGCGCATCTTATTTCCCGAATAGATGCCTTGTTCACTTCCCACTGGTTTCCGCTGGTTCTGAAAACCCTGTAAGGAATTTGAAATGTGGATTGTTGAACCAGAATCAATCCACCAAGTGTTGTGACTCACATCAACCATATTAGTTTCATAACAAACACATGTGAGTTGGTTACCTTTCTTTTTGAGCCAAGCCCTAAATTTGGCACAATCCTTCTTCATGTGCCCCTTCTTTTTACAGAAGAAGCACTTGGATTCCTTCTTAATGCCAGCTTGGGGAGGTAGAGGCATCTTACCTTTTCCCTTCGCTTGCCTTGCCCTTTATACTTATCCCGTGTTGCCATATGAGCACTTTCTCCTTTCTCCATGAGTAGCCTCTCTTCCTCTTGAACACACATGGTCATGAGTTCATTAATTGACCATTTAGTGTTATGTGTATTGTAAGAGATCTTGAAAGGGGCATACTCTTGTGGGAGAGTATTTAGGATATAGCATACAAGAAAGGATTCTGATATCCCAACCTCAAGATTCTTTAGCTGAGCTGCAATGTCCCTCATTTTCATGATGTGCTCACGCACACCTTTTACACTGGTAAGCTTTAATGAGGAGAATTTCATAATTAAGGTCATGGCATGCGCCTTCTCTGAAGACTCAAATTGTGCATCGATAGCCTCCAGCAATTCCCTAGCATTGTTATGCTGAATGACTGAACCACGAATACTAGCAGAGAGTTTTGTCTTTATGTACATCACACTGAGACGGTTGGACCGCTCCCATTGAACATAACGAGTATGTTCAACATGAGTACTATTCTCAGTAGGTTCAGGTGGTTCGTCTGACCTTAGAGCATAATCAAGATCCATGCATCCCAATTGAAGAATGACTAATTCCCTCCATTATTTAAAGTTATTTCCATTAAGCTCGGGAACAATTATACCAGAATTAATTGTAGGTGGTAAGACTGCATTATAATCAAATAAAACTTATGTATCAATATATTTGAGGCAAATAAACTTAAATCATATTGTACCAATGTAAAACATATTATAAAATATGAATCGCATAACATCAAAAACTGCCTGTGGGCTAAGTTTCTAATTTAAATTGATTCATAATTACTTTATGATGAAACTATCAAATTATATTCCCTTCCTTAATCCCTGTGGGTAAATTAAGAAAGATAAAATAATATTTCATCCTAATTAATCACATTAATATATTGAAAATTCTGTGGGATAAAATTTATAATATTAATGTGACTAATCACAATTATTGTCTTTTACTATATGTGATCCAAAGGCTCTTAATGTATATAATTTAATATAATCAAAGATGCTGTGGCTAATCTTTAATTAACTAAACATATACGGATCACTAGACATTTAATTTTATGAGTAAATATTCATAAAATTGCACATAAGGGCATAATAGGAATTTCACACCCAAGGGGGCAAAATCGTAGATTTTCATACCCAAAGGGGGCAAAACCAAAATTTTAGGCGTCCACGGCAGAATCGCAATTTTCCAAAAAGCGGAGGGCAGAACCGAGAATGCATGCGCGCTTTTCCACGCGCCCGCTTCAGCCTCTCGGGAGCCTGCGTCGCACACGCCCGCGCAGTCCTTCGGGCGCGTGCGACGCACGCGCCCGTTGCAGTTCCTCGGGCGCGTGATCGGGCGCGTGCGCACGCGCCCGCTGCACCCCTCGAGCGCGTGCGACGTACGCGCCCGCTGTAGCCCTCGGGCACGTGTGTCGCACGCGCTCGAAGCCCTCCTTTCGGGCCTTTTTTTTTGTCACTTCTTCTGCCTCGACCAGAATTAAGTCTAAAAATAATATGTTCTATAAAACGTAACCATCAAAATTTCATCACTTGATTAACCTCCGACGATGAGTAATATATCAAAAAATTAAGGGTTTTTCTTCCTAATGGCGGTGTGATCATGCAAATCCATCATCGCGTGGTGGGTCACTCGAATTTGACCGAAATTCTAAATTCCGATCCAATCCATATATAAAACCGAATTTACCCACACATAATTCAATGAAAATAAATTCCAAAAATTTCACCAAGACAGAGATTGTAAACATGCTCTGATACCAACTGTTAGAATAAATATAAACTAAAACTTGATGATCCCAATTTATCAATCCAAATAAATTCACACAGAATTCAGGATCAATTTGCGGAAACGTAAAGATCAACATACCTCTAGCCATTGATGAAATCTGCAAAAGCGGAAAGCCTCAAAATATTTGATGAATCTACACAGCATGATTGATCCGCAATATGGAGAACTGTACGTCTTGTTTTACTAGCCAATACCCCTCAAACCTGATGGTGTGTTTTTCTGTAGTGATAGGGTTTGAACTAGACGACCTAACGTATATATACCGTTTATTACGTTACCGATATTTTCCATCAAGGCCTTTATGGTAACATATTAACGGGCAAATATCACGAAATACACGTGGGTGATAAATTTGGCAATAACATCAGAATTTATTGGGAATACCAATAAGTGGGATCATATTTAGAATAATAAAAATATATTACATATTATAATATTATAATAGATATGTGACTTAAAACTTCATAAAAGATGCTCAAATCTCTCATCTAACCTTAGTGCACAAATATTCTCAATTAAATAGCATTTATCGAATCTTAGGGGTGAGTGACAGTTTCATTGAGCTAGTAATAGAGAAAATAATAGAGGAGAAGCACATGAGCTCTAAAGTATTATTATTCCGCATTAAGAACGATTAATTCTAAATTAGGTGCACGAATTTCTTTTCTCCATTACTATATTTTATATTCTAGTTGTGGAGATCTCGAGGTGCCGTTTTCATGACTTTCACAAGTTAGTGAAAGATTTATTCGCGACACGACTCGAATTTGTGAACTCATATTACAAGGCTACCACATTAAGTTTATCCCTATCTACCTCCTCTTTGAAAAAGGGTAAGGGCAAGAAAAATCAAGAATAGGAAAAAACAAGAAAGAAGATAGGTATCCGTATACTACTAACAGAACCGGATTTCTAAGCACAAAGACGTAATTAAGTAGTTGCAGCCGCAGGATTTTAGCAGGTGATGTGCCAACGATTATCTACTTAAGTAGAAAGTAAAGGTGAAAGTTCGTAGTCTATAGTGACATGCATTTTTTTTTATTAAGAAACCACAAGCTTGGGTTGTACAAAAAAATCCAAGGATAGTAACTCGGAACTTAACAACCCAAAAAAAAAAAAAATAGTAACTCGGAACTTCAGATCTCTGAGCTTAAATTGTCTGAAGTTGCTTTAGTTCTATCATGAGCTCTGCAAAATGCACAGCTAATGACCTCTATGCTTTTTAAGATGAAGATTCCCAAAAACTAAAATGACCTTAGGGGTGCATGATAAAAGAAATTTTTGTTCCAAAAATAGTTTTTCTACTCCGAAACAATTTTGGAATAGAAATCCGTTTGGTAGAATTATTTCACTTTTGTATTTTTAAATAGATTATTGTTCCGAAATACGTTTTGAGTATAAATCAGAAATAAAAATTTTCTATTTTTCAATTTTTGGAACAGAAATGAGAAATAAAAATTCTCATCGTTCGTCGCCGCCGCCGGTCGCCGCCGCCGTCGGCCGCCGCCGCCGTCGCTCACTGACCACCGGCCGCCGCCGCCGCCGCTGCCGCCTGCTGCTGTGCCGGCCGTTGGTCGCCAGCCGCCGCCGCCATCGCCAGTCTTCGCCGATCGCCGGTCGCCATCTACTATCGCTATTTGCTGATCCGTCCCCGTCCGAAAGGAAGAAATTTTGTGTCGTTATCAAACGCATTTATATTTTTAGAGTAGAAATTTTGTATCGTTATCAAACGGTTATTTTTGTTTAGAAACTCTTCTAGAAATAGAAATAAAAAAATCTATTTCTGTTCCAGAAATATTTCTAGAACAGAATGGTTTTCACGCGCGCCTTTAGATATTGTGGCCATTCCTTACATCCGGTGAGTAGTAGGATCCCAATCAGTTGACCTTTCTATATTTTGGTCCGTGCAATGGCCATTCCTTACATCCAGTGAGTTCGCATTGTACATGCAAACATGCGGGACAACTCATGGAGTCATTGTTCGATAGACATTCATATTGTGTGGGATGTGCAAGCATGATATCTACTCGTATTAATAGATTAAGCTATTTAACTGGCATAAATGAAGAAAACGATAAATGCACTTGCTCACATAGCTTTATGAGACATAAACTGGCTTGCATGTAGCATTTTGTTTTCAATTGTCCAAATATACGGAACAAGTGTAAGTATAGATGACAGCCTGATTCCTAATATCTACTTCTTACATGCCAACTTTCTTTGCAGAAGGAATATTAAGACACACCTTTGTTCCTCATGATCTAAACTAATCATTGTCCACATGAGAACTGGACTTACCTACCCCCACAATACATTAGAGAAGCATCCGTCCCACATTCGCATATGAGGTGAAGCCCTCCTGCCACCTCTCTCCACCTCCCGAAGAGGACAAAGACATTGTCATTGACTTCGAGTCAACTTAAGGTTCCCGTATGCTATAATTCACTGGATCACTTCAATGTTTTTCCAACTCTACTTTGGTTCTGCTTGATGACTCTGTTAACTCCATGGCTCCATCTTCACAACACCAGACGATTGAGTTTATCTGGACATGAATAAAAAACTGTGGGTAGTCACGTGCTTGTCTTTGCATAAGTGTTTCAGTTTGGCATTTGTCGAAGGTACTTGAAAACTTATTGCTTTAGTGTGTTACCTATCCTTATAAGCCGGCTGCGTAAAGCTTGTCCCTAATTGAACATAGTTGAGCTGCTACGTCTGTAATGCTTGTTCGCTCTCCTGGGACTCCAGTTGAGCAGGCGATCCCAATTCGGTAGACCATTAGCAAACAATCCTGAAGCGTGCTCTTTCTATTTTCGCTTGCATGGCTCTCCACCTCTCGAACTAGAACGGGATCGGTAATTTCTAGGATTCGTCCAGGCAAAGATTCCTCAACAAAACCATGTAGGTTCAAATTTTCTTTGAATATCTCAGCTGTGGGCCTGAGACCTGTGAACATCTCTAGCAAGAGGATGCCATAACTATAGACATCACCTTCAATAGAAACCACACTACCCATTCCATATTCTGCACATACCAAGAACCACGTTTGGTCGAATTATGAGAAAATAATGAGCACAATCTCATTGTGAAGTTAAAGTTTTGTGAAAAGATGCCATCACCAATTTCATCATGAACAAATTCTTCATTTGAGGGACACAAGGAGACATACCTGGAGCAGCATAACCAATTGTTCCTCTCAAACCAGCAGAGCTTATATTTGTGCTTGTGTAAGATGTGGATTCAAGGAGGATTTTTGTCAATCCAAAGTCACCTATATGTCCAACCATCTCGGCATCTAAAAGTACATTACTTGCCTTTAGATCACAATGAACGATGGCACTGTGGCATTGGTTATGAAGATAATCCAATGTAAAAGCAATGTCAATGGAAATTTTTATCCTTTGGATGAGACTCAAATTTTTTGAAGGCCCATTTGCATCAGTAGGCATTGGAGACGGGTGCAACCACTCTTGGAGGCTACCATTGACCATGAACTCATAGACCAAAGCCTTAAAGTCATTCCCAGCATAATCAATACCTGAGCACACTATCAACACCTTCAAAAGATTTTGGTGTTTTATATTCTTCAAAGCCTCGCACTCAGCTTTGAAGCTCTTCAAAGCACCATGACGCGTTAAATTAAGCACCTTCACAGCAACGTTGGTCCCATCTTCTCCGAGCATCCCCTTGTAAACAGATCCGAAACTACCAATACCAATCAAATGAGTTGAAGAAAAACCATCGGTCGCTTTAAGGAGAGTTCCATAAGATAAGTTTTTCCAAGTATCAGCTATGGAACTTCAAGTTGGTTCTTTTGTTTTCTTCTTCTTCAACCAACATATATACACACAAACCAGAACAAGAACCACCCCTAGAAGGCCAAAAGTAATAGATAGCACAAGTTTCAATTCATGAACAACTCTTTCCCTCTTGGAGTGTCTAAAGATGCATTTAGGAAGCCGAAATTCCGGGATTCCTCCACAGATTTTGTTGTTTCCGATAACAAAAGTGACGTTTGCATTCTTGAAGACTCCTTCAGTTGGTAACATGCCTTCAAAATTATTATAGGATAAATCCAGAATTTCCAGGAAGTGAAAAGCCTCAAAGAACTTCGGAATCTCACCTGATAGATTGTTATTCGAAAGATCCAATATCTCAATGCTTCTTAAAGAGCTAAATGATTGAGGAATGGATCCTTCGAAGTGGTTATCCTTCATTTTTAATATTACCAATCCAACACGATAACCTAGAGTGCTCGGAATTTCACCAGCAAACATATTGCTTGAAATGTCCAAAGTCTCTAAATGGTCAACTTGTCCTCCTTCCACCAGAAGGGCCCCATTTAAACGGTTGCAAGACAAGTTCAAATAGACGAGACTTTTAACCGCTAAGAAGATGGAACCACTTAGATTGTTGTTAGAAAGATCAAGCTCCATCAGACTTTGAAACTTATCTAGATGTAAAGCAATATGGCCATGAAAGTGATTCCCATCAAGATATAAAGCAGACAATTTCTTCATCTTCTGCAAAGAGGATGGAATCATTCTCGATAGATTGTTATTGGAGAGTATCAAGATCACCATATTTTGAAGATTTCCCACATTAAACATTATAGCACCCGAAAGAATGGCATTTCTATCCCCAAGACCTCCAAGTTCACAAGATTGATGATTGATCTGGGAATCTCACTAGTTATAGGATTATCGCCCATCGACAGTCTTGTGATAGTAATGGATAAATTACCAATACAATCCGGCAACGGCCCACCGAGTCTATTATCAGCAAAATATAAGAAGGTTAGGCTGGAGATATTGGTTAATGAGCAAAGGAAGCTCAAATCACCAAATCCCTTGCTTCCAAGGTGGTTAGAGTGAATGGTCAACCATTGAAGGTTACGCAAACTTTTAAAAGACGGTACATTCCCTGAGAATTTGTTTTCTCCAAGTTGAAGTATCTGTAGATTTGTGGCATTATTAGGGATCCATAGGGGGATTGATCCAACAAACTGGTTCTGGGCAATGCTGAAAACTTCTAAGTTGGGGAGACCAAAGCTGATTGTAATGGGAAGACTTCCATTAATTCGGTTAAGTCCTACATCAATTATTTTCAATGAAGATAAATTGTAGAGGGATGGCGGAAGTGCACTTGACAAATAATTTCCCACCAAATCAAGATACGTCAATTTGGTCAGTTGGCCTAGAATATGAGGAAGAGAATGACCTAGGTGACAGAAAGGAAGATAAAGCACCTCTAGAGATGATAAGTTCCCAATAGAAGAAGGGACACTTCCTATTAGATTGTTTCCGCCTAAATTAAGAAACTGAAGTTTCACCAATGAACCTATATCTGGAGGAACTTCTCCACTCAATTGGTTGTTATACAAAGAGAATACAAATAGGTCAAGGCAATGTGATATATTCTTTGGGATTTCACTGGTCAGTGAATTATTGGGTAGTTGTAAATATAGAAGATGGCGCAGCTGCCCAATTTGAGGAGGGATTTCATGGTGAAAGCTATTATCAGAGAGAGACAATTCCTTTAAAAAGCTGTGATTACCAATGTGAGGAGAGATGGACCCGGAGAGCTTTTGGGAACTCAAGTTCAAGTTGATGACTCTGTTGTGGTGTCGACGACCGCAAAAAACACCGTACCATTGGCAGTGGTTGACCGTACTATTCCAGGAACGAAGCACCCCGAGAGGGTCTTCAGTTATCCCATCCTTAAATGCAAGCAGAGCAGATTTGTCGGTTTCATTTGATACCGAGGAGACTCGTATAAAGCCCAATGCGATAACAATCACAAAAATGAAGCGACGAAATTGTAGGTCAGCAAGGTTGAAGCCCACGAGTGGCATAACTCAAAGCAGAAGTGAAGGGAAGTGAAGTATAGGGAGATCAAGAAGGAATGAGAGATTTGATGCGTAATTCAGGTGTGGTTCAGCCACCTCATTGACAAGAGATTTATAGAGAGTCAGGATTTTGTAGAGAGACGCTTGTTTTGGTCTCAAGAATCAAAAGATGGGTAGTGCATTGAAAAAACTAAAAGACAAGAAAGTTGTAAAATTCATCTTAGCATTCTCTCTACAGCAGAATTAACTTCCGACATGAACAAATAGAAATTAATGAATTCTGGAAGGAGTATACCATGGTTTGCATAAAGTAGACAGACTTGACTTGAGAACAACTTTCTACCCCTTGTTTTGGTTTGAGATCAACTAAAAACTTGTTTCCAAAGTTTCTAGAAAGTCAGGCTAGAAACCATTTTCTCATGGATTCAACGATACAATAGATTAAATTCACCACAACATTGTCTTCTATTTTATGCTTTTAGTGCGGATTTCATATCCGATCGAGCTTTTAACATGCAAAACGAAAATGGTGTGTTGTTTTTTATTTGGTTGATTTGTTTATTCCCTTTGCTAGACTTCTTTTTGGTCATCGTAGAAGTGGAGGGTCATCATAAACGGATCCAAGATGCTTTCTTATCGGCCGCGTGCCAGAGTATAGAAATCCCGAGATTTTTGTGTTGTCAATCAAATCAACACATAGAAGTGAGCTAACTATGGAAAAAATTACAACAACCAATATGGAAAATGGCCACTCTCATTCTATGTTAAGCTTGTATTTATGCTTGGTAAATAGATTATTTCATTAGTATGTTACTAACAAAGTCACGTTGTTCCTCATAAGATTGAAATAATGCTAATAATCTACTAGGAATTTATGGTGGTAAAATTATTATTCGGTTCATAAGTTACCACCGTTAAGCGATGCTACTTGCAAAATATGTAAGAATAATCTACTATGGAAAAATCACACCTATTTGTAAAAGTGAATGAATGTTCATAATCTACCTGGTAAATTAGTTAAACAATGAGTATGTTGTAGACAATTACACTTTGGTAGTTGTTAAACTGGAAAAAAAAAAACATTATTAACCCATTCATAATTTATAGTGGTAAAATTACTGTGGTGGTGACTTATTAACTAACGAAGGGGACCACTTACAAAATTTAAAAACAATTGGTAATCTACTATTGGGATTGAGGATTATAAATTAGTCATTTCATTCATCATTTACTAGTAGTTGATCAGACTGATAAGTTCCCAATAATTTACTTACTAAAGGCATTTGAAATTTGCTATCAGTTATTGAAATTTGACGCCATGGAGACTTGTAGAAAGCACAATGGAATGGCAATCGCAAAATGGAGCAATGAAATTGTATGTTTGCAAAACTAAAGTCCGCGAGTTGCTTAGCTCAAAGCAGAAGTTGATTGAATTGTTGTGCAGGCAAATTAAGAAGGAATGAGTGATTAAATGCATAATTCAGGTGTTGTTTAACCACCTCATTGACAAGAGATTTGCAGAGGGTGAGGATTTTGGGAGAGAGACTCTTGTTTGGGTCTCAAAATTGATTTATCTACATCGACTTGGCATAAGTGAGTGGACAAGTTCGGTGCTAATCACTCAGATTTATTGATTACCAATCATGATTAAGCCACAAAATAGGTAGTCATTTATTCCTCTTTGCATTCTCTCTACGTAAGAATTAACTTCGCACACCAACAAATAAAAATTGAATGAAATTGATTTCTCACAGCAAGCAAATGAAAATTATTACAGGAGTATGTCATGGTTTGCATAAAATAGACAGATTAGTGGTAGGAAGACTCTGAGTCCACCACCACGGCACCACTACCCTATGTTTTGGTTTGAAAATGACTAAAAAGTTGTTTCCAAAGTTTCCAAGAAATTAGGCTAAAAATGATAAAACACTTTCTGGCGAGTTCAATGAAAACAATTTCTGAGGATTTTCACTAAATTCATCTATTTTGGAAATTGAAGATGAAAATTTGGCAAATTTTCTTTGACCAAAAGTGGTCAAGATTTTGGTTCCACATAGGCCTAGCAGACCACATACGGTGTTTAAGGAGCTTAGTTTCTGCAGTCTAATTGGCAAAATTTTCCATCTAAACTGCCTTTGATTCATGACATCTTTAAAAAAAAAAAAAATTGCATTTAGATAATTAGGATAATTGTCCAGAAAATTTTACATTTGCTATACGATGGTCAATTCAATCATAAACCTTTTAATTGTACCATTTTAGTCTTAAGCATTTTGATGAATTGTCAATTTAGTTATTCTAGCCAATTTTGACCAAAAATCACTAACATAAATATTGGTTATCTTACATGACACAATCGACATAGATATGGACAATTTTGCAATCTTTTTCATTTTAATTTTTTTCATTTTATTTTCCTTTTTTAGTTTTGTTTTTCTTTTTTTATTAACTTTTTTTTTTTTATTTTGTAATCGGCAACCCCAACTGGCCACTGAACAACCCTTGGTAGCCACTTGTGATTGTAACATACAATGCGGAATTTTTTTTATTTTTTTGGTGATCCAGGGAACCTCAACACGGCCAACAGCTGGAGCGTAAACCCTGGGATGACGCTAGCGGAGAACTCACCACCCCGACATCACGCTTAAGACACCTAGTGCCTCCACTGGGTTTCAAACCCCTCACTTCTAGGCAAGGATCATTGGAGCTCTTATTTAACGTAGCCACCACGGACGGTGTTCTTTTCTATTTGGTTGATTTTTTTCCTTCCCTTCGCTAGACGTCTTTTTGGTTTTCATTAAAGTAAAGAGCCACGAAGAAAAGGAGAAAAAGTGGAGAAAAAACACAACCCCGCTAGATATATTTTTGAGGAAAGAGAGATTATGTTTTCCTTCATCAGCGGAGGAAAATTCTTTCAATATGGTTCCAATTAGTCGGTTACACATACAAATATCAGCCACCGCTGTTATGATAAAGTGAAGACCGTGGTTTGGAAAATTAAACATTCTTAGTCTTCCTATTGCATCATCGTTTATCTTGCCATCCTCCGCCCTGTCACTCATCTTAGAAATAATGAGAGCTCATCGCCAGATCTAAGTAGTCTAACATTACAAGAACTCAAAATTCAGCTTCGTTTGTTGGCGTTAAGGAAGGGCATGTGTTCAGATGGGGCCTTCTAATCGACATCAAACTTCTCGAAACACTAAGAAACAGAAGGGAAGCGCGTATTGAAAAATTAGAAAAGCAAGTGATGAAGGTCCATGTGAAAGCTTGACCTTTTCCTTCTATTGGACAAGGTTATACTACTTTGGTCGATTCAATTGATCTATAGTGATGCTCCCACTTTTCTTGTAAGAAAAGGACATGGGATCTTTTAACTAATATCTTGATAATCACTTGTTGGACAAAATACTTCGAATTGGGAAGAAATGCAATTAGATTTTGAGGTGTGATAATACTCTCTGCAATAAATTATTTGCCCCACAAAAATCCTACAAGATACAATATAGTCTCAAATGAGAATCCAAAAATAGCAATTCTGTAGCAATTCTGGTGTATCTCCAAAAATTCTCAAAGGGAAACAATTGAAAGAAGGTTGTATTTTAGAAAGAAAATGCGACAACACTTGATGATGATTGATATTAAAAACTAATGTACTTATCTCAACATTTTGAACAGAAGCAAACCTTAAAAAAATGTTGCGAAGTGAACAAATACATTCTTAGATGATACAATGGAAAGACTCATTGAAAATTCATAATAAAAAATAATAATTTTTTATATTCCGAATTTCATAAATTTTGAAAAAACCAATTGAACAAATACAAACTTTCAAAGGTTGTGAGACACTGAGACACCCAAAAAAAAAAAAAAAAAAAAACAAGTAAAATAATTGCATGAAAAAAATGAGGATTAGTGCACCGATAATCACGCACTCGCATGTGATATTGTGGAGTCCAACCCTTAGTCCATTTCATTCATTTGACCAAATTAGTAGACATCAATATTTATATAGTGGTTCACCTACTCTCAACTTTCCTGTGTGGGATAGGAAAAAACACTAATTTATTTATTTTATAAACAAACAGCCAACACAACCTTGGGCAGATTGGTGGTTAGCATAAAGTAGACAAATTAATGGCAGATTGACTTGAGTCCACCTCTACTATCTCATGTTTAGGTTTGAGACCAGCTAATAAGTTGCTTCCAAAGTTTTTAGAAAGTTAAGCTAAAAATGAGAAAACACCTTCCCCTAAATTCAAATAAAAACAAATTTTGAGAATTTTTGACCAAACACGCTAACCTTGGAAATTGAAAATGAAAAACCAACTTTTCTTTAACCAAACAAGGCTGGCGATTTTGATTCCACATAAGCCTAGTAGACCATGTTTAGTTTTCGAAGATTACATTCTTCATTGGAAGAAAATGACACGGTATCTTTTAACTAATTTCATAATAATCAACCTTAGCCAGATCAGTGATTTGCATAAAGTAGACGAATTAAGGAGAGATTGACTTGAGTCCACCACTACTCTCCCCATATTTTGGTTTGAGACCAACTAATAAGTTGTTTGCAAAGTATTCTGTAAGTTGGGCTAAGTATAAGAAAATGCCTTCCCCTAAATTCAAATAAAAACAATTTCTAAGAACTTTTATCAAATACACTAATCTTGGAAATTGAAAACGGAAAACCAATGACTTTTCTTTAACCAAAATGGGCCCGAGATTTTGATTTCCCATAAGCCTATTAGACCACCTTTGGCTTTGAAAAAGCTTGGTTTTGGCAATCTATTCAAAAGAAATTCCTCCTACCGGCCTTCAATTTATGAGATCTTTAAGAAAATTATTCATCTAGATAATCCAAATTAAAGAAAGTGTCCTACCACTACTCTAAAGTGCACAACAACTATCTTTCTTGGTTAACCACTGGGATTCGCCTCAGTGGCCACCCTTCCAACATGGATGGCGGAGGTGAGGGGTTCAAATCCCCACCTTTTCAAGGAGGGATGGGGTGGGGACACGTAAGTTTCAGGAGTGGGTTTTGACTTCTACACCCTGCAAGAGGTAGGGTAAAAGTTTGAGAGTGAGTGTTAGAGTAAGAATAGCGTAGGACTAATCCAAAAAAAAAAATATATATATCTTTCTTGGTCGACTTAATGTTCGGACATATCTTTAACATCATATAACACGATATATATGAGAGGTGAAAATTACCATACTTAGGTCCACCATAGAACCCATCACTTGAACTGATTTTCTTTTGAATGGTGCGAGAGAAGAAAATCACTGCAACATTCTTTTCTATTCTATGTTGAGATCTACATATGAGTTCTGTTAGAAAGTTCCATATCGGAGAATTGGTATGGTTTGGAATAGTAAATGTATCCTAGTTGGCCTATAACTTGTTGATTTAAGGTTTTGAGTAAAGATAAGTCTAACTAGATATATTGACAAGCTTGAACTTAAGCTCTCCCTTGGTGATCTCCTTGCATGAAGGTATCAAGCTTTTGTTGCACACTCTCAGCAAATGGTTTAGAGCCAATGACAGATCATGTGTTCTAGTATTTGTTGAAAATCTTAAGGAATGAATATGTTCACCAACCCAGTTTTTAGGTGATGGGCATTGTGGTGTAATAGCATGGGCCTAATGGCAAACTTCATCGTTCAGTTTGGAGAAAGAGATCATGGATGAAATTGGGTGTTGATGGAGATTCAAGTCGAGATAGCTTGATGCAAAAGGATATTTAGATTAAGGGGCAACAAACCTAACATTGAGCCCATGCTTGAGGGGGAGATTGTTGAAATTTACGTGTGAGTTATGTCAGAAAGTCTCACATTGGAATATTGGTGTGATATGGAGCAATTAGTATAACATAACTCATTAATTTAAACTTTTGATTAAATACGAATCTAACTGAATATGTTGATGGACTTAAACTTAAGCTCCCTCTCGACGATTTCTCCTAGTAGAGATATCGAATTTCTGCCACGTGCTTCTAACATTTTATACTTTCTATGTCGATTCCATATGTCAAAGTATCCATGGTGCATTGGGTTGATTTTTTATTTTCTTAACACTGGTATTGAGTATTGTGAGTGCTGCTCAGAAGGCCTTCGTGATGTTGTTGGTTCATTAATCCTCTCCCTATGTGTCTCGGATCAGTCCTTATGAGCCCCAGCAGCCCGGCCCGTAAACATTTTCTTGTGAAGACTTGCATTTGGGAAGGTAGCTATATGCTTCATAGGGGCATGTACCCACCATTCACATGCTCATTGCTTTGCTTAACTTGTCATGTTTGGGTATTCATTGTCATGTATAAGTGCTAAGTTTTCGTTCTTTAGTGAGTTTCGATGGTTTTCGTCATTCATTCTTTCAAGAAACATCTTAAGCTTGATGGTTGCATAGTTAGAACAATGGGAATGTATAAATTTTAGACTTTGGCATTAAGCTTCTATAGAATATCCATCTCATGGAATCATTTTTTCTCATAAGTCATAATTGATAGAAAGAGAACAGAAAAAGAAAGGATTGGTAACCAACTGATGTCTCTGCATTCTGTTTGTCCCTTTACATGGCTGATCCTACAATTTTTTTTGGTGGTGGAGAGTGTTAGCGCAATGCTCAACCATGATAGAAAGTTAAGAAAACTGACTTCAACGCAGTTAGCTGATGGCAAATCATAGGCCCTTGTTGTGACTGGTGGCAGCTGTTGTTCAATCCTAGATGTTCAGGCACCCTCTCTCTCTCTCTCTCTCTCTCTCTCTCTTCGGCCATTTGTTCAGGAAATTACTTGGATGATCTGTGAGTGCCTTCTCTCTCTCTACAATCTGGATTGGCAGTTTCTTTTTCCTAGGTTCTCTTTTTTGGGAGAGGAAACATTGGAAACTTAGAATGCTTGGTATTGTGGTGGTTGTTAGTTGAGGCCATGGGCTTGTTGGTTCTTTTGCCTTTTGCTTTTCTTTTTATCTTGTACCAATATGTTTTAGTTCTTATGGGATTTCCATCATTGAATTCACGGAACATAATGCTAATGGACTCCATTCATTTGTTTAATTGAGTCAATGCACATTTGTGGGTCAATTTAGTGAGCTCTTTGCAAAGACAAACAAGAGATGAATTTGAGCTCAATTCCCATAATTTGTTATGTAATTTAGTGAGACACCTGTCGAGTTAAGGAGTAAGATTTGTTTTGTCTTCTCGTTGCTTTATCATTCTTCTCTGAGCAAGTATTTTCTAAATAAGATAATTGGATAGTCTACAAGGACCTAGATTCATCTTTTTTCTCTTTCCTTTGCCTTTATCATGATTGTGGCTGCAACCTAGTTATGATTTCTCTTAAAAGAATGTAGGATGAATGAAATAACCATGGAGAACTCATAGATGAATGATTATCCAAATGCAAGAAAAATTTTAAGTTGATAGTTAATAGGGTTTCTTTATGTTTTTTTTTTAAAGAAGTTCTTTTGCTGCTCTTCAATCATTTTTAATAAGCCAAATATGTCTAAGCTTGTTCATTATTGTTGCATTCATTTTCATTGAAACCATAAAAAAAAAAAAAAAAATCTGATTTTGAACCGACCCTAAAACTTGTGATAGGGTAGGTTATAGGTTTCAGATTTCGACAAGTAGGTTCTTTTTTTTTTTTTGGTCGGTCCTACTCTATTCCTATTCTAATTCTCACTCTCAGACTTTTGTCCTTCCTCCTTGCAAGGCGTGGGAGTCAAAACCCACATCTGGAATTAAATTATCCCCACCTTAACCTATAAGAAGGTGGGAATTTGAACCCCTATCTCATTCTTTCATGTTGGAAGGATGGTCATTGGGGTAAACCTTAGTAGTTTGATTTCGACAGGTAGGTTCTAGGTTCCAAAAAATAAGGAATCTGTACAAATTCCAAGTAAAACTTTTAAGGAACCTAGAACTGCTCATCTCTGCTTGTTCATGAACATCAAGTGAAAGCCCATTAAATGATTGAAGCTGCCGATTCTGGTTCATCAATGCACGTTGATGGGGGCAATGGAATAAGCACACACCATATGCAAACATAACGAACAGAAAAATGGAACATGAGAAATTCAATATGAGTAGGCCGAACGGAGCTCAATTTGAGATAACACTTGCAATGAACAATTCAAAAAGCTACAGTTGAGTCACTGTTGTAGGTGCCAACACCAACGCAGACGCAGAAAGTGATACCTATGAGGAGGAAAGAGGCTTGGAGATAGTTGCCATCTCCATCTTTCACAGGGCTTCAAACTCCGACTACTCATGAGGGGACCAATCACAATATGCATGGGCTTGATTTGGGGCTTAAGATTTAGAGGGGAGACCAGACGACTTCTTTTTTATTTTGAGGGAGATTAGTTCAATACGGCGCTGTTTACAAATAAGTGAATCGTCCAAAATAGCGTCGTATAAATGGACCTTTTCACTTTAGTTGTTTGCCACATAGGATAGAAAAATGATTAAAATAAATCACATCAATATTTTTCGTTATCATTTTACTTTCATAACAAATTTTAGAGATTTAGTGCATTTATTCCCATTATTTATAAGATGTTATTGGCATTGATTGTCCCTTACCCGATGCTAGGGTTGTCAGAATTCGACTAAAACTATAATAAATCTGAATTTTTATGTATTTTCCATTCGGTTTGGGTTTTGGTTTGAACAATAAAAAATAAGTATTTTTGTTTGAATAATTTCACGTATAGAAAATCACCCATTTTCTTAATATTATAATTTACACAATTTCTCTTAATTTCCATCAAACTCTTTTTCATATTTCAGGAAAGAAAATCAAAGAACCAAACTGGTTCGATGGGAACCAAATTGAATTGAATGAAGTGCGGCTCCATTGAAAGTCAAATGCACATCCAAAATCTCAACTGAATCAAAACGTTTATAATATATCTAAATTTCCTAATGAATTTTTAAAATGCTAAATCAAACGCAAGCATGATACCCTTGCCCTTTGCTGAATAAATTCCCCTGGAAATGAGCAAAATGAAATGACTTCCCTCCTCCTTATCCGTCCCACGGTTCACCGTCAAGCCCCAAGTTTGATCGGCCACAACTCGCGGCCTCCCACCACCACCACCACCAGGCACGGACCACCGACATCTCTCTCTCTCTCTCTCTCTCTGAAACTCGCTCTTCCGACGGCCGCGGACAATTAACTTCAGCTCTCTTGGCCACTCCTTCGCGAACAAGGCAGGCATTGTCGATCCGCTCAAGACCATACAGCGGGACGTGGAGGCGGTGGGAAGGATGGGGACCTCGTCGGACCCTCCCATTTGGGGAGACATCGACGTCTGCGAGAGGTAAAAAGGGTTCGATCGATTTCCTTGCGAACCGTCCTCTTTGATTTTGTTTCCGCTCATATTTCTTCCTCTCTTTTCTTGAAATTTCGCAGTTACCTGGTGTGCTCTATGTACGAGGAGGCGGCTTCGTTGGCTTCCTCTGTTCTGGAGCGTCTCCGTCGGGACGAGGGTGGTCTCGTTGGAGGAGAAGCAGGAGAGGGTCTTTCGCGGTTGCATGACATGATGGGATCGGTTGGGATGGTGTTAGTGCAGTCTTTGAAAGAAATGGGCAGGTCTAAACTGTACCCAGTTGATTAAGATGACTTTTTATATGCAGAGTCTCATGCTTGCTTTGGTTCTTGGAGGGAAGTTAGAAATTGTGCTGTAACTGGTAGGATTTTCTTGCAGGACAGCAGAAATTCTGCATAAGCTAAGGGAATTGTTCGGTTCTGTTGCTGCCATCCCCATTGAAGTTCTCCAAATTGGGTAATGTAGTGTCTTTTTGCGTTATCACGTTTCCAATTCTACATGTAGATTGATGGCTTTTCTTGGAACGGGCTTCCATGGTTATGTTGATGCTTTCCTGATCCTTCTGAAGAGCAAAATTGCAAAAGAAACGGTATAAGAGTACATACTGTAAACGTGGTTAAATATTTGGAGTGTTGCATTTGCTGGGTTGACATCGGCTGACTGAAGACCTTATTGAAGCTAGTGTAGCTACATTTCTTAACATTTATATTCTCTACCATTGTGGTTGAAGGAACACATACATGATATGAGGCTGATTTATGCTCATCTTATTTGAGTTACGGGGGTAAACAAGATGGTATTAGGAAGTCTAATTCTCAAAGGCAACCAATTATATGCTATGTTTTGCCTTTCAAAAATTTGTTGTTCCTTTTTTTTCTTTGGGAAAAGAAAATATCTAAAGTTTTGTGTTCTTCATTGTTCTATTTTTCTTTCTATTTGTATGTTAATTTGTTTGTCTTTGTTGATGACCCCAGACAACTTCAATGTTTTATATTACTATGTTAGATCCATATTTGGCCTGCTCCATCTACCATCCGAAGAGGATTTAGGTAGATTGTATATGACGTTGATAGGTATGTTGCATTTGTGCCTTAAGGCTTAAACCAAGATATACATGTGCTTCAGGCCTTAAGTTGGTTTGGTTATTATATCTTCCAAAAACATCTCACGACCTTTAAGGGCTTATCTGCGGGGCTGAAAAAAGATTCCACATAATCTACACTGAACTTTCCTTTACACTCACTTTGGCCACTTTAGTTTCAAAATTATCCACTTTGCACCGCGAAGTTTTAAGAAAAAAGCAGTCTATGCCTTGGTTTCTGACGTTATGAGGATGTTAGCAAAAGTTATAGAAATTAGAAGCTGTAAAGTGTAGGGTTTGACCTAGAGGATACAAAATGCTGAAAAGGATAAACCTCAGGACTTTTTTTATTTTGTAAGTTGCTCATCATTTGTACAAAATTGACTATAAGTTGAAAGCCTGGTGGAAGAGCTATAGAAAGCATTATAGTATATTGGCATTGCTTGCATTGAGTACCTCGAAATTTGTATATACCCCTAACTGTCGATGACATAACATGACCTAATATTTTGACGCTTTGGTGCCATCTATATAGATAAATGGTTGGGATTGTAGCTCGCTTAGATTGACCAAAACCTATTTTATAACATACCTAGATTTCCAAAACAAAGAATTATATCACAACATTAGTATGGCGTGTTTGTTTTTGTTTTGCGAAAGCATGAAATTTTTTTATCCTGTTTTGCCAAAATCTAGAATATTGTTCAGGTTTTCAAATTTATGAAAAAGCTCTATGTGAATTATGTGTCAACATTAGTATGTTGTTAAAGTTTTAGGTATTTCAGGTTTAAAAAAGTCAAAGTGCATGAGCCATGATTTAAAAAAATTAAAAGTAAAAGGCAAGAGTCATTTGAATCCTTAGTCATTGTGAACTTTGAGAATGCCATACTCAATGTTGTTGGATTGTTGTGGGTCCGATGACCCCTAACACCTACGTCATGTTTATATTTCTGTAAAGGACGAGGAACAGTTTTGATTAATTTTAACAAATGTAAGGGTGTCATTGTAGATTATCCAAATCATATCGGGGGGTTGTTAGAGTTATTTACACCCCATCCCATAGACAGATTTACATGATTTACGAGTTGGGACAAGTGTAGTACTGGAATGTTAATTGAAGTTGTACATGTCATCTATTGATTTGGTGTATGCTACAAACAATGCTTTTTCATTGCAGTACTGGAATATGTTAATTGAAGTTGTACATTTCATCTATTTGTACATGTCATTTGGTGCATGCTACAAACAATGCTTTTTCAGATGTGGTAATTGCCCTGCTACTTCTGCCCCGCCACATCAGCAGATGACATGTTCTATGACACCCACAAAATGTCATCTCATGCATTGTGCCTTAACTCTATTGCAGAATAAGACCTATGTTATGCTTGGTTTGTACATTCCACTTTTAACCAATTGTTGGTGTGATATCGCATATAGGCAGCTATTGGAAGATGTGAGATTGGCAATGGTTAAGAACATTAGCTTTCGGCGTTCTCTTCATCCTTTAGTCTCTAAGAAGTGCATCTTTGATTTTCATGTTGAATGCAAGTTACATGACCTCTTTTAATGCACAAATATTCTCACGTAAAGAGCATTTATTGAATCTTAGGGGTGAGAAACCGTTTCATTGAGCTAGTAATAGAGGAAATAATAGAGGAGCACATGAGCTCTAAACCATTATTGTTCCGCATTAAGAACGATGAATTCTAAATTAGGTGAACGAATCTCTTTTCTCCATTACTATATTTTTTATTTTAGTTGTGGAGATCCTGAGGTGCCGTTTCGTGACTTTCACAAGCTAGTGAAAGATTTAGGCCCCGTTTAGTTCAATTTTGGGGAAATGACTTTACATTTCCCCAAGTATCTTTAGAGTAATGGACATTCGAAGAAGGCAATTATGTTTAGATACTTTTATATTTGTGTATTTAGCAAAGTAGCTTTGAGGTGAAAAGAAAAAGGAAAAAAAAAAAAAGAAAAGAGGAGGAGGAGATGTTGAATGTTGAAGTAGAGGGCGAAACAATCGGGAGGCGGTCGGAGCTAGTCGTTGTGGTGGGGGAGACGGCTAGTGGAAATGGTGGTGGGGAGGCGGTGGGTGCCCGACCCAGGCACCATCGCTTGAGGCGGCACGGTGTGTGGGTTGCGCGCCGCCGCGTGGGTCGCCATCGCGCGACCCACCCAGGCGACGCCAGTGCGTGGTTAGGCGGCTCTTCTTAGCGAATAGATCTGACCAGCTAAGCTCCGCCGGCTGAGCTACAAGTCCAAGGAGGAAGACGATGAGCAGTAACTTGTGAGGGTAAAAGAGGAAAAGGCAATTGTCAGTAAGGGCAATATGGGAAGGAAAAAAAATCATTAAACCCCTATTTAGCATTTTGAAAATGTTGAAATCCCAAAGCATGTCTCTACCTGCTTTGAGCTTTCAGCATTTCAAAGGCACCCATTTGGTCAAGGAGCCTTCAAATGCTGAATCAAACATCCTAAAACTTTTTCCGAAAAGACTTTGGGGGCTCAAAGCCCCTTGAGAATGCTGAACCAAACGGGCCTTATTTGCGACACGACTCGAATTTCTGAACTCATATTACAAGGCTACCACATTAAGTTTATCCCTATGTACTTCCTCTTTGAAAAAGGGTAACGGCAAGAAAAATCAAGAACAATAAAAAACAAGAAATAAGATAGGTATCCGTATACAACCAACAGAATCGGATTTTTAAGCACAGAGAGGTAATTAAGTAGTTGCAGCCGCAGGGTTTTAGCGGGTGATGTGCCAATGATTATCTACTTAAGTAGAAAATAAAGGTGAAAGTTTGTAGTCTATAGTGAGATGCATTTTTTTTTTTTAAAGAAACCACAAGCTTGGGTTGTACAAAAAAATCCAAGGATAGTAACTCGGAACTTCAGATCTCTGAGCTTAAATTGTCTGAAGCTGCTATAGTTCTATCATGAGCTCTGCAAAATGCATGGATAATGACCTCTACGCTTTTTAAGATGAAGATTCCCAAAAACTAAAATGAAAAGAAAATCATGGCCGGTGATCATTTAGATATTGTCGCCATTCCCTACATCTTCTTGTCTAAGGCCGGTGAGTTGTAGCATCCCAATCATTTGACCTTTCTATATTTTGGTCCGTGCGGTGGACAGAAATGTCTTGAAAATTCCTGGTAATGCGAGAAAATTTGTTCATTTTTCTCCATTAGTTGAATTTGATTATGATGTTTCGTTCTTCCTCGTGAAAGTCATGGTCCCGACTTTGACAGTGACTACCATCTTTACTTTTAAGTTATTTGTGTGGGTGATATCTGTTTCACTCAAAACTACATTTCGGAAGTCATTCCCGTTGGCGAGGTGATGGAATCACGTAATCTACTCTCCCATGTCGAGCATTTAGGTAATGTAGGACTTGAGTTCGCATTGTACATGCAAACATGCGGGACAACTCAAGGAGTCATTTTTCGATAGACATTGATATTGTGTGGGATGTGCAAGCATGATATCTACTCGTATTAATAGATTAAGCTATTTAACTGGCATAAATGAAGAAAATGATAAATGTACTTGCTCACATAGCTTTCGATAAATGTACTTGCTCACATAGCTTTATGAGACATAAACTGGCTTGCATGTAGCATTTTGTTTTCAATTGTCCAAATATACGGAACAAGTGTAAGTATAGATGACAGCCTGATTCCTAATATCTACTTCTTGCACGCCAACTTTCTTTTCAGAAGGAATATTAAGACACACCTTTGTTCCTCATGATCTAAACTAATCATTGTCCACATGAGAACTCGACTTACCTACCCCACAATACATTAGAGAAGCATCCATCCCACGTTTGCATATGAGATGAAGCCCTCCTGCCACCTCTCTCCACCTCCCGAAGAGGACGAAGACATTGTCATTGACTTCGAGTCAACTTAAGGTTCCCGTATGCTATAATTCACTGGATCACTTCAAAGTTTTTCCAACTCTACTTTGGTTCTGCTTGATGACTCTGTTAACTCCATGGCTCCATCTTCACAACACCAGACGATTGAGTTTATCTAGACATGAATAAAAAAACTGTGGGTAGTCACGTGCCTGTCTTTGCGTAAGTGTTTCAGTTTGGCATTTGTCGAAGGTACTTGAAAACTTACTGCTTTAGAGTGTTACCTATCCTTGTAAGCCGGCTGCGTGAAGCTTGTCCCTAATTGAACATAGTTGAGCTGCTACATCTGTAATGCTCGTTCGCTCTCCTGGGACTCCAACTGAGCAGGCGATCCTAATTCGGTAGACCATTAGCAGACAATCCTGAAGCGTGCTCTTTCTACTTTCACTTGCATGGCTCTCCACCTCTCGAACTAGAAGGGGATCGGTAATTTCTAGGATTCGTCCAGGCAAAGCTTCCTCAACAAAACTATGTAGGTTCAAATTTTCTTTGAATATCTCAGCTGTGGGCCTGAGACCTGTGAACATCTCTAGCAAGAGGATGCCATAACTATAGACATCACCTTCAATAGAAACCACACTACCCATTCCATATTCTGCACATATCAAGAACCACGCATGGTCGAGTTATGAGAAAATAATGAGCACAATCTCATTGTGAAGTTAAAGTTTCATGAAAAGATGCCATCACCAATTTCGTGATGAACAAATTCTTCGTTTCAGGGACATAAGGAGACATACCTGGAGCAGCATAACCAATTGTTCCTCTCAAACCAGCAGAGCTTATATTTGTGCTTGTGTAAGACGTGGATTCGAGGAGTATTTTTGCTAATCCAAAGTCACCTATATGTCCAACCATCTCGGCATCTAAAAGGATATTACTTGGCTTTAGATCACAATGAACGATGGCACTGTGGCATTGGTTATGAAGATAATCCAATGCAAAAGCAATGTCAATGGAAATTTTTATCCTTTGGATGAGACTCAAATTTTTTGAAGGCCCATTTGCATCAGTAGGCATTGGAGATAGGTGCAACCACTCTTGGAGGCTACCATTGACCATGAACTCATAGACCAAAGCCTTAAAGTCATTCCCAGCATAATCAGTACCTGAGCACACTGTCAATACCTTCAAAAGATTTCGGTGTTTTATATTCTTCAAAGCCTCGCACTCATCTTTGAAGCTCTTCAAAGTGCCGTGACGCGTTAAATTAAGCACCTTCACAGCAACGTTGGTCCCATTCTCTCGGAGCATCCCCTTGTAAACAGATCCAAAACTACCAATACCAATCAAATTAGTCGAAGAAAAACCATCAGTCGCTTTAAGGAGAGTTCCCAAAGATAAGTTTTTCCAAGTATCGGCTATGGAACTTGAAGTTGGTTCTTTTGTTTTCTTCTTCTTCAACCAACATTTATACACACAAACCAGAACAAGAACCACCCCTAGAAGGCCAAAAGTAATAGATAGCACGAGTTTCAATTCCTGAACAACTCTTTCCCTCTTGGAGTGTCTAAAGATGCATTTAGAAAGCTGAAATTCCGGGATTCCTCCACAGATTTTGTTGTTTCCGATAACAAAAGTGGCGCTTGCATTCTTGAAGACTCCTTCAGTTGGTAACATGCCTTCAAAATTATTATAGGATAAATCCAGAATTTCCAGGAAGTGAAATGCCTCCAAGAACTTCGGAATCTCACGTGATAGATTGTTATTCGAAAGATCCAATATCTCAATGCTTCTTAAAGAGCTAAATGATTGAGGAATGGTTCCTTCGTAGTGGTTATCCTTCATTTTTAATATTGCCAATCCAACACGATAACCTAGAGTGCTCGGAATTTCACCACCAAACATATTGCTTGAAATGTCCAAAGTCTCTAAATGGTCAACTTGTCCTCCGTCCACCAGAAGGGCCCCATTTAAATGGTTGCGAGACAAGTTCAAATAGATGAGAGTTTTAACTGCTAAGAAGATGGAACCACTGAGATTGTTGTTAGAAAGATCAAGCTCCATCAGACTTTGAAACTTATCTAGATGTAAAGCAATATGGCCATGAAAGTGATTCCCATCAAGATATAAAGTAGACAATTTCTTCATCTTCTGCAAAGAGGATGGAATCATTCCCGATAGATTGTTATGGGAGAGTATCAAGACCACCATATTTTGAAGATTTCCCACATTAAACATGATAGCACCTGAAATAATGGCATTCTCTATCCCCAAGGCCTCCAAGTTCGCAAGATTGATGATTGATCTAGGAATCTCACCAATTATAGGATTATTGCCCATCATCAGTCTTGTGATAGTAATGGATAAGTTACCAATACGATCCGACAACGGCCCACCGAGTCTATTACCAGAAAAATATAAGATGGTTAGGCTAGAGATATTGGTTAACGAGCAAAAGGAAGCTCAAATCACCAAATCCCTCGCTTCCAAGGTGGTTATCGTCGATGGTCAACCATCGAAGGTTACGCAAACTTTTAAAAGACGGTACATTCCCTGAGAATTTGTTTTCTCCAAGTTGAAGTATCTGTAGATTTGTGGCATTATTGGGGATCCATAGGGGGATTGATCCAACAAACTGATTCTTGGCAATGCTGAAAAATTCTAGGTTGGGGAGACCAAAGCTGATTGTAGTGGGAAGACTTCCATTAATTTGGTTGAGTCCTACATCAATAATTTTCAATGAAGATAAATTGTAGAGGGATGGTGGAAGTGCACCTGACAAATAATTTCCCACCAAACCAAGATATGTCAATTTGGTCGGTTGGCCTAGAGTGTGAGGAAGAGAATGACCTAGGTGATTGTCAGGAAGATAAAGCTCCTCGAGAGATGATAAGTTCCCAATAGAAGAAGGGACACTTCCTATTAGATTGTTTTGTCCTAAAATTAGGAACCGAAGCTTCACCAATGAACCTATCTCTGGAGGAATCTCTCCACTCAATTGGTTGTTATACAATGTGAATACAAATAGGTCAAGGCAACGTGATATATTCTTTGGGATTTCACCGGTCGTGAATTATTGGTTAGTTGTAAAAAAGAAGACGGTGTAGCTGCCCAATTTGAGGAGGGATTTCATGTTGAAAGCTTTTATTATAGAGAGACAATTCCTTTAAAAAGCTGAGATTACCAATGTGAGGAGAGATGGACCCGGAGAGCTTTTGGGAATGCAGGCGCAACACGATGACTCTGTTGTGCCGATGACTGCATAAAACACCGTACCATTGGCAGTGGTTGACTGTACCATTCTAGGATCGAAGCACCCCGAGCGGGTCTTCTGTTGGCCTAGAGTGTGAGGAAGAGAATGACCTAGGTGATTGTCAGGAAGATAAAGCTCCTCGAGAGATGATAAGTTCCCAATAGAAGAAGGGACACTTCCTATTAGATTGTTTTGTCCTAAAATTAGGAACCGAAGCTTCACCAATGAACCTATCTCTGGAGGAATCTCTCCACTCAATTCGTTGTTATACAATGTGAATTGAAATAGGTCAAGGCAACGTGATATATTCTTTGGGATTTCACCGGTCAGTGAATTATTGAATAGTCGTAAAATAAGAAGATGGCGCAGTTGCCCAATTTGAGGAGGGATTTCATGTTGAAAGCTATTATTATAGAGAGACAATTCCTTTAAAAAACTAAGATTACCAATGTGAGGAGAGATGGACCCGGAGAGCTTTTGGGAACCCAGGCGCAACACGGTGACTCTGTTGTGGTGCCGACGACTGTAAAAAACACCGTACCATTGGCAGTGGTTGACTGTACTATTCCAGGAACGAAGCACGCCAAGAGGGTCTTCAGTTATCCCATCCTTAAATGCAAGCAGAGCAGATTTGTCGGTTTCATTTGATACCGAGGAGACTCGTATAAAGCACAATGCAATAACAATCACAAAAATGAAGCGACGAAATTGTAGGTCAGCAAGGTTGAAGCCCACGAGTTGCATAACTCAAAGCAGAAGTGAAGGGAAGTGAAGTATAGGGAGATCAAGAAGGAATGGGAGATTTGATGCGTAATTCAGGTGTGGTTCAGCCACCTCATTGACAAGAGATTTATAGAGAGTCAGGATTTTGTAGAGAGCCGCTTGTTTTGGTCTCAAGAATCAAACGATGGGTAGTGCATTGAAAAAACTAAAAGACAAGAAAGTTCTAAAATTCATCTTAGCATTCTCTCTACAGCAAAATTAACTTCCGACACGAACAAAGAGAAATTAATGAAATTGATTTTCCACAACAACCAAATAAAAATTATTTTGGAAGGAGTATACCATGGTTTGCATAAAGTAGACAGACTTGACTTGAGAACAACTTTCTACCCCTTGTTTTGGTTTGAGATCAACTAAAAACTTGTTTCCAAAGTTTCCAGAAAGTCAGGCTAGAAACCATTTTCTCATGGATTCAACGATACAATAGATGGAAATCACCACAACATTGTTTTCTATTTTATGCTTTCAGTGCGGATTTCGTATCCGATCGAGCTTTTAACATGCAAAACGAAAATGGTGTGTTGTTTTTTATTTGGTTGATTTGTTTATTCCCTTTGCTAGACTTCTTTTTGGTCATCGTAAAAGTAGAGGGCCATCATAAACGGATCCAAGATGCTTTCTCATCGGCCACTTGCTAGAGTATAGAAATCCTGATATTTTTGTGTTGTCAACCAAACCAACACATAGAAGTGAGCTAACTGTGGAAAAGATTACAACAACCAATATGCAAAATGGCCACTCTCATTCTATGTTAAGCTCGGGTTAAGAAAGGGATGAGGAAACAGAGAGAAAGTATTTATGCTTGGTAAATAGATTATTTCATTACTATGTTACTAACAAAGTAACATTGTTCCTCATAAGATTGAGATAATGCTAATAATCTACTAGGAATTTATAGTGGTAAAATTATTATTCGGTTCATAAGTTACCACCGTTAAGCGATGCTACGTGCAAAATATGTAACAATAATCTACTACGGAAAAATCACACCTATTTGTAAAAGTGAATGAATGTTCATAATCTACATCAACCTGGTAAATTTGTTAAACAATGAGTATGTTGTAGACAATTAGACTTTGGTAGTTGTTAAACTGGAAAAAAAAAAAAAAGAACATTATTAACCCATTCATAATTTATAGTGGTAAAGTTACTGTGGTGGTGACTTATTAACTAACGAAGGGGACCGCTTACAAAATTTAAAAACAATTGGTAATCTACTATCGGGATTGAGGATTATAAATTAGTCATTTCATTCATCATTTACTAGTAGTTGATTAGACTGATAAGTTCTCAATAATTTACTTACTAAAGGCATTTGAAACTTGCTATCAGTTATTGAAATTTGACACCATGGAGACTTGTAGAAAGCACAATGGAATGGCAATCGCAAAATGGAGCAATGAAATTGTATGTTTGCAAAACTAAAGCCCGCAAGTTGCTTAGCTCATAGCAGAAGTGGATTGAATTGTTGTGCAGGCAAATTAAGAAGGAATGAGTGATTAGATGCATAATTCAGGTGTTGTTTAACCACCTCATTGACAAGAGATTTGCAGAGGGTGAGGATTTTGGGAGAGAGACTCTTGTTTGGGTCTCAAAATTGATTTATCTACATCGACTTGGCATAAGTGAGTGGACAAGTTCGGTGCTAAGCACTCAGATTTATTGATTACCAATCATGATTAAGCCACAAAATAGGTAGTCATTTATTCCTCTTAGCATTCTCTCTACGTAAGAATTAACTTCGCACACCAACAAATAAAAATTGAATGAAATTGATTTCTCACAGCAAGCAAATGAAAATTATTACAGGAGTATGTCATGGTTTGCATAAAATAGATAGATTAGTGGTAGGAAGACTTTGAGTCCACCACCAGGGCACCACTACCCTGTGTTTTGATTTGAAAATAACTAAAAAGTTGTTTCCAAAGTTTCCAATACATTAGATCAAAAATGACAAAACACTTTCTGGCGGGTTCAATGAAATCAATTTCCGAGGATTTTCACTAAATTCATCTATTTTGGAAATTGAAGATGAAAATTTGGCAAAATTTTTTTGACCAAAAGTGGTCAAGATTTTGATTCCACATAGGCCTAGCAGACCACATACGGTGTTTAAGGAGCTTAGTTTCTGCAGTCTAATTGGCAAAAATTTCCATCTAAACTGCCTTTGATTCATGACATCTTTAAAAAAAAAAAAATTGCATTTAGATAATTAGGATAATTATCCAAAAAATTTTACATCTGCTATAGGATGGTCAATTCAATCATAAACATTTTAATTGTACCATTTTAATCTTAAGCCTTCTGATAAATTGTCAATTTAGTCGTTCCAACTAATTTTGACCAAAAATCACTAATGTAAATGTTGGTTATCTTACATGACACGGTTGACATAGACATGGACAATTTTGCAATCTTTTTTAATTTTAATTTTTTTCCTTTCATTTTCTTTTTTAAGTTTTGTTTTTCTTTTTTATTGACTTTTTTTTTCTTTTTTTCTTTTTCTTAATTTTGTAATCGCCACTGAACGACCCTTGGCAGCCGCTTGTGATTGTAACATACAATGCGGAAAATTGAATGTTCTTTTCTGTTTGGTTGATTTTTTTCTTTCCCTTCGCTGGACGTCTTTTTGGTCATATCATTAAAGTAAAGAGCCATGAAGAAAAGGAGAAAAAGTGGAGAAAAAACACAATCCGGCAAGATATATATTTTAGGAAAGAGAGATTATGTTTTCCTTCATTAGCGGAGGAAAATTCTTTCAATATGTTTCCAATTAGTCGGTTACACATACAAATATCAGCCACCATTGTTATGATAAAGTGAAGACCGTGGTTTGGAAAATTAAACATTCTTAGTCTTCCTATTGCATCATCGTTTATCTTGGCATCCTCCGCCCGGTCACTCATCTTAGAAATAATGAGAGCACAGCGCCAAATCTAAGTAGTCTAACAATGCAAGAACTCAGAAACTCAACTTCCTTTGTTGGTGTTAAGGAAGGGCATGTGTTCAGGTGGGGCTTTATAATGGACATCAAACTTCTCGAAACACTAAGAAACCGAAGGGAAGCGCGTATTGAAAAATTAGAAAAGCAAGTGATGAAGGTCCATGTGAAAGCCTGACCTTTTCCTTCTATTGGACAAGGTTATTACTACTTTGGCCGATTCAATTGATCTATAGTGATGCTCCCACTTTTATTGTAAGAAAAGGACATGGGATCTTTTAACTAATATCCTGATAATCAACTTGTTGGACAAAATACTTCGAATTGGGAAGAAATGCAATTAGACTTTGAGGCGTGACAATACTCTCTGTGAGAAATTATTTGCCCCACAAAAATCCTACAAGATACCATATAGTCTCAAATGAGAAAACAAAAATAGCAGTTCTGTAGCAATTCTAGTGTATCTCCAAAAGTTCTCAAAGGGAAACAATTGAAAGAAGGTTGTATTTTAGAAAGAAAATTCGACAACACTTGATGATGATTGATATTAAAAGCTCATGTACTTATCTCAACATTTTGAACAAAAGCAAACCTTCAAAAAATGTTGCGAAGTGAACAGATACGTTCTTAGAAGATATGATGGGAAGACTCATTGAAAATTCATAATAAAAAATAATAATAAATTTTTTTTTGGCAAAGGTAAGAGATATATTGACTTTAAACCAACAACGCTATACATCAAAAGAGATTGGGCACCAACAAAACTTGCATTCAAGAAGACAAACAACTCTAGTCGAGAGTAAGGTAGCCAAACATCAGTGACCCACAAACGAACACGGGGAAGCCTAACTCAAAACAGGCAACAACAACAATTACGAACGTAAGACATTAGCTTGGCTAGGTAGTTCACTGCAGCAAGGACAGCTCCAGCGAATGGACCGCAGCTTCAATAATTTTTTATATTCCGAATTTCATAAATTTTGAAAAATACCAATTGAACAAATACAAACTTTCAAAGGTTGTGAGACACCAAAAAAGAAAAAAAAGAAAAAAAAAAAGAGGATTAGTGCTAAAAATGTTAAGTGCACCTATAATCACCCACCCTCATGTGATATCATGGAGTCTAACCCCTAGTCCACTTCATTCATTTGAACAAATTAGTAGACATCAATACCTATATTGTGGTTCACCTACTCTCAACTTTCCTATGTGGGATAGGTAAAAAACACTAATTTATTTGTTTTATAAACAAACAATCAACATAACCTTGGGCAGATTGGTGGTTAGCATAAAGTAGACAAATTAGTGGCAAATTGACTTGAGTCCACCTCTACTATCTCATGTTTAGGTTTGAGACCAGCTAATAAGTTGCTTCCAAAGTTTTTAGAAAGTCAAGCTAAAAATGAAAAAACACCTTCCCGAATTCAAATAAAAACAAATTTTGAGAATTTTTACCAAACACACTAACCTTGGAAATTGAAAATGAAAAACCAACTTTTCTTTAACCAAACAAGGCTGGAGATTTTGATTCCACATAAGCCTAGTAGACCGTGTTTGGTTTTCGAGGATTACATTCTTCATTGCAAGAAAATGACACGGTATCTTTTAACTAATTTCATAATAATCAACCTTAGCCGATCAGTGATTTGCATAAAGTAGACAAATTAAGGAGAGATTGACTTGAGTCCCCCACTACTCTCCCCATATTTTGGTTTGAGACCAACTAATAAGTTGTTTGCAAAGTATTCTGTAAGTTGGGCTAAATATAAGAAAACGCCTTCCCCTAGATTCAAATGAAAACAATTTCTAAGAACTTTTATCAAATACACTAATCTTGGAAATTGAAAAGGGAAAACCAATGACTTTTCTTTAACCAAAATGGGCCCGAGATTTTGATTTCCCATAAGCCTATTAGACCACCTTCGACTTTGAAAAAGCTTGGTGTTGGCAATCTATTCAAAAGAAATTCCTCCTACCGGCCTTCATTTATGAGATCTTTAAGAAAATTATTCATCTAGATAATCCAACTTAAAGAAAGTGTCCTACCACTACTCTAAAGTGCACAACGACTATCTTTCTTGGTCGTCTTAATATTCGGACATATCTTCAACATCATATAACACGACATGATATGAGAGGTGAAAATTACCATACTTAGGTCCACCACAGAACCCATCACTTGAACCGATTTTCTTTTGAATGGTGCAAGAGAAGAAAATCACCGCAACATTCTTTTCTATTCTATGTTGAGATCTACATATGAGTTCTGTTAGAAAGTTCCATATCGGAGAATCGGTATGGTTTGGGATAGTAAATGTATCCTAGTTGGCCTATAACTTATTGATTTAAGCTTTTGAGTAAAGATAAGTCCAACTAGATATATTGACAAGCTTGAACTTAGGCTCTCCCATGGTGATCTCCTTGCGTGAAGGTATCAAGCTTTTGTTGCACACTCTCAGCAAATGGTTCAGAGCCATTGGTAGATCATGTGTTCTAGTATTTGGTGAAAATCTTAAGGAATGAATATGTTCATCAACCTGGTTTTCAAGCGGTGGGCACTGTGGTGTAATAGCATGGGCTCAATGGCAAACTTCATCGTTCAGTTTGGAGAAAGAGATCAAGGATGAAATTGGGTGTTGATGGAGATTCAAGTTGAGATAACTTGATGCAAAAGAATATTTAGATTAAGGGGCAGCAAACCTAACATTGAGCTCATGCTTGAGGAGGAGATTGTTGAAATGTACGTGTGAGTTATATTAGAAAGTCTCACATCGGAATATTGGTGTGATATGGAGCAATTAGTATAACATAACTCATTAATTTAAACTTTTGATTAAATACGAGTCTAATCGAATATGTTAATGGACTTAAACTTGAGCTCCCTCTCGACGATTTCTCCTAGTAGAGATGTTGGATTTCTGCTGCGTGCTTCTAACATATTATAATTTCTATGTTGATTCGATACGTCTAAGTATCCATGGTGCATTGGGTTGATTTTTTATTTTCTTAACACTGGTATTGAGTACTGCGAGTGCTGCTCAGAAAGCCTTCGTGATGTTGTTGGTTCATTAATCCTCTCCCTACATGTCTCGGATCGGTCCTTATGAGCCCCAACGGCCTGGCCCGTAAACATTTTCTCGTGAGGACTTGCATTTGGGAAGGTAGCTATATGCTTCATAGGGGCATGTACCCACCATTCACATTCCCATTGCTTTGCTTAACTTGTCATGTTTGGGTATTCATTGTCATGTATAAGTGCTAAGTTTTTGTTCATTAGTGAGGTTCGATGGTTTCCGTCATTCATTCTCTCAAGAAACATCTTAAGCTTGATGGGTGCATAGTTAGAACCATGGTGAATTTACAAATTTTAGACTGTGGCATTAAGCTTCTATAGAATATCCATCTCATGGAATCATTTTCTCTCATAAGTCATAATTGATAGAAAGAGAACATAAAAAGAAAGGATTGGTAACCAACTGATGTCTTTGCGTTCTGTTTGTCCTTTTACATGGCTAATTCTACAGTTTATTTTTGTGGCGGAGAGTGTCAGCGCAATGCTCAACCATGATAGAAAGTTAAGAAAACTGACTTCAACGCAGTTAGCCGATGGCAAATCATAGGCCCTTGTTGTGACTGGTGGCAGCTTTTGTTCAATCCTAGATGTTCAGGCGCATTCTCTCTCTCTCTCTCTCTCTCTCTCTCTCTCTCTCTCTCTCTCTCTCTCCGGCCATATGTTCACGAAATTACTTGGATGATCTATGAGTGCCTTCTCTCTCTCTACAATGTGGATTGGCAGTTTCTTTTTCCTAGGTTTTCTTTTTTGGGAGAGGAAACATTGGAAACTTAGAATGCTTGGTATTGTGGTGGTTGTTAATTGAGGCCATGAGCTCGTTGGTTCTTTTGCCTTTTGCTTTTCTTTTTACCTTGTACCAATGCGTTTTAGTTCTTATGGGATTTCCATCATTGAATTCACATAACGTAACGCTAATGGACTCCATTCATTTGTATAATTGAGTCAATTCTTATTTGTGGATCAATTTAGTGAGCTCTTTGCAAAGACAAACAAGAGATGAATTTGAGCTCAATTTCTATAATTTGTTATTTAATTTAGTGAGACACTTGTCGGGTTAAGGAGTAAGATTTGTTTTGTCCTCTCGTTGCTTTATCATTCTTCTTTGAGCAAGTATTTTCTAAATAAGATAATTGGATAGTCTATAAGGACCTAGATTCATCTTTTTTTCTCTTTTCTTTGCTTTTATCATGATTGTGGCTGCGACCTAGTTATGATTTCTCTTAAGAGAATGTGGGATGAATGAAATAACCATGGAGAACTCATAGATAAATGATTATCCAAATGCAAGAAAAATTTTAAGTCGACTGTCAATAGGGTTTCTTTATGTTTTTTTTAAGAAGTTCTTTTGCGGGTCTTCAATCATTTTTAATAAGCCAAACATGTCTAAGCTTATTCATTATTGTTGCGTTCATTTTTGTTGAAACCAAAAAATAAAAAATAAAAACCGTTGGACCCTGAACTGACCTTGAAACTTGTGATAGGATAGGTTACAGGTTTTGGATTTCGACAGGTAGGTTCTTTTTTTTTTTTTTTTTTTGTAGGTCCTACTCTATTCTTATTCTAGCTCTCACTCTCAAACTTTTGTCCGGCCTCTTTACAAGACGTGAGAATCGAAACACACACATAAAATTAAATTGTCTCCACCCTAACTCCCTGAGAAGGTGGGGATTCGACCCCATTTCTCCCTTCCATGTTGGAAGAATGGCCATTGGAGCAAACCCCCAATGGTTTGATATCAACAAGTAAGTTCCAAGTTTAAAAAAATGAGGAATCTGTAAGTAAAACCCTTAAGGAACCTGGAACCACTCATCCCTGCTTGTTCATGAACATCAAGTGAAAGTCCATTAAATGATTGAAGCAACCCATTCTGGTTCATCAATGCACATTACTGGGGGCAATGGAATAAGCACACACCATATGCGAAAATAACGAACAGAAAAATGGAACATGAGAAATTCAATATGAGTAGGCCGAACGGAGCTCAATCTGAGATAACACTTGCAATGAATAGTTCAAAAAGCTACAATTGAGTCAATGTTGAAGGTGCCAACACCAACGCAGATGCAAAGAGCGATACCTGTGAGGAGGAAAGAGGCTTGGAGATAGTTGCCATCTCCATTCTTTCACACCACTGAGAACTCCGATTTGTGATGGGCTTCGAACTCTTACTCATGAGGGGACCAATCACGATATGCATGGGCTTGATTTGGGGCTTAGGATTCGGAGGGGAAACCAGACAACTTCTTTTTTATTTTGAGGGAGATGAGTTCAATTTTCGGAAGAGGCCTCATATGATGTTGCTTTTGAATAAGTGGATGGTCTAAAGTAGAGTCGTTTTGCGCAAGTGAACCTTTTTACTTTAGTTTTTTTGGTAAAGGGTAACCTTTTTACTTTAGTTATTTGCCACATAAGATAGAAAAATAATTAAAATAAATCATGTCAATATTTTCTGTTATCATTTTACTTTCATAATGAATTTTAGAGGTTTAGTGCATTTATTCCTATTATTTATAAAATGTTATTGGCATTGGTGGTCCCTTACCCAGTGGACTGAAACTAAAACTAATGTGAATTTTTATGTATTTTCGATTTGAATAGTAAAAAATAAGTATTTTTATTTGAATAATTTCATAAATTAAAAATCACCCATTTTCTTAATATTATAATTTACACAATTTCTCTTAATTTTCATCAAACTTTTTTTTTTTTTTTCATATTTCAGAAAGAAAATTAAAGAACCAAACGATTAACCAAATCAAACTAAATAAGGTCCAATTCCATTGAAAGTAAATATATATCGAAAATCTCAATTGAATCAAACTGTTTATAATATATCTAAATTTCTTAATGAAGTTTTAAAACACTGAATCAAACGCATCCTTAATAGCCTGCCTTGTACTAAATGAATTCCTCTCGAATTGAGCAAAATGAAATGATTCCCTCCTCCTTATCCGTCCCGCGGTTCACCGTCAAGCCCCAAGTTTGATCGGCCACAACTCGCGGCCTCCCACCACCACCAGGCACCGACCGTCGAGATATCTCTCTCTCTCTCTCTCTCTCTCTGTGAAACTCGCTCTTCCGACGGCCGCGGACAATCAACTTCGGCTCTCTTGGCCGCTCCTTCGCGAACAAGGCAGGCGTTGTCGATCCCCTCTACACGATATAGCGGAACGCGGAGGCGGTGGGAACGATGGGGACCTCGTCGGACCCCCCCCCATCTGGGGAGACATCGACGTCTGCGAGAGGTAAAAGGGTTCGATCGATTTCCTTGCGCCGTCCTCTGTGATTTTGTTTTCGCTCATGTTTCTTTCTCTCTTTTCTTGAAATTTCGCAGTTACCTGGTGTGCTCTATGTACGAGGAGGCGGCTTCGTTGGCTTCCTCTCGTGCGGAGCGTCTCTGTCGGGACAAGGGTGGTCTCGTTGGAGGAGAAGCGGGAGAGGGTCTTTGCGGCTGCATGACATGATGGGATCGGCCGGGATGGTGTTAGTGCAGTCTTTGAAAGAAATGGGCAGGTCTAAACTGTACCCAGTTGATTAAGATGACTTTTTATATGCAGAGTCTCATGCTTGCTTTGGTTCTTGGGGGGAAGTTAGAAATTGTGCTGTAACTGGTAGGATTTTCTTGCAGGACAGCAGAAATTCTGCATAAGCTAAGGAATTGTTCGGTTACATTGCTGCCATCCCCATTGAAGTTCTCCAAATTGGGTAATGTAGTGTCTTTTTGCGTTATCATGTTTCCAATTCTACATGTTGATTAATGGCTTTTCTTGGAACGGGCTTCCATGGTTATGTTGATGCTTTCCTGATCCATTGAAGAGCAAAATTGCAAAAGAAACAGTACAAGAGTACATACTGTAAACGTGGTTAAATATTTGGAGTGTTTGCATTTGCTGGGTTGACATCGGCTGACTGAAGACCTTATTGAAACTAGTGTAGCTACATTTCTTAACCTTTATATTCTCTACCATTGTGGTTGAAGGAACACATACATGATATGAGGCTGATTTATGCTCATCTTATTTGAGTTACGGGGGTAAACAAGATGGTATTAGGAAGTCTAATTCTCAAAGGCAACCAATTATATGCTATGTTTTGCCTTTCAAAAATTTGTTTTTCCTTTTTTTTTTCTTTTGGGAAAAGAAAATATCTGAAGTTTTTTGTTCTTCATTGTTCTATTTTCTTTCTATTTGTATGTTAATTTGTTTGTCTTTGTTGATGACCGCAGACAACTTCACTGTTTTACATTACTATGTTAGATCCATATTTGGCCTGCTCCATCTACCATCCGAAGAGGATTTAGGTAGATTGTATATGACGTTGATAGGTATGTTGCATTTGTGCCTTAAGGCTTAAACCAAGATATACATGTGCTTCAGGCCTTAAGTTTGTTTGGTTATTATATCTTCCAAAAACATCTCACGACCTTTAAGGGCTTATCTGCGGGGCTGAAAAAAGATTCCACATAATCTATACTGAACTTTCCTTTACACTCACTTTGGATGCTTTAGTTTCAAAATTATCCACTTTGCACCGTGAAGTTTTAAGAAAAAAGCAGTCTATGCCTTGGTTTCTAACGTTATGAGGATGTTAGCAAAAGTTATAGAAATTAGAAGGTGTAAAGTGTAGGGTTTGAGCTAGAGGATACAAAATGCTGAAAAGGATGAACCTCAGGACTTTTTTTTATTTTGTAAGTTGCTCATCATTTGTACAAAATTGACTATAAGTTGAAAGCCTGGTGGGAGAGCTATAGAAAGCATTATAGTATATTGGCATTGCTTGCATTGAGTACCTCGAAATTTGTATATACCCCTAACTGTCGATGACATAACATGGCTTAATATTTTGATGCTTTGGTGCCATCTATATAGATAAATGGTTGGGATTGTAGCTCGCTTAGATTGACCAAAACCTATTTTATAACATACCTAGATTTCCAAAACAAAGAATTATATCACAAAATTAGTATGGCGTGTTTGTTTCTTTTTTTTTTTTTTTTTGGGAAAGCATGAAATTTTTTTATCTTGTTTTGCCAAAATCTAGAATATTGTTCAGGTTTTCAAATTTATGAAAAAGCTCTATGTGAATTATGTGTCAACATTAGTATGTTGTTAAAGTTTCAGGTATTTCAAGTTTAAAAAAGTCAAAGTGCATGAGCCATGATTTAAAAAAATTAAAAGTAAAAGGCAAGAGTCATTCGAATCCTTAGTCATTGTGAACTTTGAGAATGCCATACTCAATGTTGTTGGATTGTTGTGGGACCGATGACTCCTAATACCTACGTCATGTTTATATTTCTGTAAAGGACGAGGAACAGTTTTCATTAATTTTAACAAATGTAGGGGTGTCATTGTAGATTATCCAAATCATATCGGGGGGTTGTTAGAGTTATTTAAACCCCATCCCACAGATAGACAGACAGACGGACGGACGAGACGCAGACGGACGGACGAGTTGGGACAAGTGCGATCGGAATGTTAATTGAAGTTGTACATGTCATCTATTGATTTGGTGTATGCTACAAACAATGCTTTTTCAGTGCAGTCTTGGAATATGTTAATTGAAGTTGTACATTTCATCTATTTGTACATGTCATTTGGTGCATGCTACAAACAATGCTTTTTCAGATGTGGTAACGCCCCGCCACTTCGCCCGCCACATCAGCAGATGACGTGTTCTATGACACTCACAAAAAGTCATCTCATGCATTGTGCCTTAACTCTATTGCAGAATAAGACCTATGTTATGCTTGGTCTGTACATTCCACTTTTAACCAATTGTTGGTGTGATATCAGTATATAGGCAGCTATTGGAAGATGTGAGATTGGCAATGGTTAAGAACATTAGCTTTCGGCGTTCTCTTCATCCTTTAGTCTCTAAGAAGTGCATCTTTGATTTTCATGTTGAATGCAAGTTACATGACCTCTTTTAATGCACAAATATTCTCACGTAAAGAGCATTTATTGAATCTTAGGGGTGGGAAACCGTTTCATTGAGCTAGTAATAGAGGAAATAATAGAGGAGCACATGAGCTCTAAACTATTATTGTTCCGCATTAAGAACGATGAATTCTAAATTAGGTGCATGGATCTCTTTTCTCCATTACTATATTTTATATTCTAGTTGTGGAGATCTTGAGGTGCCGATTTCGTGATTTCACAAGCTAGTGAAAGATTTAGGCCCCGTTTAGTTCAATTTTGGGGAAATGGCTTTACATTTCCCCAAGTATCTTTAGAGTAATGGACATTCGAAGAAGGCAATGATGTTTAGATACTTTTATATTTGTGTATTTAGCAAAGTAGCTTTGAGGTGAAAAGAAAAAGGAAAAAAAAAAAAGAAAAGAGGAGGAGGAGGAGATGTTGATTTCTTCAGCATAGGGCGAAACAGTCAGGAGGCGGTCGGAGCTAGTGGTTGTGGTGGGGGAGACGGCTGGTGGCAATGGTGGTGGGGAGGCGGCGGGTGCCCAACCCAGGCACCATTGCTTGAGGCGGCACAGTGTGTGGGTTGCGCGCCGCCGCGTGGGTCGCCATCGCACAACCCACCCAGGCGACACCAGTGCGTGGTCAGGCGACTCTTCTCAGCGAACAGATCTGACCAACTAAGCTCTGTCAGCTGAGCTACAAGTCCAAGGAGGAAGACGATGAGCCCTAACTTGTGAGGGTAAAAGAGGAAAAGGCAATTGTCAGTAAGGGCAATATTGGAAGGAAAAAAAATCATTAAACCCCTATTTAGTGTTCCGAAAATGCTGAAATACCAAAGTAGGTCTCCACCTGCTTTGCGCTTTCAGCATTTCAAAGCAAGCATTCGGCCAAGGAGCCTTCAGATGCTAAATCGAACATCCTAAAATTTTTTCCCAAAAGACTTTGGGGACTCAAAGCCCCTTGAGAATGCTGAACCAAACGGGCCTTATTTGCGACACGACTCGAATTTGTGAACTCATATTACAAGGCTACCACATTAAGTTTATCCCTGTGTACCTCCTCTTTGAAAAAGGGCAACGACAAGAAAAATCAAGAACAGTAAAAAACAAGAAATAAGATAGGTATCCGTATACTACCAACAGAATCGGATTTTTAAGCACAGAGAGGTAATTAAGTAGTTGCAGCCGCAGGGTTTTAGCGGGTGATGTGCCAACGATTATCTACTTAAGTAGAAAATAAAGGTAAAAGTTCGTAGTCTATAGTGAGATGTATTTTTTTTTTTAAAGAAACCACAAGCTTGGGTTGTACAAAAAATCCAAGGATAGTAACTCGGAACTTCAGATCTCTGAGCTTAAATTGTCTGAAGTTGCTATAGTTCTATCATGAGCTCTGCAAAATGCATGGATAATGACCTCTACGCTTTTTAAGATGAAGATTCCCAAAAACTAAAATGAAAAGAAAATCATGGCCGGTGATCATTTAGATATTGTCGCCATTCCCTACATCTTCTTGTCTAAGGCCTGTGAGTTGTAGGATCCCAATCATTTGACCTTTCTATATTTTGGTCTGTGCGGGGGACAGAAATGTCTTGAAAATTCCTGGTAATGCGAGAAAATTTTTTCATTTTTCTCCATTAGTTGAATTTGATTATGATGTTTTGTTCTTCCTCGTGAAAGTCATGGTCCCGACTTTGACAGTGACTACCATCTTTACTTTTAAGTTATTTGTGTGGGTGATATCTGTTTCACTCAAAACTACATTTCTGGAAGTCATTCCCGTTGGCGAGGTGATGGAATCACGTAATCTACTCTCCCATGTCGAGCATTTAGGTAATGTAGGACTTGAGTTCGCATTGTACATGCAAACATGCGGGACAACTCAAGGAGTCATTTTTCGATAGACATTGATATTGTGTGGGATGTGCAAGCATGATATCTACTCGTATTAATAGATTAAGCTATTTAACTGGCATAAATGAAGAAAATGATAAATGTACTTGCTCACATAGCTTTATGAGACATAAACAGGCTTGCATGTAGCATTTTGTTTTCAATTGTCCAAATATACGGCACAAGTGTAAGTATAGATGACAGCCTGATTCCTAATATCTACTTCTTGCACGCCAACTTTCTTTTCAGAAGGAATATTAAGACACACCTTTGTTCCTCATGATCTAAACTAATCATTGTCCACATGAGAACTCGACTTACCTACCCCACAATACATTAGAGAAGCATCCGTCCCATGTTTGCATATGAGATGAAGCCCTCCTGCCACCTCTCTCCACCTCCCGAAGAGGACGAAGACATTGTCATTGACTAAGAGTCAACTTAAGGTTCCCGTATGCTATAATTCACTGGATCACTTCAAAGTTTTTCCAACTCTACTTTGGTTCTGCTTGATGACTCTGTTAACTCCATGGCTCCATCTTCACAACACCAGACGATTGAGTTTATCTAGACATGAAAAAAAAAAAACTGTGGGTAGTCACGTGCCTGTCTTTGCGTAAGTGTTTCAGTTTGGCATTTGTCGAAGGTACTTGAAAACTTACTGCTTTAGTGTGTTACCTATCCTTGTAAGCCGGCTGCGTGAAGCTTGTCCCTAATTGAACATAGTTGAGTTGCTACATCTGTAATGCTCATTCGCTCTCCTGGGACTCCAACTGAGCAGGCGATCCCAATTCGGTAGACCATTAGCAGACAATCCTGAAGCGTGCTCTTTCTACTTTCGCTTGCATGGCTCTCCACCTCTCGAACTAGAATGGGATCGGTAATTTCTAGGATTCGTCCAGGCAAAGCTTCCTCAACAAAACCATGTAGGTTCAAATTTTCTTTGAATATCTCAGTTGTGGGCCTGAGACCTGTGAACATCTCTAGCAAGAGGATGCCATAACTATAGACATCACCTTCAACAGAAACCACGTTACCCATTCCATATTCTGCACATATCAAGAACCACGTATGGTCGAGTTATGAGAAAATAATGAGCACGATCTCATTGTGAAGTTAAAGTTTTGTGAAAAGATGCCATCACCAATTTTGTCATGAACAAATTCTTCATTTGAGGGACACAAGGAGACATGCCTGGAGCAGCATAACCAAGTGTTCCTCTCAAACCAGCAGAGCTTATATTTGTGCATGGGTAAGATGTGGATTCAAGGAGGATTTTTGCCAATCCAAAGTCACCTATATGTCCAACCATCTCGGCATCTAAAGGATATTACTTGGCTTTAGATCACAATGAACGATGGCACTGTGGCATTGGTTATGAAGATAATCCAATGCAAAAGCAATGTCAATGGAAATTTTTATCCTTTGGATGAGACTCAAATTTTTTGAAGGCCCATTTGCATCAGCAGGCATTGGAGACGGGTGCAACCACTCTTGGAGGCTACCATTGACCATGAACTCATAGACCAAAGCCTTAAAGTCATTCCTAGCATAATCAGTACCTGAGCACACTGTCAATACCTTCAAAAGATTTCGGTGTTTTATATTCTTCAAAGCCTCGCACTCAGCTTTGAAGCTCTTCAAAGCACCATGACGCATTAAATTAAGCACCTTCACAGCAACGTTGGTCCCATTCTCTCAGAGAATCCCCTTGTAAACAGATCCAAAACTACCAATACCAATCAAATTAGTCGAAGAAAAACCATCGATCGCTTTAAGGAGAGTTCCATAACATAAGTTTTTCCAAGTATCAGCTATGGAACTTGAAGTTGGTTCTTTTGTTTTCTTCTTCTTCAACCGACATAGATATACACAAACCAGAACAAGAACCACCCCTAGAAGGCCAAAAGCAATAGATAGTACGAGTTTCAATTCATGAACAACTCTTTCCCTCTTGGAGTGTCTAAAGATGCATTTAGGAAGCCGAAATTCCGGGATTCCTCCACAGATTTTGTTGTTTCCGATAACAAAAGTGACGCTTGCATTCTTGAAGACTCCTTCAGTTGGTAACATGCCTTCAAAATTATTATAGGATAAATCCAGAATTTCTAGGAAGTGAAATGTCTCGAAGAACTTCGGAATCTCACCTGATAGATTGTTATTCGAAAGATCCAATATCTCAATGCTTCTTAAAGAGCTAAATGATTGAGGAATGGATCCTTCGAAGTGGTTATCCTTCATTTTTAATCTTACCAATCCAACACAATAACCTAGAGTGCTCGGAATTTCACCAACGAACATATTGCTTGAAATGTCCAAAGTCTCTAAATGGTCAACTTGTCCTACGTTTGCGGGAAGGGCCCCATGAAAATGGTTGTGAGACAAGTTCAAATAGATCAGAGTTTTAACCACTAAGAAGGTGGAACCACAGAGATTGTTGTTAGAAAGATCAAGCCTCATCAGACTTTGACACTTATCTAGGTGTGAAGGAATATGGCCATGAAAGTGATTCCCATCAAGATATAAAATAGACAATTTCTTCATCTTCTGCAAAGAGGATGGAATTATTCCCGATAGATTGTTATTGTAGAGTTTCAACAGCACCATATTTTTAAGATTTCCCACATTAAACATGATAGCACCTGAAAGAATGGCATTCTCTATCCCCAAGACCTCCAAGTTCACAAGATTGACGATTGATCTAGGAATCTCACCAATTATAGGATTATCGCCCATCGTCAGTCTTGTGATAGTAATGGATAAATTACCAATACAATCCGGCAACGACCCACCGAGTCTATTACTAGAAAAATGTAAGATGGTTAGGGTAGAGATATTGGTTAACGAGCAAAGGAAGCTCAAATCGCCAGATCCCTCACTTCCAAGGTGGTTATAGAGAATGGTCAACCGTCGAAGTTTACGCAAACTTTTAAAAGACGGTACACTCCCTGAGAATTTGTTGCCTCCAAGTTGAAGCATTTGTAGATTTGTGGCATTATGGGGATCCATAGGGGGATTGATCCAACAAACTGGTTCTTGCCAATGCTAAAAAATTCTAAGTTGGGGAGACCAAAGCTGATTGTAATGGGAAGACTTCCATTAATTCGGTTAAGAATGAAGATAAATTGTAAAGGGATGGCGGAAGTGCACCCTACAAATAATTTCCCACCAAACCAAGATCTGTCAATTTGGTCAGTTGGCCTAGAGTGTGAGGAAGAGAATGACCTAGGTGATTGTCAGGAAGATAAAGCTTCTCGAGAGATGATAAGTTCCAAATAGAAGAAGGGACACTTCCTATTAGACTGTTTCGTCCTAAATTAAGAAACCGAAGCTTCACCAATGAACCTATCTCTGGAGGAACTTCTCCACTCAATTGGTTGTTATACAATGTGAATCCAAATAGGTCAAGGCAACGTGATATATTCTTTGGGATTTCACCAGTCAGTGAATTATTGAGTCGTTGTAAAACAAGAAGATGGCGCAGCTGCCCAATTTGAGGAGGGATTTCATGTTGAAAGTCATTATTATAGAGAGACAATTCCTTTAAAAAGCTGAGATTACCAATGTGAGGAGAGATGGACCTGGAGAGCTTTTGGGAACACAGGTGCAACATGACGACTCTGTTGTGGTGCCGATGACTGCATAAGACACTGTACCATTGGCAGTGGTTGACCGTACCATTCCAAGAACGAAGCACCCCGAGAGGGTCTTCAGTTATCCCATCCTTAAATGCAAGCAGAGCGGATTTGTCGGTTTCATTTGATACCGAGGAGACTCGGATAAAGCACAATGCAATAACAATCACAAAAATGAAGCGATGAAATTGTAGGTCAGCAAGGTTGAAGCCCACGATTTGCATGACTCAAAGTAAAAGTGAAGGGAAGTGAAGTTAGGGAGATCAAGAAGGAATGAGAGATTGATGCGTAATTCAGGTGTGGTTCAGCCACCTCATTAACAAGAGATTTATAGAGAGCCAGGATTTTGGAGAGAGCCGCTTGTTTTGGTCTCAAGAATCAAAAGATGGGTAGTGAATTGAAAAAACTAAAAGACAAGAAAGTTCTAAAATTCATCTTAGCATTTTCTCTACGGCATAATTAACTTCCGACATGAACAAATAGTAATTAATGAAATTGATTTTCCACAACAACCAAATGAAAATTATTCTGGAAGGAGTATACCATGGTTTGCATAAAGTAGACAGACTTGACTTGAGAACAACTTTCTAGCCCTTGTTTTGGTTTGAGATCAACCAAAAACTTGTTTCCAAAGTTTCTAGAAAGTCAGGCTAGAAACCATTTTCTCGTGGATTCAATGATACAACAGATGGAAATCACCACAACATTGTTTTCTCTTTTATGCTTTCAGTGCGGATTTCGTATCCGATCGAGGTTTTAACATGCAAAACGAAAATGGTGTGTTGTTTTTTATTTGGTTGATTTGTTTATTCCCTTTGCTAGACTTCTTTTTGGTCATCGTAAAAGTGGAGGGCCATCATAAACGGATCCAAGATGCTTTCTCATCAGCCGCGTGCTAGAGTATAGAAATCCCAAGATTTTTGTGTTGTCAACCAAATCAACACATAGAAGTGAGCTAACTATGGAAAAGATTACAACAACCAATATGGAAAATGGCCACTCTTATTCTATGTTAAGCTTGTGTTGAGAATGGGATGAGGAAACCCAGAGAAAGTATTTATGCTTGGAAAATAGATTATTTCATTAGTATGTTACTAACAGAGTAACATTGTTCCTCATAAGATTGAAATAATGCTAATAATCTCTTAGGAATTTATGGTGGTAAAATTATTATTCGGTTCATAAGTTACCACCGTTAAGCGATGCTACTTGCAAAATATGTAATAATAATCTACTACGGAAAAATCACGCCTATTTGTAAAAGTGAATGAATGTTCATAATCTACATCAACCTGGTAAATTAGTTAAACAATGAGTATGTTGTAGACGATTACACTTTGGTAGTTGTTAAACTGGGAAAAAAAAACATTATTAACCCATTCATAATTTATAGTGGTAAAATTACTGTGGTGGTGACTTATTAACTAACGAAGGGGACCGCATACAAAATTTAAAAACAATTGGTAATCTACTATGGGGATTGAGGATTATAAATTAGTCATTTCATTCATCATTTACTAGTAGTTGATCAGACTGATAAGTTCCCAATAATTTACTTACTAAAGGCATTTGAAACTTGCTATCAGTTATTGAAATTGGACACCATGGAGACTTGTAGAAAGCACAATGGAATGGCAATCGCAAAATGGAGCAATGAAATTGTATGCTTGCAAAACTAAAGCCCGCGAGTTGCTTAGCTCAAAGCAGAAGTGGATTGAATTGTTGTGCAGGCAAATTAAGAAGGAATGAGTGATTAGATGCATAATTCAGGTGTTGTTTAACCACCTCATTGACAAGAGATTTGCAGAGGGTGAGGATTTTGGGAGAGAGACTCTTGTTTGGGTCTCCAAATTGATTTATCTATATCGACTTAGCTCAAAGTTGTTTCCAAAGTTTCTAAGACATTAAGCTAAAAATGATAAAACACTTTCTGGCGAGTTCAATGAAAACAATTTCCGAGGATTTTCACTAAATTAATCTATTTTGGAAATTGAAGATGAAAATTTGGCAAATTTTCTTTGACCAAAAGTGGTCAAGATTTTGATTCCACATAGGCCTAGTAGACCACGTACAGTCTTTAAGGAGCTTAGTTTCTACAATCTAATTGGCAAAAATTTCCATCTAAACTACCTTTGATTCATGACATCTTTAAAAAAAGGGAAAATGCCATCAAAAATCCTAAACTATGCACAAAGTGACAAAAATACTCCAAACTTTTTTTTGCATCACGCAAAACCCCAAACTTTGCCATCCGCGACACATTTATCCCAAACTATTTTTTGTGACACAAAAAACCCTGAACTTTCATTTCTCTGACATATTTACCCTAAATCTTAGGAGCATTTTGGTTATTTTGTTTTTAAAAACATTTTTCTTTTTTTTTCTTTTCTTTTTCTTTTCTCTTCCCTCCGCCGGCTTCGGCGGAGGGAAGCCGGCGTCCGACGAGGGCGGCCCTCGCCCGGGTCGGGCGAGGGCCTCCCTCGCCGGCGTTGCGAGGGCCGCCCTCGCCCCACGCAGGCGAGGGAGGCCCTCACCGGCATCGGGCAAGGGCCGCCCTCGCTCGGGGCGAGGGCACCTCTCGCCGGCGTGGGGCGAGGGTGCCCTCACCCGGATTCGGCGAGGGAGGCCCTCGCCCGACCCCGAGCGGCGACCCTTGCACAGGCCGACGTCGGCGAGGGCAGCCCTCGCCGGACGCGGCTTCCCTCCGCCGGAGCTGGCGGAGGGAAGAGAAAAGAAAAAAAAAAAGACGAAAATGCCCTCAATGGGGTAAATATGTCACATATGGCAAAGTTTGGGATTTTTGTGGTGCAAAAAAAGTTTGGGGTATTTTTGTCACTTTGTGCATAGTTTAGGGTTTTTTGTGGCATTTTCCCTTAAAAAAATTGCATTTAGATAATTAGGATAATTGTCCAGAAAATTTTACATTTGCTATACGATGGTCAATTCAATCATAAACCTTTTAATTGTACCATTTTAGTCTTAAGCATTTTGATGAATTGTCAATTTAGTTATTTCAGCCAATTTTGACCAAAATCACTAACATAAATATTGGTTATCTTACATGACACAATCGACATAGACATGGACAATTTTGCAATCTTTTTTCATTTTAATTTTTTCATTTTATTTTATTTTTTTAGTTTTGTTTTTCTTTATTTATTTACTTTTTTTTTATTTTGTAATTAGCGACCCCAACTGCCCACTGAACAACCCTTGGTAGCCGCTTGTGATTGTAACATACAATGCGGAATTTTTTTTTTTTTTTGGGTGATCCAGTGAACCCCAACACGGCCAACGGATGGAGAGTAACCTTGGGGTAACGCTAGCGAAGACTCACCACCCCGACACCACGCTTAAGACATCTAGCGCCTCTACTTGGTTTCGAACCCCTCACTTCTTGACAAGGATCATTGGAACTCTTATTTAACGTAGCCACCACGGCCGGTGTTCTTTTCTGTTTGGTTGATTTTTTTTCCTTCCCTTCGCTAGCCGTCTTTTTGGTTTTCATTAAAGTAAAGAGCCATGAAGAAAAGGAGAAAAAGTGGAGAAAAAACACAGTCCTGCTAGATATATTTTTGAGGAAAGAGAGATTATGTTTTCCTTCATTAGCGGAGGAAAATTCTTTCAATATGTTTCCAATTAGTTAGTCACACATACAAATATCAGCCACCGTTGTTATGATAAAGTGAAGACCGTGGTTTGGAAAATTAAACATTCTTAGTCTTCCTATTGCATCATCGTTTATCTTGCCATCCTCCGCCCGATCACTCATCTTAGAAATGATGAGAGCACAGCGCCAGATCTAAGTAGTCTAACATTACAAGAACTCAGAAGCTCAGCTTCGTTTGTTGGCGTTAAGGAAGGGCATGTGTTCAGGTGGGGCCTTATCATCGACGTCAAACTTCTCGAAACACTAAGAAACAGAAGGGAAGCGCGTATTGAAAAATTAGAAAAGCAGATGATGAAGGTCTATGTGAAAGCTTGACCTTTTCCTTCTACTGGACAAGGTTATACTACTTTGGCCGATTCATTCGACCACTTTTCTTTTAAGAAAAAGACATGGGATCTTTTAACTAATATCCTGATAATCAACTTGTTGGACAAAATACTTCGAATTGGGAAGAAATGCAATTAGACTTTGAGGCGTGATAACACTATTTGCAAGAAATTATTTGCCCCACAAAAATCCTACACGATGCAATATAGTCTCAAATGAGAATACAAAAATAGCAATTCTGTAGCAATTCTGGTGTATCTCCAAAAGTTCTCAAAGGGAAACAATTGAAAGAAGGTTGTATTTTAGAAAGAAAATTCGACAACACTTGATGATGATTGATATTAAAAGATCATGTACTTATCTCAACATTTTGAACAGAAGCAAACCTTCAAAAAATGTTGCGAAGTGAATAGATACATTCTTAGAAGACACGATGGGAAGACTCATTGAAAATTCATAATAAAAAATAATCATAAATTTGTTTTTGGGCAAAGGTAAGAGATATATTGACTTTAAACCAACAACGCTATACGTCGAAAGAGATTGGGCATCAACAAAATTTGCATTCAAGAAGACAAACAAGTCTAGTCAAGTGTAAGGGTGTCGAGGAAAGAAAACAGAAAAGGAAAGGTGAGGGGGGAGCCAAACATCAGCGACCCCCAAACGAACACGGGGAAGCCTGACTCAAAATAGGCAACAACAACAATTACAGAATAGAAGATGTCAGCTTGGCTAGATAGTTCACCGCAGCAAGGACAGCTCCAGCGAATGGACCACAGCTTCAATAATTTTTTATATTCCGAATTTCATAAATTTTGAAAAATACCAATTGAACAAATACAAACTTTCAAAGGTTGTGAGACACCAAAAAAGAAAAAGAAAAAGAAAAATAACCACACGAAAAAAAAATAAATAAATGAGGATTAGTGCTAAAAATGTCAAGTGCACCTATAATCACGCACCCACGTGATACCATGGAGTCTAACCCGTAGTCCACTTCATTCATTTGAACAAATTAGTGGACATCAATACCTATATAGTGGTTCACCTACTCTCAACTTTCCTATGTGGGATAGCAAAAAAACACTAATTTATTTGTTTTATAAACAAACAATCAACATAACCTTGGGCAGATTGGTGGTTAGCATAAAGTAGACAAATTAGTGGCAAATTGACTTGAGTCCACCTCTACTATCTCATGTTTAGGTTTGAGACCAGCTAATAAGTTGCTTCCAAAGTTTTTAGAAAGTCAAGCTAAAAATGAGAAAACACCTTCCCTGAATTCAAGTAAAAACAAATTTTGAGAATTTTTACCAAACACACTAACCTTGGAAATTGAAAATGAAAAACCAACTTTTCTTTAACCAAACAAGGCTGGAGATTTTGATTCCACATAAGCCTAGTAGACCGTGTTTGGTTTTCGAGGATTACATTCTTCATTGCAAGAAAATGACACGGTATCTTTTAACTAATTTCATAATAATCAACCTTAGCCAGATCAGTGATTTGCATAAAGTAGACAAATTAAGGAGAGATTGACTTGAGTCCACCACTACTCTCCCCATATTTTGGTTTGAGACCAACTAATAAGTTGTTTGCAAAGTATTCTGTTAGTTGGGCTAAATATAAGAAAACGCCTTCCCCTAGATTCAAATGAAAACAATTTCTAAGAACTTTTATCAAATACACTAATCTTGGAAATTGAAAAGGGAAAACCAATGACTTTTCTTTAACCAAAATGGGCCCGAGATTTTGATTTCCCATAAGCCTATTAGACCACCTTCGGCTTTGAAAAAGCTTGGTTTTGGCAATCTATTCAAAAGAAATTCCTCCTACCGGCCTTCAATTTATGAGATCTTTAAGAAAATTATTCATCTAGATAATCCAACTTAAAGAAAGTGTCCTACCACTACTCTAAAGTGCACAACGACTATCTTTCTTGGTCGTCTTAATATTCGGACATATCTTCAACATCATATAACACGACATGATATGAGAGGTGAAAATTACCATACTTAGGTCCACCATAGAACCCATCACTTGAACCGATTTTCTTTTGAATGGTGCAAGAGAATAAAATCACCACAACATTCTTTTCTATTCTATGTTAAGATCTACATATGAGTTGTGTTAGAAAGTTCCATATGGGAGAATTGGTATGGTTTGGAATAGTAAATGTATCCTAGTTGGCCTATAACTTGTTGATTTAAGCTTTTGCGTAAAGATAAGTCCAACTAGATATATTGACAAGCTTGAACTTAAGCTCTCCCATGGTGATCTCCTTGCGTGGAGGTATCAAGCTTTTGTTGCACACTCTCAGCAAATGGTTCAGAGCCATTGGTAGATCATGTGTTCTAGTATTTGGTGAAAATCTTAAGGAATGAATATGTTCATCAACTTGGTTTTCAAGCGGTGGGCATTGTGGTGTAATAGCATGGGCTCAATGGCAAACTTCATCGTTCAATTTGGAGAAAGAGATCAAGGATGAAACTAGGTGTTGATGGAGATTCAAGTTGAGATAACTTGATGCAAAAGAATATTTAGATTAATGGGCAGCAAACCTGACATTGAGCTCATGCTTGAGGAGGAGATTGTTGAAATGTACGTGTGAGTTATATCAGAAAATCTCACATCGGAATATTGGTGTGATATGGAGCAATTAGTATAACATAACTCATTAATTTAAACTTTTGATTAAATACGAGTCTAACTGAATATGCTAATGGACTTAAACTTGAGCTCCCACTCGACGATTTCTCCTAGTAGAGATATTGGATTTCTATTGCATGCTTCTAACATTTTATACTTTCTATGTTGATTCCATATGTCTAAGTATCCATGGTGCATTGAGTTGATTTTTTATTTTCTTAACACTGATATTGAGTACTGTGAGTGCTGCTCAGAAGGCCTTCGTGATGTTGTTGATTCATTAATCCTCTCCTTACGTGTCTCAGATCAGTCCTTATGAGCCCCAACTGCCTAGCCCATAAACATTTTCTTATGAAGACTTGCATTTGGGAAGGTAGCTATATGCTTCATAGGGGCATGCACCCACCATTCACATGCTCATTGCTTTGCTTAACTTGTCATGTTTGTATAAATGCTAAGTTTTTGTTCTTTAGTGAGGTTCGATGGTTTCCGTCATTCATTCTTTCAAGAAACATCTTAAGCTTGATGGTTGCATCGTTAGAACCATGGTGAATTTATAAATTTTTAGACTTTGGCATTAAGCTTCTATAGAATATCCATCTCATGGAATCATTTTCTCTCATAAGTCATAATTGATAGAAAGAGAACAGAAAAAGAAAGGATTGGTAACCAACTGATGTCTTTGCGTTCTGTTTGTCCCTTTACATGGCTGATTCTACAGTTTATTTTGGTGGTGGAGAGTGTCAGCGCAATGCTCAACCGTGATAGAAAGTTAAGGAAATTGACTTCAACGTAGTTAGCTGATGGCAATTCGTAGGCTCTTGTTGTGACTGGTGGCAGCTTTTGTTCAATCCTAGATGTTCAGGCACATTCTCTCTCTCTCTCTCTCTCTCTGGCCATATGTTCAGGAAATTCCTTGGATGATCTGTGAGTGCCTTCTCTCTCTCTCTCTCTCTCTCTCTCTCTCTCTCTCTCTCTACAATCTGGATTGGTAGTTTCTTTTTCCTAGGTTTTCTTTTTTGGGAGAGGAAACATTGGAAACTTATAATGCTTGGTATTGTGGTGGTTGTTAGTTGAGGCCATGAGCTCGTCGGTTCTTCTGCCTTTTGCTTTTCTTTTTATCTTGTAACAATGCGTGTTAGCTCTTATGGGATTTCCATCATTGAATTCACGAAACATAACACTAATGGACTCCATTCATTTGTTTAATTGAGTCAATGCACATTTATGGGTCAATTTAGTGAGCTCTTTGCAAAGACAAACAAGAGATGAATTTGAGCTTAGTTCCCATAATTTGTTATGTAATTTAGTGAGACACCTGTCGGGTTAAGAAGTAAGATTTGTTTTGTCTTCTCGTTGCTTTATCATTCTTCTCTGAGCAAGTATTTTCTAAATAAGATAATTGGATAGTCTATAAGGACCTAGATTCATCTTTTTTCTCTTTCCTTTGCTTTTGTCATGATTGTGGTTGCAACCTAGTTATGATTTCTCTTAAAAGAATGGGGGAGAATGAAATAACCATGGAGAACTCATAGATGAATAATTATCCAAATGTAAGAAGAATTTTAAGTTGACAGTCAATAGGGTTTCTTTATGTTTTTTATAAGAAGTTCTTTTGCCGCTCTTTAATAATTTTTAATAAGCCAAACATGTCTAAGCTTGTTCATTATTGTTGCGTTTATTTTCATTGAAACCAAAAAAAGAAGAAGAAATTGTTGGACCCTGAACCAACCCCGAAACCTATGATACGGTAGGTTATAGAGTTATAGGTTTCGAATTTTGACAGGTAGGTTTTTTTTTTTTTTTTTTTTTTTTAAGTCAGTCCTATTCTATTCTTATTCTAACTCTTAGACTTTTGCGCTGTCTCTTTATAGGGCGTGGGAGTTGAAACTCACATTTAAAATTAAATCATCATCACTCTAACTCCCGAGAAGGTGGAAATTCGAACCCTCACTTCCCCATTCCATATTGAAAGAGTGGCTACTGAGGCAAGCCCTAGTGGTTTGATTTTGACAAATAGGTTCCAGGTTATAAAAAATGAGGAATTTGTACGGGTTTCAAGTAAAACCCTTAAGGAACCTAGAACCGCTCATCCCTCATTGTTCATTAACATCAAGTGAAAGCCCATTAAATGATTGAAGCCGCCCATTCTGGTTCATCAATGCACATTACTAGGGGCAATGGAATAAGCACACACCATATGCGAAAATAACGAACGGAAAAATGAAACATGAGAAATTCAATATGAGTAGGCCGAACGGAGCTCAATCTAAGAGAACACTTGCAATGAACAGTTCAAAAAGCTACAGTCGAGTCAACGTTGAAGGTGCTAACACCAATGCAGATGCAAAGAGCGATACCTATGAGGAGGAAAGAGGCTTGGAGATAGTTGCCATCTCCATCTTCACATCGCTGAGAACTCCGACTTATGATGGGCTTCGAACTCCTACTCATGAGGGGACCAATCACGATATGCATGGGCTTGATTTGGGGCTTAAGATTCAGAGGGGAGACCAGACGACTTCTTTTTTATTTTGAGGGAGATGAGTTCAATTTTCGGAAGAGACCTCATATGGCACTGTTTTTGAATAAGTGAATGGTCCAAAATAGCGTCGTACAAGTGGACCTTTTCCCTTTAGTTATTTGCCACATAGGAATAAAAAATGATTAAAATAATTCATGTCAATATTTTTTATTAATTAAATTAGACAAAATTAATAGAATAACTTTATTGCACCAACTTATTAAGTTTTAGGACTCAATTGCTAGTTGTAATATATCATTTTACTTTCATAACAAATTTTAGAGGTTTAATACATTTATTCCTATTATTTATAAAATGTTATTGGCATTGGTAGTCCCTTACCCTATGCTAGGGTTGTTAGAATCGGACTAAAACTATAATCGATCTGAATTTTTATGTATTTTCAATTCGGCTTGGGTTTTGGTTTGAATAATAAAAAATAATTATTTTTGTTTGAATAATTTTATGAATTGAAAATTGTTCATTTTCTTAATATTATAATTTACACAATTTCTCTTAATTTTCATCAAACTTTTTCTCATATTTCAGGAAAGAAAATCAAAGAATCAAACTAATTCGATCCAAACAAAATCGAATTGAATTAGGCGCGGTTCCATTGAAAGTAAATGTATATCCAAAATCTGAATCAAATCAAATCATTTATAATTTATTTAGATTTGTCAATGGATTTTCAAAATGCTCAACTTTATGTTCTTAGCCTGTGCCGAATAAATTACCCTGGAATTGAGCAAAATGAAATGACTCCCTCCTCCTTATCACTTTCTGGCGAGTTCAATGAAAACAATTTCCGAGGATTTTCACTAAATTCATCTATTTTGGAAATTGAAGATGAAAATTTGGCAAATTTTCTTTGACCAAAAGTGGTCAAGATTTTGATTCCACATAGGCCTAGCAGACCACATACAGTGTTTAAGGAGCTTAGTTTCTGCAGTCTAATTGGCAAAAATTTCCATCTAAACTGCCTATTCATGACATCTTCAAAAAAAAAAAAAATTGCATTTAGATAATTAGGATAATTGTCCAGAAAATTTTACATCTGCTATACGATAGTCAATTCAATCATAAACCTTTTAATTGTACCATTTTAGTCTTAAGCCTCTTGATGAATTGCCAATTTAGTCATTCCAACCAATTTGACCAAAAATTACTAACGTAAATGTTGGTTATCTTACATGACCCGATCGACATAGACATGGACAATTTTGCAATCTTTTTTAATTTTAATTTTTTTCCTTTCATTTTCTTTTTTTAGTTTTGTTTTTCTTTTTTATTGACTTTTTTTTCTTTTTTTGATTTTGTAATCAGCGACCCCAACCGGCCACTGAACGACCCTTGGCAACCGCTTTTGATTTTAACATACAATGCGGAAAATTGAATGCTCTTTTTGTTTGGTTGATTTTTTTCCTTCCCTTCGCTAGACGTCTTTTTGGTCATCATTAAAGTAAAGAGCCATCAAAAAAAGGAGAAAAAGTGGAGAAAAAACACAACCCGGCTAGATATATTTTTGAGGAAAGAGAGATTATGTTTTCCTTCATCAGCAGAGGAAAATTCTTTCAATATGTTTCCAATTAGTCGGTCACACATACAAATATCAGCCACCGTTGTTATCATAAAGTGAAGACCGTGGTTTGGAAAATTAAACATTCTTAGTCTTCCTATTGCATCATCGTTTATCTTGCCATCCTCCGCCCGGTCACTCATCTTAGAAATAATGAGAGCACAACGCTAGATGGGGCCTTATAATCGAAACTCAGCTTGACCTTTTGTAGGCGTTAAGGAAGGGCATGTGTTCAGATGGGGCCTTATAATCGACATCAAACTTCTCGAAACACTAAGAATCATAAGGGAATCGCGTATTGAAAAATTAGAAAAGCAAGTGATGAAGGTCTATGTGAAAGCTTGAACTTTTCCTTCTATTGGACAAGGTTATTACTACTTTGGCCGATTCAATTGATTTATAGTGATGCTCCCACTTTTCTTGCAAGAAAAGGATATGGGATCTTTTAACTAATATCCTGATAATCAACTTGTTGGACAAAACACTTCGAATTGGGAAGAAATGCAATTAGACTTTGAGGCGTGACAATACTCTCTACGAGAAATTATTTGCCCCACAAAAATCCTACAAGATACAATATAGTATCAGATGAGAATACAAAAATAGCAATTCTATAGCAATTCTGGTGTATCTCCAAAAGTTCTCAAAGGGAAACAATTGAAAGAAGGTTGTATTTTAGAAAGAAAATTCGACAACACTTGATGATGATTGATATTAAAAGCTCATGTACTTATCTCAACATTTTGAACAGAAGCATACCTTCAAAAAATGTTGTGAAGTGAACAGATACATTCTTAGAAAATACGATGGGAAGACTCATTGAAAATTCATAATAAAAAATAATAATAAAATTTTTTTTTTTTTGGCAAAGGTAAGAGATATATTGACTTTAAACCAACAACGCTATACAACAAAAGAGATTGGGCACCAACAAAACTTGCATTCAAGAAGACAAACAACTCTAGTCGAGTGGAAGGGCATCGAGGAAAGAAAACAGAAAAGGAAAGGGGAGGGGGGAGCCAAACATTAGCGACCCACAAACGAACACGGGGAAGCCTGGCTCAAAACAGGCAACAACAACAATTACAGAACAGAAGACATCAGCTTGGCTAGGTAGTTCATCGCAGTAAGGACAGCTCCAGCGATTGGACCACAGCTTCAATAATTTTTTATATTCCGAATTTCATAAATTTTGAAAAATACCAATTGAACAGATACAAACTTTCAACGGTTGCGAGACACCAAAAAAAAAAGAAAAAGAAAAATAACCATACGAAAAAAAAAAGAGGATTAGTGCTAAAAAATGTTAAGTGCACCTATAATCACGCACCTACATGTGATATCATGGAGTCTAACCCCTAGTCCACTTCCTTCATTTGAACAAATTAGTGGACATCAATACCTATATAGTGGTTCACCTACTCTCAACTTTCCTATGTGGGATAGCAAAAAAACACTAATTTATTTGTTTTATAAACAAACAATCAACATAACCTTGGGCAGATTGGTGGTTAGCATAAAGTAGACAAATTAGTGGCAAATTGACTTGAGTCCACCTCTACTATTGTATAACATAACTCATTAATTTAAACTTTTGATTAAATACGAGTCTAACTAAATATGTTAATGGACTTAAACTTGAGCTCCCTCTCGACGATTTCTCCTAGTAGAGATATCGGATTTATGCTGCATGCTTCTAACATTTTATACTTTCTTTGTTGATTCCATATGTCTAAGTATCCATGGTGCATTGGGTTGATTTTTTATTTTCTTAACATTGGTATTGAGTACTGTGAGTGCTCCTCAGAAGGCCTTCGTGATGTTGTTGGTTCATTAATCCTCTCCTTACGTGTCTCGGATCGGTCCTTATGAGCCCCAGCGGCTCAGCCCGTAAACATTTTCTTGTGAAGACTTGCATTTGGGAAGGTAGCTATATGCTTCATAGGGGCATGCACCCACCATTCACATGCTCATTGCTTTGCTACACTAGTCATGTTTGTGTAAGTGCTAAGTTTTTGTTCGTTAGTGAGGTTCGATGGTTTTCATCATTCATTCTTTCAAGAAACATCTTAAGCTTGATGGTTGCATAGTTAGAACCATGGTAAATTTATAAATTTTAGACTTTGGCATTAAGCTTCTATAGAATATCCATCTCATGGAATCATTTTCTCTCATAAGTCATAATTGATAGAAAGAGAACAGAAAAAGAAAGGATTGGTAACCAACTGATGTCTCTACATTTTGTTTGTCCCTTTACATGGCTGATTCTACAGTTTATTTTGGTGGTGGAGAGTATTAGTGCAATGCTCAACCATGATAGAAAGTTAAGAAAACTGACTTCAACATAGTTAGTCGATGGCAAATCGTAGGCCCTTGTTGTGACTGGTGGCAGCTGTTGTTCAATCCTAGATGTTTAGGCACCTTCTCTCTCTCTCTCTCGCTCTCTTTCCGGCCATATGTTCAAGAAATTACTTGGATGATCTGTGAGTGCTTTCTCTCTCTCTACAATCTGGATTGGCAGTTTCTTTTTCCTAGGTTTTCTTTTTTGGGAGAGGAAACATTGGACTGCTTGGTATTGTGGTGGTTGTTAGTTGAGGCCATGAGCTCGTTGGTTCTTTTGCCTTTGCTTTTCTTTTTACCTTGTACCAATGCATTTTAGTTCTTATGGATTTCCATCATTGAATTCAAAGAACATAACGCTAATGGACTCCATTCATTTGTTTAATTGAGTCAATGCACATTTGTGGGTCAATTTAGTGAGCTCTTTGCAAAGACAAACATGAGATGAATTTTAGCTCAATTCCCATAATTTGTTATGTAATTTAGTGAGACATCTGTCAGGTTAAGGAGTAGGATTTGTTCTGTCTTCTCGTTGCTTTATCATTCTTCTCTGAGCAAGTATTTTCTAAATAAGATAATTGGATAGTCTACAAGGACCTAGATTCATCTTTTCTTCTCTTTCCTTTGCTTTTATCATGATTTGTGGTTGCAACCTACTTATGGTTTCTCTTAAAAGAATGTGGGATGAATGAAATAACCATGGAGAACTCATAGATGAATGATTATCCAAATGCTAGAAAAATTTTAAGTTGACAGTTAATAGAGTTTCTATATGTTTCTTGTAAGTAGTTCTTTTGCTGCTCTTCAATCATTTTTAATAAGCCAAACATATCTAAGCTTGTTTATTATTGTTTCGTTCATTTTCGTTTTGTTTAACTAAAAATTGGAAAAAAAAAAAAAAAGAACTTGTTGGACCCTGAATCGACCCTGGAACCTGTGATAGGGTAGGTTTCAGATTTCGGATTTCGACAAGTATGTTCCAAGTTTCAAAAAAAGAGGAATCTGTACTCGAAAGTAGATTCCAAATTCTAAGTAAAACTTTTAAGGAACCTAGAACCGCTCACCCCTACTTATTCATGAACATCGAGTGAAAGCTTATTAAATGATTAAAGCCACCCATTACGGTCATCAATGCACGTTGTTGGGGGCAATGGAATAAGCACACGCCATATACCAAAATAATGAACAGAAAAATGGAACATGAGAAATTCAATTTGAGTAGGCCGAACGGAGCTCAATCAGAGATAACACTTGCAATGAACAGTTCAAAAAGCTACAGTTGAGTCAACATTGTACGTGCCAACACCAACGCAGACGCAGAGAGCGTTACCTGTGGGGAGGAAAGAGGCTTGGAGATAGTTGCCATCTCCATCTTTCACACCGCTGAGAACTCCAATTTGTGATGGGCTTCGAACTCTTACTCATGAGGGGACCAATCACGATATGCATGGGCTTGATTTGGGGCTTAAGATTCGAAGGGGAGACCAGACGATTTCTTTTTTCAATTTCCGGAAGAGGCTTTATATGGCGCTGTTTTTGAATAAGTGAATGGTCCAAAATAGCGTCGTACAAGTGGACCTTTTCACTTTAGTTATTTGCCACATAGGATAGAAAAATAATTAAAATAAATCACACCAATATTTTTCGTTAGCATTTTACTTTCATAATAAATTTTAAAAGTTTAGTGCATTTATTCCTATTATTTATAAGATGTTATTGTCATTGGTGGTCCCTTAGAATTGGACTAAAACTATAATCGATTTGAATTTTTATGTATTTTCAATTCGGTTTTGGTTTTGGTTTGAACAATAAAAAATAATTATTTTTGTTTGAATAATTTCATGAATTGAAAATTGTCCATTTTCTTAATATTATAATTTACACAATTTATCTTAATTTCCATCAATTTTTTTTTCATATTCTAGGAAAGAAAATCAAAGAACTAAACTGATTCGATCTGAACCAAATTGAACTTAATGAGGTGCGGTTTCATTAAAAGTTAAATGCACATCCAAAATCTCCAACGAATCAAATCATTCATATAATATATCTAAATTTTTCAATGAGATTTCAAAATACACTTTTAATATCCCTATCTCGTGCTAAATAAATTCCCCTGGAATTGAGCAAAATGAAATGACTCCCTCCTCCTTATCCGTCCCGCGGTTCACCGTCGAGCCCCAAGTTTGATCGGCCACAACTCGCGGCCTCCCACCACCACCACCAGGCACCGACCGCCGATCTCTCTCTCTCTCTCTCTCTCTGAAACTCGCTCTTCCGACGGCCGCGGACAATCAACTTCGGCTCTCTCGGCCGCTCCTTCGCGAACAAAGGTAGGCGTTGTCGATCCCCTCAAGACCATACAGCGGGACGCGGAGGCGGTGGGAAGGATGTGGACCTCGTCGGACCCTTCCATTTTGGGGAGACATCGACGTCTGCGAGAGGTAAAAAGGGTTCGATCGATTTCCTTGCGCCGTCCTCTGTGATTTTGTTTTCGCTCATGTTTCTTTCTCTCTTTTCTTGAAATTTCGCAGTTACCTGGTGTGCTCTATGTACGAGGAGGCGGCTTCGTTGGCTTCCTCTGTTCTGGAGCGTCTCCGTCGGGACAAGGGTGATCTCGTTGGAGGAGAAGCAGGAGAGGGTCTTTCGCGGCTGCATGACATGATGGGATCGGCTGGGATGGTGTTAGTGCAGTCTTTGAAAGAAATGGGCAGGTCTAAACTGTACCCAATTGGTTAAGATGACTTTTTTTTATGCAGAGTCTCATGCTCGCTTTAGTTCTTGGGGGGAAGTTAAAATTGCGCCGCAACTGGTAGGATTTTCTTGCAGGACAGCAGAAATTCTGCATAAGCTAAGGGAATTGTTCGGTTCTGTTGCTACCATCCCCATTGAAGTTATCCAAATTGGGTAATGTAGTGTCTTTTTGCGTTATCGCGTTTCCAATTCTACATGTTGATTAATGGCTTTTCTTGGAACGGCCTTCCATGGTTATGTTGATGCTTTCCTGATCCTTCTGAAGAGCAAAATTGCAAAAGAAACAGTAGAAGAGTACATACTGTAAACGTGGTGAAATATTTTGAGTGTTTGCATTTGCTGGGTTGACATCGGCTGACTGAAGTCCTTGTTGAAGCTAGTGTTGCTGCATTTCTTAAACTTTGTATTCTCTACCATTGTGGTTGAAGGAACACATACATGATATGAGGCTGATTTATGCTCATCTTATATGAGTTACGGGGGTAAACAGGATGGTATTAGGAAGTCTAATTCTCAAAGGCAACCAATTATATGCTATGTTTCGCCTTTCAAAAATTTGTTGCTCCTTTTTTTCCTTTTGGGAAAAGAAAATATCTGAAGTTTTGTGTTCTTCATTGTTCTTTTTTTTCTTTCTATTTGTATGTTAATTTGTTTGTCTTTGTTAATGACCCCAGACAATTTCAATGTTTTACATGACTATGTTAGATCCATATTTGGCCTGCTCCATCTACCATCTGAAGAGGATTTAGGTAGATTGTATATGACGTTGATAGGTTTATTGCATTTGTGCCTTAAGGCTTAAACCAAGATAAACATGTGCTTCAGGCCTTAGGTTTGTTTAGTTATTACATCTTCCAAAAACGTCTCACAACCTTTAAGGGCTTATCTGCGGGGCTGAAAAAAGGATTCCGCATAATCTACACTGAACTTTCCTTTACACTCATTTTGCCCCCTTTAGTTTCAAAATTATCTACGTTGCACTGTGAAGTTTTAAGAAAACGTGCAGTCTATGCCTTGGTTTCTGACGTTATGAGGATGTTAGCAAAAGTTAGAGGAATTAGAAGGGGTAAATTGTAGGGTTTGAGCTAGAGGATACAAAATGCTGAAAAGGATAAACCTCAGGACTTTTTTCTTTCTGTAAGTTGCTCATCATTTGTACAAAATTGACTATAAGTTGAAAGCCCTGATGGAAGAGCTATAGAAAGCATTATAGTCTATTGGCATTGCTTGCATTGAGAACCTCCAAATTTGTATATACCCCTAATTGTCGATGACATAACATGGCTTAATATTTTGACGCTTTGGTGCCATCTATATAGATAAATGGTTGGGATTAAGGCCCGCTTAGATTGACCAAAACCTATTTCATAACATACCTAGATTTCTAAAACAAAGAATTATATCACAACACTAGTTATGGCGTGTTTGTTTTTGTTTTGCGAAAGCATGAAATTTTTTTTATCCTGTTTTGCCAAAATCTAGAATATTGTTCAGATTTTCAAATTCATGAAAAAGCTCTATGTCAATTATGTGCCAACATTAGTATGTTGTTAAAGTTTCAGGTATTTCAGGTTTAAAAAAGTCAAAGTGCATGAACCATGATTTAAAAAAATTAAAAGTAAAAGGCAAGAGTCATTCGAATCCTTAGTCATTGTGAACTTTGAGAATGCCATACTCAATGTTGTTGGATTGTTGTGGGACCGATGACTCCTAATACCTACGTTATGTTTATATTTCTGCAAAGGACGAGGAACAGTTTTCGTTAATTTTAACAAATGTAGGGGTGTCATTGTAGATTATCCAAATCATATTGGGGGTTTGTTAGAGTTATTTAAACCCCATCCCACAGACAGACAGACAGACAGACAGAGTTGGGACAAGTGCAGTACTGGAATGTTAATTGAAGTTGTACATGTCATCTATTGATTTGGTGTATGCTACAAACAATGCTTTTTCAGTGCAGTACTGGAATATGTTAATTGAAGTTGTACATTTCATCTATTTGTACATGTCATTTGGTGCATGCTACAAACAATGCTTTTTCAGATGTGGTAACTGCCCTGCCGCTTCTGCCCTGCCACGTCAGCAGATGACGCGTTCTATGACACCCACAAAATGTCATCTCATGCATTGTGCCTTAACTCTATTGCAGAATAAGACCTATGTTATGCTTGGTCTGTACATTCCACTTTTAACCAATTGTTGGTGTGATATCAGTATATAGGCAGCTATTGGAAGATGTGAGATTGGCAATGGTTAAGAACATTAGCTTTCGGCATTCTCTTCATCCTTCAGTCTCTAAGAAGTGCATCTTTCATTTTCATGTTGAATGCAAGTTACATGACCTCTTTTAATGCACAAATATTCTCACGTAAAGAGCATTTATTGAATCTTAAGGGTGAGAAACCGTTTCATTGAGCTAGTAATAGAGGAAACAATAGAGGAGCACGTGAGCTCTAAACCATTATTGTTCCGCATTAAGAACGACGGATTCTAAATTAGGTGCACGAATCTCTTTTCTCCATTACTATATTTTATATTCTAGTTGTGGAGATCTTGAGGTGCCGTTTTCGTGACTTTCACAAGCTAGTGAAAGATTTAGGCCCCGTTTAGTTCAATTTTGGGGAAATGGCTTTACATTTCCCCAAGTATCTTTAGAGTAATGGGCATTCGAAGAAGACAATGATGTTTAGATACTTTTATTTTTGGGTATTTAGCAAAGTAGCTTTGAGGTGAAAAGAAAAAGGAAAAAAAAAAAAAGAAAAGAGGAGGAGGAGATGTCGATTGCTTTGAAGCGGAGGGCGAAACAACGGGAGGCGGTCGAAGCTAGTGGTTGTGGTGGGGGAGGCGGCTGGTGGCAATGGTGGTGGGGAGGCGGCGGGTGGCCCGACCCAGGCACCATTGCTTGAGGCGGCATGATGTGTGGGTTGCGCGTCGCCGCGTGGGTTGCCATCGCGCAACCCACCCAGGTGACACCAGTGTGTGGTCAGGCGACTCTTCTCGGCGAATAGATCTGACCAGCTAAGCTCCGCCGACTGAGCTACAAGTCCAAGGAGGAAGACGATGAGCAGTAACTTGTGAGGGTAAAAGAGGAAAAGGCAATTGTCAGTAAGGGCAATATTGGAAGGAAAAAATCATTAAACCCCTATTTAGCATTCCGAAAATGCTGAAATCCCAAACGAGTCTCCATCTGCTTTGAGCTTTCAGCATTTCAAAGGCAAGCATTTGGCCAAGGAGCCTTCAAATGCTAAATCAAACATCCTAAAAATTTTTCCCAAAAGACTTTGGGGGCTCAAAGCCCCTTGAGAATGCTGAACCAAACGGGCCTTATTTGCAACACGACTCGAATTTGTGAACTCACATTACAAGGCTACCACATTAAGTATCTCCCTGTGTACCTCCTCTTTGAAAAAGGGTAACGGCAAGAAAAATCAAGAACAGTAAAAAAAAAGAAATAAGATAGGTATCCGTATACTACCAACAGAATCGGATTTCTAAGCATAGAGAGGTAATTAAGTAGTTGCAGCCGCGGATTTTAGCGGGTGATGTGCCAACGATTATCTACTTAAGTAGAAAATAAAGGTGAAAGTTTGCAGTCTATAGTGACATGCATTTTTTTTTCAAAGAAACCACAAGCTTGGGTTGTACAAAAAAATCCAAGGATAGTAACTCGGAACTTAAGATCTCTGAGCTTAAATTGTCTGAAGTTGCCATAGTTCTATCATGAGCTCTGTAAAATGCATGGATAATGACCTCTACGCTTTTAAGATGAAGATTCCCAAAAACTAAAATGAAAAGAAAATCATGGCCGATGGTCATGTAGATATTGTGGCCATTCGACATCCTAGGTGAGTAGTAGGATCCCAATCGCCTTGACCTTTCTATATTTTGGTCCGTGCAATGGACAGAAATGTCTTGAAAATTCCTGGTAATGCGAGAAAACTTGTTCATTTTTCTCCATTAGTTGAATTTGATTATGATGTTTCGTTCTTCCTCGTGAAAGTCATGGTCCCGACTTTGACAGTGATTACCATCTTTACTTTTAAGTTATTTGTGTGGGTGATATCTGTTTCACTCGAGACTACATTTCTGGAAGTCATTGCCGTCGGCAAGGTGATGGAATCATGTAATCTACTCTCCCATGTCGAGCATTTAGGTAATGTAGGACTTGAGTTCGCATTGTACATGCAAACACGCGGGACAACTCATGGAGTCATTTTCGATAGACATTGATATTGTGTGGGATGTGCAAGCATGATATCTACTCGTATTAATAGATTAAGCTATTTAACTGGCATAAATGAAGAAACGATAAATGTACTTGCTCACATAGCTTTATGAGACATAAACAGGCTTGCATGTCGCATTTTGTTTTCAATTGTCCAAAAATATACGGAACAAGGGTAAGTATAGATGACAGCCTGATTCCTATAATCTACTTCTTACACGCCAACTTTCTTTTCAGAAGGAATATTAAGACACACCTTTGTTCCTCATGATCTAAACTAATCATTGTCCACATGAGAACTGGACTTACCTACCCCACAATACTTTAGAGAAGCATCCGTCCCACGTTTGCATATGAGGTGAAGCCCTCCCGCCACCTCTCTCCACCTCCCGAAGAGGGACGAAGACATTGTCATTGACTTCGAGTCAACTTAAGGTTCCCGTATGCTATAATTCACTGGATCACTTCAAAGTTTTTCCAACTATACTTTGGTTCTGCTTGATGACTCTATTAACTCCATGGCTCCATCTTCACAACACCAGACGATTGAGTTTATCTAGACATGAATAAAAAACTGTGGGTAGTCACGTGCCTGTCTTTGCATAAGTGTTTCAGTTTGGCATATGTCGAAGGTACTTGAAAACTTACTGCTTTAGTGTGTTACCTATCCTTGTAAGCCGGCTGCGTAAAGCTTGTCCCTAATTGAACATAGTTGAGCTGCTACATCTGTAATGCTCGTTCGCTCTCCTCGGGACTCCAACCGAGCGGCGATCCCAATTCGGTAGACCATTAGCGAGACAATCTCGAAGCGTGCTCTTTCTACTTTCGCTTGCATGGCTCTCCACCTCTCGAACTAGAATGGGATGGGTAATTTCTAGGATTCGTCCGAGGCAAAGCTTCCTCAACAAAACTATGTAGGTTCAAATTTTCTTTGAATATCTCAGCTGTGGGCCTGAGACACTGTGAACATCTCTAGCAAGAGGATGCCATAACTATAGACATCACCTTCAATAGAAACCACACTTTGCCCATTCCATATTCTGCACATATCAAGAACCACGTATGGTCGAATTATGAGAAAATAATGAGCACAATCTCATTGTGAAGTTAAAGTTTTGTGAAAAGATGCCATCACCAATTTCGTCATGAACAAATTCTTCAATTGAGGGACACAAGGAGACATACACCCTGGAGCAGCATAACCAATTGTTCCTCTCAAACCAAATGAGCTTATATTTGTGCTTGTGAAAGATGTGGATTCAAGGAGGATTTTTGCCAATCCAAAGTCACCTATATGTCCAACCATCTCGGCATCTAAAAGGATATTACTTGGCTTTAGATCACAATGAACGATGGCACTTTGTGGCATTGGTTATGAAGATAATCCAATGCAAAAGCAATGTCAATGGAAATTTTATCCTTTGGATGAGACTCAAATTTTTTGAAGGCCCATTTGCATCAGTAGGCATTGGAGACGGGTGCAACCACTCTTGGAGGCTACCATTGACCATGAACTCATAGACCAAAGCCTTAAAGTCATTCCCAGCATAATCGGTACTCGAGCACACTTGTTAATACCTTCAAAAGATTTCGGTGTTTTATATTCTTCAAAGCCTCGCACTCAGCTTTGAAGCTCTTCAAAGCACCATGACGCGTTAAATTAAGCACCTTCACAAAGCAACGTTGGTCCCATCCTCTCGGAGCATCCCCTTGTAAACAGATCCAAAACTACCAATACCAATCAAATTAGTTGAAGAAAAACCATCGGTCGCTTTAAGGAGAGTTCCATAAGATAAGTTTTTCCAAGTATCAGCTATGGAACTTGAAGTTGGTTCTTTTGTTTTCTTCTTCTTCAACCAACATATATACACACAAACCAGAACAAGAACTACCCCTAGAAGTCCAAAAGTAATAGATAGCACGAGTTTCAATTCATGAACAACTCTTTCCCTCTTGGAGTGTCTAAAGATGCATTTAGGAAGCCGAAATTCCGAGATTCCTCCACAGATTATGTTGTTTCCGATAACAAAAGTGACGCTTGCATTCTTGAAGACTCCTTCAGTTGGTAACATGCCTTCAAAATTATTATAGGATAAATCCAGAATTTCCAGGAAGTGAAATGCCTTGAAGAACTTCGGAATCTCACCTGATAGATTGTTATTCGAAAGATCCAATATCTCAATGCTTCTTAAAGAGCTAAATGATTGAGGAATGGATCCTTCGAAGTGGTTATCCTTCATTTTTATTCCTATCAATCCAACACAAGAACCTAGAGTGCTCGGAATTTCACCACCGAACATATTGCTTCAAATGTCCGAAATCTCTAAATGGTGAATTTGTCCTATGTTCACAGGAAGGGCCCCATTAAAATGGTTGTGAGACAAGTCCAAAGAGATGAGAGTTTTAACCGCAAAGAAGAGGAACCATGGAGATTGTTGTTAGAAAGATCAAGCCAGATCAGACTTTGACACTTATCCAGATATGAAGGAATATGGCCATGAAAGTGATTTCTATCAAGATATAAAATAAACAATTTGTTCATCTTCTGCAAAGAGGATGGAATCATTCCCGATAGATTGTTATTGGAGAGTGCCAAGGCCGCCATATTTTGAAGATTTCCCACATTAAACATGATAGCACCTGAAAGAATGGCATTCTCTATCACCAAGAGCTCCAAGTTCATAAGATTGACGATTGATCTAGGAATCTCACCAATTATAGGATTATTGCCCATCGTTAGTCTTGTGATAGTAATGGATAAATTACCAATACAATCCGGCAACGGCCCACCAAGTCTATTATAAGAAAAATATAAGATGGTTAGGCTAGAGATATTGGTTAACGAGCAAAGGAAGCTCAAATCACCAAATCCCTCACTTCCAAGGTGGTTATAGAGAATGGCCAACCGTTGAAGGTTACGCAAACTTTTAAAAGACGGTACATTCCACGAGAATTTGTTGCCTCCAAGTTGAAGTGTTTGTAGATTTGTGGCATTATTGGGGATCTATAGGGGGATTGATCCAACAAACTGGTTCGCCAATGCTGAAAAATTCTAAGTTGGGGGAGACCAAAGCTGATTGTAATGGGAAGACTTCCATTAATTCGGTTAAGTGCTACATCAAAAATTATCAATGAAGATAAATTGTAGAGGGATGGCGGAAGTGCACGACAAATTATTTCCCACCAAACCAAGATTTGTCAATTTGGTCAGTTGGCCTAGAGTATGACGAAGAGAATGACCTAGGTGATTGTCACTAAGAAAAAGCATCTCCAGAGATGATAAGTTCCCAATAGAAGAAGGGACACTTCCTATTAGATTGTTTCGTCCTAAAATTAGGAACCGAATCTTCACCAATGAACCTATCTCTGGAGGAATCTCTCCACTCAATTGGTTGTTATACAATGTGAATACAAATAGGTCAAGGCAACGTGATATATTCTTTGGGATTTCACTGGTCAGTGAATTATTGGTTAGTTGTAAAAAAGAAGACGGTGTAGCTGCCCAATTTGAGGAGGGATTTCATGTTGAAAGCTTTTATTATAGAGAGACAATTCCTTTAAAAGCTGAGATTACCAATGTGAGGAGAGATGGACCCGGAGAGCTTTTGGGAATGCAGGCGCAACACGATGACTCTGTTGTGCCGATGACTGCATAAAACACCGTACCATTGGCAGTGGTTGACTGTACCATTCCAGGATCGAAGCACCCCGAGCGGGTCTTCTCGTTATCCCATCCTTAAATGCAAGCAGAGCGGATTTGTCGGTTTCATTTGATACCGAGGAGACTCGTATAAAGCACAATGCAATAACAATCACAAAAATGAAGCGACGAAATTGTAGGTCAGCAAGGTTGAAGCCCACGAGTTGCATAACTCAAAGCAGAAGTGAAGGGAAGTGAAGTATAGGGAGATCAAGAAGGAATGAGAGATTTGATGTGTAATTCAGGTGTGGTTTAGCCACCTCATTGATAAGAGATTTATAG